>CM040120.1:266121009-266671470 GCA_022559845.1 Amorphophallus konjac
ATACTATACAACGCCGCGACGGCTTACGCTTTTGAATCACTGAGTGCTTCCTTTTCTTGGTCTTCTTCCCTTTTTCGGCATCCGGAATCGTCCCGTCACGGCATTCGGACGGCATCAACACCAGTCGAACGCATCAGAGGTTCCGCCGGATATCTGCCGGGCGGCCCCGCGCCTGATCCAAGGACCCGGGTGGGTCTTAATGGGGGCGTCCAGGCCCCTGGACGCCCCATGATTTTAATTTTTTTATTTTTTCTCAGGGCCCAAACCAAATATAAAAATATAAAAAATATATATATTAATGGAGGCGTCCAGGCTGGACGCCTCCATAAAAAAAAAATAAAAAATAAGTGTAAAATGCCAGTTGGCATAAAAAAAAAAAAATAAAAAAATATATATATTAATGGAGGCGTCCAGGCCCCTGGACGCCTCCATAAAACAAATAAAAAAATAAAAATGCCAGCCCTGGCATAAAAGACAAAAGAAAAATAATAAACTTTTGGAGGCGTCCAGGCCCCTGGACGCCTCCATCAACTCACTCACGGGCGCCGGCCACCGAACGACGGTTTGTCGTGTGTGAAAAAAGCCAAATTTAGAGACGTCCAGATGACTGGACGCGCCCATTTTTGAATCACGAGGCGCCGCTCACAAAACCACGCGTTGTGCCAAACCGCGTGCAGCCGTCGTCGGTTTTCGGTGGACCTGTTAGAGGCGTCCGGGACCCTGGACGCCCCCATAAAAGTATTCTAAAAAAAATCAATAAAAATAGAATAAAATATTATTTCGGCCCTGATGGAGGTGTCCAGGGTCCTGGACGCCTCCACCTTCCGGAACTCTATAAATAGAGGCCCACCCCCTCAGTTCTAGGGAAGCTAAGCAGTGATCCGATAGGCTGCCGGAGCCCAGAGGCTACGGAGTCATTTTTCTAACCCGTGGGTTCTTTTGTAGGTGGAGGTTCTGCCGGCTTCTCGGGTGCTCACGCTCGCGAGAGGAAGGTCGTCTTCATCCACCGCGCTTCCACGTCGTCCCCACGCTGCCGGAGCTCCGCCGGATTTCACCCTCGGCTCATCCAATAAGCCTTTTCTTCCCCTTTTTCTCCATAGTCCTTTACATTCATCATATTGCATCATCTATCCCCCTTCACAAGGGGGCCTCTTCTCTTATACTTCTTACATCCATCATCTCATTTTCCTCCTACTCGAGTCCAGAGAGGGGTTTAAAGATAACACCAACCAGGTGTGTGTCTTGCCATCATTTCGTTATTTTTATCGCAAGGATTCGAATACTACACCTCCATCTTTCTAATCCACTTGTCATTTATTTGTCGTTGTCTTGCAAGGGTACCCGAGGAAAGCCCTCTCCGTCGGCCGGCCGGAGGAGAGGAAGAAGCAACCCGCCATCTCCCGCTCTGAGGTAGGCGCGATCACCTTCTTATTTTGGGGTCTTTTGGCCCCTGGCGATCACATCTTATCATCGAGGCCGCGGCGAGTCACTTCCCCAATGGCCGTTTAAATTTCTGTTTCCTATATCTCTTATATATTTTGTTATATATTCTGCTTATATCATCGAGGCCGCGGCGAGTCACTTTCTATTCCTATAATCTCTTTATGCTTTGTTATATTCTGCTTATATCATCGAGGCCGCGGCGAGTCACATCCCCAATGGCCGTTTAAATTTCCGTTCTTATATTCTCTTTATATTCTGTTATATTCTGCTCATATCATCGAGGCCGCGGCGAGTCACTTCCCCAATGGCCGTTTAAATTTCTGTTCTCATATTTTCTCTATATTCTGTTATATTCTGTTCATATTCTCGAGGCCGCGGCGAGTAACTTCCCCAATGGCCGTTTCAATTCTTGTTATTTAATTTTTGCATCATTCCCGTCCCCCCGAGGTCGCGGCGAGTCACTTCCCGCTATGGCCGTTTAATCCCATATTTTGCTATATCATACTTGTCCCGCTCGCCCCGCCGGAGCAATCTCCCGTGGTGGCCCCTTCTCTCTTTCCTCTCATCTCTGTGTTGCAGCAAACAAAACAAACAAAAAAGAAGGAGCCCCGCGCGCTCTCCGCTTTTTCCTCTTCCCCGCTCTTCTCCGAACCCGCGTGACGTCGCTCACAGATTGGCGATCACGGTGGGACGTCTACTGCTTCCTCTCGGCTACCCTTGCAAGTTCGGCACCATCCGTGCCTCTCCATCTTGGCGCCCGCGCGCGCCCCCGTTGTGCTCACGGCAGCACTGTCAGTTGTTTGGTTGTTTGTTATTATATGTCTGTTATTTTTGTTGTTTTCCCACTCCATATATCTGTCAGCATTCCATTGCATACATCCATTCCTCCTTTCTATCTTTTTTTCATTTTTTGAGGATCACCCTTTCCCGGTGAAGGAAGGACTCTCCGTTTGGGAATTCCTCTCAACGGACTAGAATCTCCTACACTGGGACCTCCGTAAGTCCCCGACATCGAAGAATCTCCTCTTCGTTCACTGGGCTGGTTGTACCATTGAAGTTCCCCGGAGTTAGTCATTTCGTTCGTGGTGAGACGAGAGACCCTAGCTGACACGGCGGTGAAACAAAAACAAACTAGGGTCCCCATTTTGTGTGAACTTCGGATCTCGCTAAAAATACAAAAAAAAAAAAACCATCAAAATCAAAACAAAAAAAAAGGGGCGTAAAGGCATCCACTTGTTTGATAATCTCTGCTACCTACTTGCTAGTGTATGTTTTTACGTTCTGGGAGAACTGTGAGCATGTCTCACGAGTCTTCCGAGGAGAACCACCCTAGCCGTGGTTTGACAGCCGACCCGCGAGTCTATGCTATGGACTCGGGTCCTTCTCATGACCCCTCGCAGGAGGTGCAGGTTATTGCCGGGGACACGTCCCCGCCACAGGATATCACTTCCTTACTGGGCGTCCTCGCCAACACGGAGCTTACCTCTGAACAGCTCCGGGCCTTCCAGGCCATTCTAAAGGGGAAATCTGTTTCCCCACGCCCCAGGAGTCAACTCCGGCTATCGCACCTCTCCACGAGTCCGTGCAGGCCATTCCATCTCCTTCATTGGCGCAAGCCACCCAGTCTCCCTCGCTTCAAGGACAAGCGAGCCAACAACCTCCCTCATTTCAATTCCCGTCACAATCTCAAACTCCCGGTGTTCCTCACACACCGTTTCAGCCAGGACCAACTGTCGGTGGTCCGACAGTTCCCTCTCATTCCGGGTTTCCCCCTCAAGTCTCCGGGAGACAGTTTCTCCCCCAATGGCAAGTGCCACCTTCACCCCCAGAGGAGCTCGCCCAATCGCTCCTCAATAGGTTCAATCGCATGGATGAGCAGTTTCAAAATCTGAGAAAGATGGTGGACGTGAAAGCCACCCCGGAGGTTGCTTTGCCAATCCTCCCTGTCATTCATCTTCCTCCTTCCGAAATGCCCACGTACCGCAGATACAACGGTACCGGCAACCCCTTCATTCACCTCAAGGACTTCATGTATGAGTCCTCCTATTGGCAAAATGATCAGAGGTCCCTGGCGTACCTCTTTCGGAGATCATTGGATGGTCCCGCGCTTGAGTGGTTCTATTCTCTGGAGCCCCGCGAGGCCGAGAATTTTGAAGTAGTTCAGAGAAGGTTCTTGCAGAAATATAGGGATAGGGTCGGTCCCTCACTCTCCATTACCGACCTAGTGGCCGAAAAGATGAAACCCGACGAGGATTTTGTCCGATATGCTGATAGATGGAGGTCTCTGGCGGAGACAATAAGGGATACCCTCTCTGAGCCCGAACAAGTGAAAATGATTGTGTCTAATGCAACCCCACAGTTCAGACATGTCCTGGCCATGAATAAACTGACTACAATGGAGGAACTCTACGAAAGGGCCCGGTACATCCAAACCCAACTAAAAGACTCCCCCATCATGAACATGTTTGAGTCGCCGAAGCCCAAAGTGGTCAGAAAGACAGGCGCTGGTGTCCCGGGCGGAGCCACAGAAGGGGTCATGACAAATGAGCAAGTCAGTGCGGTCAACAATGCCAACTATGCAGTCAACCCAAGGCCTCCACAAATGCCCCGACTACCCCTTCAACCAGGTCCTTTCCCTCTCCGTCCTCCACCCCAAAATAATCCACCCCAGGATAATATGCCTCCATTACGCCAACCCCAGCAACAACAACCACAACCTCAACAACAACAACCACCGCTTCAGTACAACCAAGTTCCACCTCCAGGGAACTATGGTCCCCAACAGCAACAAAGGAGGCCGCTCGGTCCCAAGAGAGCCTACTATCCACCATTGCCAGAAACTTTAACAGACATTTTTAATGCCCTCATGGCATCAAACCAACTCGCCTTACCCAGAGAAAGGCTCATGTGGCCCCCCAATGTGGATACCTCCAAATACTGTGTTTACCACAGGCAGCCGGGACACACAGTGGATTACTGCTTCCATTTCAAAGATTACATCCATGATATGAATGATGAACATCAAATAGATTGGGATGAGATGAGACGGTACGTCGCAGCTCTCAAGGCTAGGAGACCTCCTCAGAGGCCACAGCAGCAGTTACAACAGCAGCAGCAGCAGCAACCACAACAACAACAGCAGCCTCAGCAGGCCCCACAACAACAGCCCGACATGGGCATAATCCAGAATCCACTACCGGAGCACCAACAGCCCAATCATCAGGTTAACCCCATCTCCTCCTTCCCGGAAGTCGGGAGAGAGCAGGTGTGGCACCAGGAAAGTACCTCCATTCTTTATACCTCCAACCCTATCGTCATGCAACCCCCTCACCTTGCCGGGTAGCACCTCTCTCTCATCAACCCGCATCGGTATCGCCTTCGCCATTTCCACTACCATTACGCCCTCTCATCCGCACCCCAACCTCCTATCAACCGACACTTTCTACTACGCCTTCACACCCTCTCACCTTCCCCCACTCCCCCACTTTACCATCCACCTCTACCACATTTACCCCTACGCCTTCTAAACCCCTTATCATCCGTACACCATACATAACCCCGTCTTTCTCCACCACATCACCACTAATGCCTTCAAAACCACTCATCACCCACCGTCCGCCTCAAAACCTTTACCCGTTTCAAACCTTACCTCCACCTCCACCTTCCAAACCCCTTATCCTTCATAATCCGCGTGATATCCCCTCTACCTCCACCATGCCTCCACCTAACAAACCCCTCATCAGAATCCCTGCTCCCGTCATCACCCCTGCTTCATCAACCATTCCTCCACTACTACCCCTCAAACCCTGTTAAAACCCACTGCTACCCCCACAGAGGTACAAAAACCACAGGCAATGGTGCTCCGGAGTGGAAGGATTTTCCACAGGGTTTTCCCCCACAACAGTCAGAATCCCGAGCAATCTCAGCCAGAGAAGGATGACGGAGAACAACCAGAAAAAGCTATCCCTGGAACACAGTATGATCTATTGAAACACCTGGACAAGACACCTGCTCGGATCTCCATCCTGGAGCTTCTTCAGACATCCACATCCCACCAGGCGGCCTTGATGGAATATCTTCAAAAAGTCATGGTTAATGAAGACCTCCCCGTGGAGAAGATTTCAACCGTCCTGACCCCAACAGACACACAACCGGCCATCATGTTCCACAACTACGAGCTCGCTCCCAAGGAGGCTCGGAAATATGCACTGTGCATTTCAATAAAAATTAATGGGGTATCCATAAACCCGTGTCTTGTGGACACGGGTGCGTCCATAAATGTGATCTCCATGAGCACTCTTCAGTTGTGTGGGATCGACGAGGAACAAATAAGACCTTCCTCGATCACGGTCACGGCCTATGACAATAGCAAACGGCCGCCGCAGGGGATGATTATTCTGAAGGCAGAACTAGGCCCCATGTCAATTCCCACGGAATTCCATGTCCTCGACATGGACCCCACATTCAAGGCTATACTGGGTCGACCTTACATCGAAGCCATGGACGCTGTGCCTTCCACCAACCATCAATGCCTGAAGTTTCCTTACAATGGGAGAATTATTAAAGTGGTCAGTACACCTGTCCTTCACACAGTGGATGCTATCAATACCTCTCTGCCATCTGTTTGGCCGTCTCATCGGCCCATATTGTCACTGCTGGACGTACGTGATCCATCTCGCATTCCACTAGCACCAAAGGAGCCGGTCAGGGCAACCACAACATCATGTCTCCCTCTTCACTCCAAAGGTTGGGAGATTATGAGGAACATCGGCTACCAACAAGGAAAAGGTCTGGGCGCACAGTTACAGGGTATGCTCAAGCCGCCAAAAGAAATTAGGCCGAACCGTAGGTTTGGCCTAGGCTTCAAAGGACCGTTCAAGGCAGATTGGAAGCCCCTCACATGGACTCTATCAAACCACTTCAACAGAGGGCCCGTTGTTCAGATAGGAGATCACCCACGAGAAGCATATGGTGAATCACATGCTGTATATTTTGCTGAAAAATGTCCGAGGATCACCAAAAGAGGCAAGATCAAAGATCCGGAATGCGAGTGGGATAAATGGTTCGACATACGGGACATTTCTGTTGCACTAGAAAGGATGTTCTCGTCCCCACAGCTTGAAGGACCACCATTGATCTCCGAGATACCAGAGAACATTGCCACTCTTGCCAAGGTTCCAAACTATCCTCGTCCTCGCCAGAAGGACTCTGTCATCGACGGATCTTCATCCGTCCTCAACATTGCCATCGACGGCTCATTAGCCGCCATCCTCTCCATCCACTCGTCTCAGCCTTTGCTGATATTTTCTTCCTGGGCCAGACGATTGTCTGATGATCTTCCCAGGTCCCCTTCTTTGCTTACATACCTGCGCGGGCTTTTCAACCCGCGCCAGGTCTTCAACCATGATCTGCTCTACGAGCCCCACAATCCTCTAGCCATAATCACTTTCCTCTCTCCTCCAATCTCTCTTCACTGCTTTGTCATTAAAAATGAAAACGAAAAAAAAACGTCAATTTTCAAACTCTCCAACAACACATCTTCGTTGAGGAAACCTCCTACATCTCCCACGGGTGCGTACCGCCTTGCGGACCACCCGTCCAAGGTCCGATGAGCGACCTTTTCTACCCCTCCTCTGAGGGGTCTTCTCCTGTACATTCTACACCATCCTCTTCGTCTTCCTCCTCTTCTGTAAATATTGTCAGTCAATCTAGGAATGACAGGCCAAGGGTAGTACCTAGGAAGAAATCCAAGGGTAGGCAGATCCCTCGTCGATTCCTTCTGGATTTGGCCGCCAGGTGTCAGGCCCTTCTTGCCATCCCCCAGTTGTTAGAAAATCCCATCCAGCTACCCGAAATAGAATGCGAGGGCGACTGTGCATCTGATGAAGGGTATGGAGTCTACGAGATCACGAATGAAGAATGCCCCACTGAAGATGAGGGTGAAGAATATGAGGATGTGGCGGGCGCATACGCTAGTGGAATGAGGAGATTCGACGAGCCGTCAACCGCCGTAGAAGAATCCACCAAGGAAGTCAACTTGGGAACTGAGGAAGACCCTAGGATCATCCTCATAAGTGACAACTTACCACCCTCTGAAGAAGAGGCATTAATTGAGGTTCTCAAGGAATATAAAGACACGTTTGCATGGAGCTACGAGGATATGCCGGGTTTGGATTCAACCTTGGTCGAACACCGTTTAACCCTAAAACCAGAGTCCATCTCGGTAAAACAAAGGTTAAGGCGTTTCCACCCTCAGATGGCTTTGAAAATGAAAGAAGAGGTCGATAAGCTCCACAAAGCCAGGTTCATTAGAGTCGTTCTTTATCCTCAATGGGTGGCGAACATTGTCCCGGTCATGAAGAAAGATGGGAAAGTCAGGATTTGCATCGACTTCCGAGACCTTAACCGCGCGTGTCCAAAGGATGATTTTCCCTTACCTCACATTGATGTGTTGATTGATAACACGGCAGGTTTTGAAACCCTCTCTTTCATGGATGGATTTTCAGGATACAATCAAATTCGTTTGGCAGAAGAGGATCAGGAAAAGACGTCATTCACTACCCCTTGGGGAACATATTGTTACGTGGTCATGCCGTTTGGGTTAAAGAATGCTGGAGCTACTTACCAAAGAGCGATGATGGCCATATTTCATGACATGATGCACATATATCTGGAAGTGTATGTGGATGACTTATTGGTAAAATCAAGGACCAGGATGGAACATCCAGAAGTTTTGGCTAAGGTCTTGCAAAGGTCCAGAGAGTTCCAATTGAAAATGAACCCGAAAAAGTGTGTGTTTGGTGTGTCATCAGGTAAATTGTTGGGGTTCATTGTGAGTAAAAGAGGGATCGAGATTGATCCCGACAAAGCCAAGGCTATCAGGGATATGCCGCCTCCCAAGAATTTGAGGGAAGTCCGAGGTTTAATCGGGAGGTTACAGTTTATTCGTCGGTTTGTGTCTCAACATTCATAAAGGTGTAGACCTCTCTACGAGTTGACCAAGCCAGGAGTAGAATTCCACTGGAATTCTAAATGTCAGAAAGCTTTTGAAGGGTTGAAGGAATATCTGGCTAGTCCACCCGTTCTCATTCCACCCAAACCAGAAAAACCTCTGATCCTTTACGTCTCAGTCTTGGATGACTCCGTGGGAGCCGTCCTCGCACAAGCTGATGAAGAAGGCAAGGAACGGGCAACCTATTACTTGTCCAAACTTCTCAATCCCTGTGAGCAGAAGTACACCGGCATGGAAAAAACCTGTGCTGCCCTCGTTTGGGTAGTGCAGAAATTGAAGCACTACTTCTTGGCTCACGAAGTCCACTTGATTGCTCGGATGAATCCTATCAAATTCCTTCTGGAGAAAGCCGTCCTTACGGATAGGCTAGCACGCTGGCAAAGTTTTCTCTCTCAGTTCGACATCACCTACATCCAGCAAAAGGCGATTAAAGGCTATGCCATAGCCGAGCATCTCGCTCACCATCCTCTTCCCAAGTTCGACCCCGTCCAATCAGAGTTTCCAGATGAGGAACTAATGTCCATCAACCAATCAGATGAGCCAATGTGGACGCTATATTTTGATGGAGCTCTGAATTCTCAAGGGAGAGGAATCGGCATCGCCCTCCTGTCGCCGGAAGGCCTCACATTCCCATTGGCATACCAGCTCAAATTTCCAGTCACCAACAATATAGCCGAATATGAAGCTCTTCTAGCTGGCCTAGGACTCGCTCATTCTTTTCGTATCACTGAGTTGCGAGTCGTAGGTGATAGTCAACTCATCCTTCGCCAGGTACTCACTAAGTATCGCACTCGCGATCCCAAACTCAAGCCATACCAAGAACTCACTGCTGCCTTTGCCAAACTGTTCACAAAATTGATCTTTGTTCATATCCCTCGTCATCAGAATATTCTCGCCGATGCCCTCGCCTCATTGGCATCATCCATAAGGTTCCCTCTAGGAAGATGGTTTAAGTCCATTTCCATCTACAAACTTCACGCCCCTGCAGTCGATGATGCTTCCTACGTAAACATCAAAGACAGGATAGCAAGGAAGATCCTGCAGGAAGATATTCTTGAGAAGAGGGAAATCATGTTGGCAGAGGCCGAAGAAGAACTGGCTGATGAAGAGAAACCATGGTTCTATGAAATTGTCAAATATTGCCAAGATCAGTCTTATCCTGAAGGGGCCACCACAGAGGACAAGAAAGCCATAAGAAGGGTGGCTCAGAAATACACATTGATTGGAGGTCTACTCTATAGGAGGAGCCTTACTGGTATTCTGTTAAGATGTCTTGGTGACGATGAGGTTTGGAAATGTGTAGAAGAGACGCACTCGGGTGTGTGCGGTGGCCACGTGAATAGTCAGATGCTCGCCAAGAAGATCATTCGTCAAGGCTTTTATTGGCCCACTATGGAAGAAGATTGTGCTGTCTATGTCCGTAGGTGTGTCAAGTGTCAACTTCACGCCGATAAAATCCATTCACCATCTTCCTCACTTCATCCAATATCCTCCCCATGGCCTTTCTCCATGTGGGCATTCGACATCATTGGTCCCCTAGGTGATCCCAATTCCCTCACCAAGCAGAAATCTTTCATCCTTACTGCGACGGAATACTTCACCAAATGGGCCGAAGCCGAAGCTTACGCGGAAATCAAGGCGTCAACAGTCTGCAAGTTCATCATGAAGAACATCCTCGCCAGATTCGGCATCCCAAGCACGATCGTCACCGACAATGGGCCACAATTCATTTCTCAGGACCTACAAGACCTCTGCAAAAGGTACGCAATTGCATTACATCATTCATCGCCTTATTACCCACAAGGTAACGGCCAAGCGGAGGCCACCAATAAAACATTGCTCAAAATCATCAAAAAGACCTGCGAGTCTAGTAAGTTTTCAAACTGGCCAGAAAAGCTTATCGAAGCCCTATGGGCCTATCGCACTTCAATCCGTACCCCCACCGGGCAGACTCCATTTGCCCTCACTTATGGTATGGAAGCGGTAGTCCCGTACGAAACTCTGATCCCTTCTCTCAGGGTACAATTGGATAAGGAATTTCCCCTCGACGATCGTCGTAATTCACTCCTCGCCCAGTTGGAACTCTTGGATGAGAAGCGGCTGGCCGCCGCCGAACACGCGCGTGTGTATCAAAATAGACTCGCTCGCTTTTACCAAAAGAAAGTCGTTGAGAGAAAATTCAAAGTCGGTGAGATGGTCGTAAAAAGAATTTTTGTCAAACCTGGAGGGCCGCGTTCTAAGCTCCAACCTAATTGGGAAGGACCATTTGTGATTCAAGCCGTGTACCCTGGCAACGCCTACAAGCTAGTCAACGCCGAAGGGACCGAGTTATCCCACCCTTGGAATGGGCTTTATCTTAAGAAATACTACCCTTAGCACAAAACAAAAAAAATGAAAAGATAAAAAACATCAAAAACAAAGAAATATTGAAAACCACTAAAAATATGGAAAATTCAAAATGCCGATGCCCGGCAGTCACCATATAGTTAAGTCTCTGCATTTAACCTTCATGTTAGGATAGGGCCCATTAAGGCTTGGTAGGTACCGGGTCTTGGGTTGCCAGAACCGTGGAGACCCCTGTCCGGCCACGTCGGCCTATGCTCGCTCGAAGGAAACTAACATGTGTTCACTTATGTATTTTATTCAAAAAAGTTGGTAGCATCACCTACGGTAGGGCCACACCTAGAAGATCTCCGGAAGCTGTAATCTTTATTCTTTTCTCTTCGACCAAATGAGACAGTCGGCGCCCTTAAAACGCTGAGCATGAGAAACCGAAACTCAAACCCCAAGGGCAAGAGTAGGATCCATTTCCTCGAGCACCGATCGGAGCACGAGAAGAGGGCAGTGTCCCCGCAGGCATACGAAAAGGGAGCCCACAAACGTCAAACATCTCCCTCACAAAAGAAATACAAAATCAAAATCAAGAGAAAAGCCTGGTCGTGACCGTGCCTGTTGCGATAAACGGAACCCCTCAAAGCAAAAGTCTGAATCCACAAAAGGGGCCGTAGAATGTAAATGCTCGAGATTTGGTCCGAAGTTGTCCGAAAGGGATGAGTTAATGGGCCCTTATTCGCTCGCCGGGTTAACGGCTTTGCCGGTCCTCTCAGGAAGTTTATCACCTACGCTCTTCCTTCTTCCTCTAAAGATGAAGGTTCGATGGAGTTTCTGAAAGGTGAAAACTGCCCAAGGTCTGCGACCCTATTTTAATATACACATTTGGTTGCCCACTTTGAAAAGCAAAAGCTATCGCTGCGAAGGAGTCTCCGTGTTTCTGGCTGGTCAAGACCCCTCCTTACCACCTTGATGTCTTCTTGTTTAACCTCGGGCTTAGGCCAATGCAAGCGCGTCACCTATGGGTGCGACGGCGTCTGATTCCGGGTCAGCGTCGCGCGGTTGGTCGTTAGGGTTCCAGGGTGTTCCATCTTATACCATCTAGAGTTGTGAGGAAACAGACCCGGGTCGGGCAAATCATCTACCTCAAACACCTTTTGGGTGAATCCCTGTGGTCGGAAGCAACTGGGAGCCTAAGCATGGCATGACGGTATTGTCATCAGGGTAAGTCTTAGCCGGCGGGATCGTCATTCGAGGGGTCTAGAGGCCCAAATCAACCTAGATGTGCACTTAGGATACCTGGGAGGTTAGTAAGAAACCCCTGTCTCACGTAGGTTAGGTGCCATTTGGGTGCTTGCCGGGCGTTAGCAATAAAAAAATTGAAATGATAAAAGCAAAAAAAAAATAGAAAAGAGAAATGTACATATTTGCAAACAAAAAAATCTTTTTATGATAAAACAAAAAAAAATGTCAAATATAAAAAAGAAAACAAATCAATTTTGCATGATTGCATTTACATCATCTCACTTTAATACCGCTTGCATTCGTGTGCTTGCCTGTCGCGTCTATCATCACCACATCTTTCCCTTGCCTTCGTTAAATAAAGGCTTGGCCCCTTGACCAGTTATCAAGGACAGTCACAGTGACCATTTGCCTATTGAGCAAGGGGCCAAGTCAGAACAGAAATTCTGATTTGTTTGTTTCAGTGATATGTGCAGGGATTCAGGTAACTGAAGCATAGGTGAAAAACAAACAAACCGGACCTTGTACTTTATTCCAAAAACCAAAAAAATTACATCAAGTTCCGCCCTCTCTCTCTGCATTACTCGTCCCACTACTCTCCGGGCAAAACACTCTCAAAGGTGCTACCCAACTACGAAAAGCGGTACTCCTGCCGCTCTGTACTCCTCTTCCTATTCCCACATCCCGGCGTTGATCCGCGGAAGCAGCAGAGAAGCTACCAACACGAAAGCCACGCTCTCGTGCTCTTCGGTAGCGCTCCTCACCTTCTCTCAGCCACTGTTCAGCAAGACCAAGGCTGATTCGGAGTTCGAATAGTTGGGCCTCCATGGCCCTTCGCTCCTCCCTTTCAGCCAAACTGTTGGCTCTTTCTCTCTCTGCGTTTCTTTCCCTCTCTGCCCGTTCTCTCTCACGGTCTTCCCTCTCCAACTGGAGAGTGATCCTCAGTTCCATAGCATCCCTGGATGAGTCGTCATCAGGATGACGCCGCAGTTCCCTCTCCAGTTCTGCTATCCTAGCCTCCTTCTGCGCAGCTTGGGCAAGCGCTTCTTCCGTCTCCTTTTCCTGTCGAGTGTACCATCTCAGATACGCGATAAGGCGTAAACAAAGAGAACTCAACGCTGAAACTTTTACCTGTATACGAAGCATTCCTTCTGCCTCCGCAGCACGCTGCGTGGCGTGAGCAAGTTGCTCATGAAGCGAGTCAAGTTCTGAGGTGGGAATCCACAAGCTGGAAGAGGCACCACCTACTCCCATCGCTGGGGAGGCTGCGCCAATCTGGGCATGCTGCGACCATGTGAATTAGCAGCCAACATCTGGAATCTGGGGTTTTAACTAGGAACGTACTGTACACCTACCAAGGCGCTCGTAGCTCCGCGGGTATCGCCCAACTGTTGTTCCATCTCTGCCAAGCGAGTTCGTAAATTCGCTATCATGGCATCCCGGACATCCTGCGGCCTTACAAGTCAGCATTTTCACCAGAAAACCAAGGAAAAGAGAAAGAAGAGAAGAGAAAAGGGGAAACCTACCTCCACAAATCCCCGGGGTTGGTACCGTTCTGCGTACTTTGTCCTATATAGACGCAAATAGTCTTCGCTGTCCCGCGCCTGCGATTCTACGATCGTGCCACCCCGTTGCCAGTCTTCGTACTGTTCAGGGAACCGCACGCGCCAGTCAATGCAGGTCGCCGGTCCTCGCGTCTTTCTCCCGACACGAGGTGGCGCGGCCGTATCCACCCATTCCTGAGCCAGTCCTAAGGTTCTCATAACCAATCGTAGCCGGAGCGGCTCGATTTCATTCAGGCAGTGCATCCACAGTTCACGTCCGAACCGGGCACGACTTGCTAGAACCCACGGCTGGTCGGCATCGACCATGTCTGAGTAGGGTCTCCAGTTTACCATCGCTGCAGGGAACTCCTGTAGCTCTCGCCTCAGCACCATCAGTTGGTAGGTTAGGGGTGCCGCACTCATGATGGGTTCCCACCGCCTGGCTAGCGGCACCATCGCAGGTCGCCAATGTCGAGCTCTCCCCATGGGGAGGTAATAATAGCTCCATAACTGCTCGGCGCAGGTCATCAGTATCATGCAAAAACACAAAAAAAAAATATATATATATATATATATATACAAAACAAGCAAAACCAAAAAAAATACCTGGATGAATGGTGTGAAGCCACTCACAGTCATCTCACGATCCGTTTCTTGGAATAGGCCTGCAAACAAGTGTGCCAGCATGGCGGCTCCCCAGGCATAATACCCTACTCTTTCAAGGTCTGACAGCAGCTCCAGGAAGCAACATTGGATATCATCCCCTTTCGAGCTCAGTACCAATCTCCCCAAAAGGAAGAGGAGAAATCTCCTCAAATCTATGTTACATCTTTCCCAGTTGCCGAAATCTGTGCAATACACGGCGCGGCATCCTATTTCTATCCTTTCCATGAACTCTTCTGAGGATTCATCATCCCGCCGACGAGTGTCGGTGAGCCCTAATGCATCCATGAGGGACGCCCTAGCTACCGACCTATTTTTCCGACCTTCCAGGTCCAGACCCAGTAACTTCTGGGCACCTTCTCTGTAGTCCGCGTAAGTGACTCCGGTCACTGCCTCGCCCTCTACCTTCAGGCTTGTGATCCGGACCACATCCTCCAAGCTGGGCACCATGTGCCCCCAGGGCATCAGGAATGCCCGGCTCACTGGGTCCCATCTCTCACACAAAGCTTGGATCAGAACCAGGTCGGGCTTGATCGGCTCGATCCGAAGAAAGGTACCAAATCCCATCACGTCTAGCCTCGCCTTCTGAAAATCTGGGAGGCCCCTGTACGCCGCTACTACCAACTCCCACAAAATTTGTGATTTCATCACAACCTACACATACAAGGAATGGGGGTGAGGTTTGGTCACAAGAAAGGAAGAAAAAATGAGAAAAGGGCAAAAAAACTTGGCTTACGAGTTGTGATTGGGCCCTTTCGCTGAAGTGCCCTTCAAGGTCTGAAAGCCTTCTGGAACTACTACCACTGGACCTGCTTCTCTTCGAGGAATGGGAAGATTCGCCCTCCATCCAACTCTCGGAATTTTGAACTCCTCTTCTCCCGAAAGAACTTGTGCTCCTCGAGTTAGCTCTCGATATACCTGGGAGGATAAAAGGGACAAGAATTTATAGAAATGAAAGGAATGCGGGCCAAGATTGCCTCCATCACCTGTCGATGATAGCCCTCGCAATGAGACACTGGCCAAGCGACCCCATGTGTCGCTTCACCGCTCACACAGGGTGATTGACTGGACGAAGAATAGGACGAATAGCCCCTATGTTGTCTAGGGATACCCTATCATGTTTTGGAGGACGCACGCAAAATTTGGCACAACATCCGGGAAAAGGAACTAGGGCCGTCAGTATTGACTTCGACGGCAGATTCTCGTGGAAAATGGTCACAACAAGACGTGATTCTCCGCTCGAGGCGGAGTCTCGACAGATCCGTCACATGGGAACAGTGCAGAGGAGAAGAAGTGTAGGGAAGAAGGAACGCACAAGAGAACAAATAAACAGCAGAAAATCAAATCACTCCATAAGCTGTCATAAGCACTACAATCATAGAGAGGTGACGGGTCCGCTAGCCCGCCAATCCTCACCATCACTCATCTCTCCGGGCACTCTCCTCCTCTCCCCCGAGGTGAGGGTCCCTCAGAAGCCTCCAGGATCCCCGTGCAGTAGCACCTGCCTCGCCTCTGGGCGCCTGCTCCGCAGCAGTGACTCGCTGCTCCTCCCCTGGCGTGGCGAAGAAGCCACTGGCGGCAAAGCGTCCGGACTGGCGGAGTCGCTCCCCGAACTCTCGCGCTCTCTCGTAGCGCGTCTCCATCCCTCCTAGCCTCTGCACGACGGCCTGAAGGCCCAGCTGGAGCTCCCTCACTTGGGCCTCCAAGGCCCTCCTCTCGGTCAGATCCCGCTGTCGCTCGGACCTTCTCTCGGCTTTCTCTCTCTCTACCTCTCTCCTCATCATCTGCAGAAGAACCCTTAACTCCAGGATGTCTGGAGAAGGTCTCTCCTCACCACGGTGCCGCAGCTCCGCTACAGTCGCCACCCAGGCGTCACGCTCCTCTTCCGCCCGGGTCGCACGGGCCACCGCACCGGCAAGTTGCTCCCGGAGGGAAGCAATCTCGAGAAAAGGGGCCGAAGAGCTAGAAGATCCGCCAGCCGCTCCCACCGTCGCTGTCTGCTGGGCACGCTGGAACAAAATAAACAACGGCCGTCAGTGAAACTCCAAAATCTGAAGTTAAAAGGGCGGCACGTAACTTACCAGGAGCGACAGCTCATGTTGAGCGACGGCCAGTTGCCGCCTAGTCTCTGACAGCTGGGCGCGCGAGCCGCCGATGCCACGCGTGTCCCCGGCTTGGGGAAGCCCCGCGTAGCTCTCTCTCTGCCGCCGCAGGAAGTCGGCACTGTCCTGCACCAGTACACCCCCTTGCTGTCCAGGGAGACGTACGGGCCAGTCCTCGAGCCTCGCCTTGCCGCGACTCTCCCTCCTGACGCGGCTCGGCTCGTCCGCACTCGCCCACTCATCGGCCAGGCCCAGCGTCCTTGCCATGTCCTGCACCAAGAAAGAGGTCCCATATCAGTCAAAAGGAACGCGTCCCCTGTCCAGGACGCGTCCATCATTTGAGTGCAACACTCTCCGAACCCTTTCCTCCTCGCCCGGCTCGCTTCAAAACCCAAAATGAATTAAAAGAGGAAGAGATCGGAAGACCTACCGGACCGTGTTCACCTCCTCCCACGCCATCGGGCCCCTCGGGCCCCTCGGGGGCCCGAAGCGGCCCTTCCTCCTCCATGGACGCCGTTCCGTGATCGGGCGCGTCCCTCCTTGGGCGAGGATTTCCTCGTCCCTCTCCACCTTCACCACGGTCGGGCCCACCGAACTCCATCGATCAAAAGAGGAGGAAGACGAAAAAGGGGCAAACGCGTTTCGGCGGAAGGCAGGCTCGTTTGCGGATAAGGCACGGGAGAAGAAGGACCACCCGTCGCTTTAAATTTAAAATCAAGGATTGAGACGCGTCCTCGCGCCTGGACGCGCCCAAAAAGGGGGAAAGGAAACAAAATCCCCCCGTGCAAAACATAGTTCCCCGCTGCTCAGGGCAAGGTCTCGCGAAGCGTGCCTCAAGGGACAACTCAGTGCAAAAAAAGAAAGTGTGGGAGAGAGAAAAGTACACACAACACAAAAAAGCCATTTCCATTTCATATAATAGCCGAAAGTACATCATACAGTGAGAAGGGTGACGTACAAGCAACTCTCTAACTCTCACCGTCACCCTCCTGGTCATCTCCTTCCTCCCTCCTCTGACGGAGATCCCTAGGGGGCCTCCGCGACCTCTGTGAACCCTGAGAAGCCGTGCTCGCCTCGCCCTGCGGTGGCACTCCAGCCTCGAAGGCGCGACGACGCTCCTCGGCCGAAGAAACCAGGTAGCTGCCCATGGAAAAAGAACCAGACTGACGAAGTCGCGCCCCGCGTTCCTTCGCCCTCTGGTACCGCTCCTCGCTCTCCCGAAGCCTCCCCTCCGCCGTGCCAAGACTCAATCGGAGCTCCAGCAGCTGGGCCTCTAGAGCCCTCCTCTCGGTCTGATCCCGCTGTCGCTCCTCCCTCTCTCTCTCTCTATCCCTCTCCCTCTCTCTCTCCACGCTCTCCCTATCCCTCTCCCTCTCCTCTCTCTCCCTCATCGCCTCTCTCCTCGACAGCTCGAGAGCGATCCGCAGATCCACTACGTCGCGAGGAAGCTCCTCAGCCTCCCGTCGCCGCTCCTCCTCTAGCTCCGCAATCCGGACGTCACGCTCTGCCACCCGGGCATCGCGCTCCTGCTCAGCACGAACAGCACGCGCCAGGGCCTCTCGGATCTCGGCCACCTGTCAAGGCACGCATGCACCGTAAGAGAACAGTGATAGAAGGAAAGTAGCTGGAAAAGGGTCGCAGCCAAGCAAGCACTCACTCGAGCCTCGCGGTCACGCTCGGCCTCCTCAGCCCGAGCCACCGCGTACGCCAGCTGCTCCTGGAGGGCAGAAACCTCCGGAGGAGGGCCCCGCGAACTGGAACCCGCTCCACCAGCCATCGCGGCTGCCGCTGTCTGGTGGGCCCGCTGAAACATGGGGCAAACGTCAGTCAAAGGCTAAGCATCAAAAATCCAGGTCACAAAAAATGCATTGCATAAACTCACCAGGATCTCCAACTCCTGTCGGATGGCCACCAACTGTCGCCTGGCGTCCGCCAACTGGGCCCGCAGGTCGGCAATCATGGTATCACGAGCATCCTGCATTACGCATAAGTTAGTATCCCATGCATACATATAGAAAGGTGGAGCAGTTTCATTTCACTTACCCCTGCCATACCACCCAAGGAGAGGCGGTCCCCGTACGTAGCTCGGTACCGTCTCATGTAGTCTGTGCTGTCCTGTACGTGGGACACTACTGGGACCCCGCCCTGCTGCCAGTCCTGGTACTGTGCTGGGAAGCGCGTACGCCAGTCCACGATCTTCGCCTTCCCCTTGGTCTTCCGCCCAATGCGGGCCGGCGCATCTACGTCTACCCACTCCTGGGCCAGCCCCAACGTCCTCATGACCAGTCTAAGCCGCAGCGGCTCAATCTCGTTCAGGCAATGGACCCACACGTCCCGCCTGAAGCGAGGAAGACCCGCTACAACCCAGGGCTGGCCAGCATCGCCCATGCCCAAGTAGGGCCTCCACACCACCTGCATCACCATACATACATCATGTTAGTTACCATTCAGTCACATGCATAAACACAAAAAAATCATGCGCATCATACCATGGCCTCGGGATACTCGCTCAGCTCTCGACGAAGTGACGCCAGCTGGTAGCCGTGGGGTGCTGCAACCACGACCGGCCTCCACTGCCGCGCCAGAGGCACGGCCCTCCTGTTCCCATGCCTAGCCCTCCCCATCGGGAAATAGTAATAGCTCCACACCTGCATCCATCATACATCATTAGTACAATAATTGCATATTTAACTGTGAGAATGCATAAATAAAATGTTTACCTGGAGGAAAGGTGCGAAGCCGCTGACTGTCGTCTCCTTCTCCGAAGTCTGGGAGAGATCGGCAATCAGATGGGCAAGCAGAGCCGCTCCCCACGCATAGTGCCCCACTCTGTCCAGATCCGCCAAGAGCCCGAGGAAACGGCAGTGGATGCCATCCCCCTTCGTCCCCAGCAGAAGGCGGCCCAGGAAGAAGAAAAGAAACCTCCGAAGGTCTAGATCCACCAGCTCCCTCTCGCTCGGATCCTGGGTGAAAGCTGCACGAGCATCCCCCTCCAGTCGAGCCAAGAACTCCGCTCCAGTCTCGCTAACCCGCTGGCGCGGGTCGACGAATCCGAGCGCCTCCATGATCTCCACTCGGCCGACTACCCTGCTGTCTCTATCAGTCACGCTCGTCTCTAACCACAGCAGGTCCAGGGCACTCTCTCGGTAGTCGGGGTAGGTGACCCCGCTGACTGTCTCTCCGTCAACTCGTAGCCCGGTGATCCGAGCCACGTCCTCCAGTGACGGCACCATGTGCCCCCAGGGCATCAGAAACGCCCGGCTCGGTGCGTGCCACCGCTCCCTCAGTGCCTGGATAAGAGGAAGGTCGAGCCGGAAGGGCTCGATCCTAAGGAAAGCTCCAAAGCCCATGGCGTCCACACGCGCCCTCTGGAAATCCGGCAGCCCACGGTATGCTGCCACCACCAAGGACCAGCTGATCCGGCCCTTCATCACGCCCTGCAAACCACAAAACCAACAAAGAACACATCAGCATCATGAACAGTAATCAACAATAACACTGTATATACTATTTTATTTTATTAAAAAAAAATAAATACATATATATATTTTTGGAGGCGTCCAGGCCCCTGGGCGCCTCCTTCCTATTTTCTTTATTCCTTTTTCTAAAAAAAAAATTCCAAAAAACAAAAATAAAAAAATATATATAATATATATATAATTATGGAAGCGTCCTAGGCCTTGGACGCCTCCTTATTTTTAAATTTATTTTATTATTTACGAAAATAAAAAAAAGGAAAGAAAAAGAAAACATGGAGGCGTCCAGGTCCCTGGACGCCTCCTTCTCTCACTACCCGCCTCTCTCTCACGACCTCTCGTACACCCGTTTTAGCCTATTGAACCACAGAGTGAGGATTCCGAGGTACTTACCGGGTCGTGATCATCCTCTCCCGCGTCACCAGCATCCGCAGCAGCCTCCGCGGCCAGGAGAGGCACCTCCATCCCCTCCTCCGCAGCAATCTCCTCTGCTGCAGCCTCCTCGGCATCATCCCTCAACCTCCTCGCACGACGAGCAAGTCGTTTTCGCTTCCCTGGAAACTGGCTCGATCCTCCTCGCTCCATGGGGACTAAGAATAGGTCGTCTGGGTGACTGGGTCGTCAGATTGAACAGTAAATGAGCAAAAGGGGGGGGGGGAGCCCTTAAATAGGAATTTCTTTTTTTGGGGCGTCCAGGCGCCTGGACGCCCCCCCCCCCCCCCCCTTTTTTTTATTTTTATTTTTTATTTTTTTCAAAATTTAATAATTTTTTTTGGGGCGTCCTGGCGCCTGGACGCCCCAAAAACAAAAAAATCAAACAAAATAAAAAAAATAAAGTTGGGGCGTCCAGGGCCTTGGACGCCCCCAAAACAAAAATAAAAATAAAAAATAAAATAAAAATTTGGGGCGTCCACACGCCTGGACGCCCCTAAAACAAAAAAATTAAATAAAATAAAAAAATAATAGTTGGGGCGTCCAGGACCCTGGACGCCCCCAAAACAAAAAAATAAAATAAAAATAAAATAAAACTTAGGGGCGTCCGGGCCCCTGGACGCCCCCATAATAAAAAATTTTTCAAACAAAAAAAATATAATATATTTATATAAGAATGTGTATATAATCCAAACAAAATAAAAAAACACAAAGGAAAAGAAAAACCATAAAAAAAGATAATAATTAAGGGGACGGGGGCCCGAAACATCCAAATGCCAAATTTTATTCCATCAGAAAAGCAGAGTGAACTACATCAGGGGCTTAGGCGCTTTAGGCCTTAACTTCCCCAGTTCGGTTACATAAGCCCTCCACGGCTCGCATTCTTCCACCACGTGCGCTAACGCCTTTCCCGCAACACTTATCTTCCAGGGAACTTTAATGGCCTTCGCTTCCTTCGCATCCGCTTCAGTGCCCAACTCCCTTTTCTTCAAAGGAACAATATCAGTCGGTGGCGGGAACGAATGGCGTGGGATGCCAATCTGGAGGCAGCACCGATGCGCGTTGTAAAGAACAAACTCGGTCGCACCGATCAGTTGAAGATCAACTTCGGGAGAAGGCCTCATGAGGAGATCAAGCGAAAGCAAACATGCCGGTGCGCAAGTGAAGAAGCCTTGTGTCACGGTGCAGAAGTGAGACCGCCAGTCTTCGCGTTTCTTCAGCCACGGAACGCGGTTCACTACAGTACCACCAAAGCCTAACACGTCGGCTATGTGGTGAAGCGGGCTTTGTTGGAAGAGCTTCGAAACGGTTGGCATCCCCTCGCGGTGGTCGAATTTGAAATGCAAATCCAGCCAGCAATTCAAGACAAGTGCACAACCAAATGGAGGCTTACCCATGCTCGAGGCGGTAAGGCCGCTGTAAAGATAGGCAAGGACGGCGGGTCCCACCCTCTTTCCACGCCAGATCCCGCAGATAGCACTCAGCTGGTCTTCCTCCACTATGTTGTCGGTATAAGGAAACAAGAGAGCACCCGCCAGACAGATAGTGAACCCCTTCATGATTCCCTCCAAATAGTCATCGTCTGGTGACCCTCTCAGGGCGTCCATGACCCACTCCGCGAGCTTTTGGAGATCGATCCCCTTCTGAGTACGGACCTTTCTAGCTGCGTCGGGCGGCATGAAGCTTCCAAGGACGCTTTCAGAAGTACCCCGTGTCAGCATCCGCATAGCCTTCACCTTCCCGTCACTCTTGAATTTCTTCAGACCAAGCAAAAGTTCCACCTCCTCGAGGAGGATGGTCACCTCGAAGGTCGGGAAGATAAAAGTGTGGGTCTGGGGATGCCAGACCTCCACAAGCGCGCCCATAGCCGCCCAGTCCATACGAATCTTCTCGTAATGCTTGGCGTGAATAAGGAGCCCCTGCAGATGCCACTTCGAGAGTATGGCCCTCATGCCAATGGAGATATTGGAAGTCAGCTTTGAAAGCCATGGCAGCTTGGAAAATTTCCTCGGGCCTGGGAAGAGTGGATATGGCTGGGAGAGGAAGGAAGAAGAAATGAAGGAAGTAAGAAGAAGGTTCACGTACAGAAATTTGAAAAGAGTCGGCTTACCATATGCGACATGATCGTCCCACTCAGATGACCCTCGAGGTCAGAAAGTCGCCTAATCTCGCTGCTAGGCTTGCTCCTCTTCATAACACGGGAAGACTCTCCTTCCATCCTGAAGATCTCTAGATTCTCCTCTCCTTCCTCTCCCGAGCTTCCAAAACCCACCTTGGTGCATTTGAATGAACTAGCCTAAGGGGAGTTCTTATAGGAAGGGAAGGGTGCTACAGGACAGAACATGTCACATCAGTGGTCATTGTCAAGATTTTGTCTGGATCTCCTTCGAACTGTGGTGCGATTCTGCTACCTTTTGATGTTGCTAACCTTTGCTGGCCTGTGCAGGTTTTACTAACGTCTTTGTCCTATCTCCTGTCCCACCTTTCATTGGTTGGTCCCACCATGTCATGCATCATAGTATATGATACCTACGCTACTAGAACATGTCAAGGACCTTGCGGCCCGAACGAATCTGGGATTTGAGTTCCCCTTCAACAAAAACGGTGATGATCCCGGAAGAGTTTTGGGTTGTACGGATAGGCCGTCAATTTGTGATAGAATGGGGACGACGGTTCCATTCAGTGAGTTGGTGCGCGGATAAACGGGTCCCAGCCCAGTATCAGCTCACCGGGTCGGTATCCTGACCCGTTCTTCACAAGTTGACAATATTATCCTTGGCTATTTTCTATTTTAGTTTGTTTTGAACTTTTCTTTAAACCCAGCATGCATTCATATAGGACTTTGATTTATTGCGGAAGATCATTCAAGCGATTCGATTGTGAAAGCCGTTGTGTTTCAATTCCTACAAATATGAGATATTCCACTCTGAATGAAATACTGAGTTTCTTTGAGACAGCCCTACACTGCTCTTCCAAAGGAGACCCTTGTTTGGACAGACCCTCAGATATTCCTTTACCTTTTGACCCACCTTGGCCGCAGCACTTCCACATTAGCTGGTAACCGCTCCCCAAAGGTGAAACCTCCGGTTTATGACCCAGGTACTTCCACACCGAGAAGTTGGTCTTCTTTTGTTTCGTGCCTGAGTGCACATCTCACCCTCCCTTATTTGATCTCCGTCCAAGCAATCGTCAATATTTGAAAGACCTCCTTCAAGGTCGCCTCATTGAAACTTCAGGAAAGATTCCAAACAGTAACGTCACAAGCGTGTCTCATCACACCTTGGCATCAACTTATCAGTCCGCTCCCACTCCATTTCACTCCACTTCGATACCATTCCACTACGTATCGCTCCCTTGCAAAGCAGACGCCAAGGCGGGGCAGCTGTAGACACGCCATTCCTGACGTCTCCTGAGAAAGTCTCATATTACTATACGACGCCCCGCGATGGCCTACGCATTTCGAATCGCTCGAGTGCTTCCTTTTCCTGAGTCTTCTTCCGCCTTTTTCGGCATCCGGAATCATCTCGTCACGGCATTCGAACGGCATCAACACCAGTCAGACGCATCAAGAGGTTCCGGAATCAAGAAGGGGGTCTGCCGGGCGGCCGACGACGCCTGATTTGAGGACCCGGGTGGGTCTTCATGGGGGCGTCCAGGTCCCTGGACGCCTCCATAAAAACAAATAAAAAAATAAAAATGCCAGCCCTGGCATAAAAGACAAAAGAAAAATAATAAACTTTTGGAGGCGTCCAGGCCCCTGGACGCCTCCATCAACTCACTCACGGGCGCCGGCCACCGAACGACGGTTTGTCGTGTGTGAAAAAAGCCAAATTTAGAGACGTCCAGATGACTGGACGCGCCCATTTTTGAATCACGAGGCGCCGCTCACAAAACCACGCGTTGTGCCAAACCGCGTGCGGCCGTCGTCGGTTTTCGGTGGACCTGTTAGAGGCGTCCGGGACCCTGGACGCCCCCATAAAAGTATTCTAAAAAAAATCAATAAAAATAGAATAAAATATTATTTCGGCCCTGATGGAGGTGTCCAGGGTCCTGGACGCCTCCACCTTCCGGAACTCTATAAATAGAGGCCCACCCCCTCAGTTCTAGGGAAGCTAAGCAGTGATCCGATAGGCTGCCGGAGCCCAGAGGCTACGGAGTCATTTTTCTAACCCGTGGGTTCTTTTGTAGGTGGAGGTTCTGCCGGCTTCTCGGGTGCTCACGCTCGCGAGAGGAAGGTCGTCTTCATCCACCGCGCTTCCACGTCGTCCCCACGCTGCCGGAGCTCCGCCGGATTTCACCCTCGGCTCATCCAATAAGCCTTTTCTTCCCCTTTTTCTCCATAGTCCTTTACATTCATCATATTGCATCATCTATCCCCCTTCACAAGGGGGCCTCTTCTCTTATACTTCTTACATCCATCATCTCATTTTCCTCCTACTCGAGTCCGAGAGGGGTTTAAAAGATAACACCAACCAGGTGTGTGTCTTGCCATCATTTCGTTATTTTTATCGCAAGGATTCGAATACTACACCTCCATCTTTCTAATCCACTTGTCATTTATTTGTCGTTGTCTTGCAAGGGTACCCGAGGAAAGCCCTCTCCGTCGGCCGGCCGGAAGGAGAGGAAGAAGCAACCCGCCATCTCCCGCTCTTGAGGTAGGCGCGATCACCTTCTTATTTTGGGGTCTTTTGGCCCCTGGCGATCACATCTTATCATCGAGGCCGCGGCGAGTCACTTCCCCAATGGCCGTTTAAATTTCTGTTTCCTATATTCTCTTATATATTTTGTTATATATTCTGCTTATATCATCGAGGCCGCGGCGAGTCACTTCCCCAATGGCCGTTTAATTTTCTATTCCTATAATCTCTTTATGCTTTGTTATATTCTGCTTATATCATCGAGGCCGCGGCGAGTCACATCCCCAATGGCCGTTTAAATTTCCGTTCTTATATTCTCTTTATATTCTGTTATATTCTGCTCATATCATCGAGGCCGCGGCGAGTCACTTCCCCAATGGCCGTTTAAATTTCTGTTCTCATATTTTCTCTATATTCTGTTATATTCTGTTCATATTCTCGAGGCCGCGGCGAGTAACTTCCCCAATGGCCGTTTCAATTCTTGTTATTTAATTTTTGCATCATTCCCGTCCCCCCGAGGTCGCGGCGAGTCACTTCCCGCTATGGCCGTTTAATCCCCATATTTTGCTATATCATACTTGTCCCGCTCGCCCCGCCGGAGCAATCTCCCGTGGTGGCCCCTTCTCTCTTTCCTCTCATCTCTGTGTTGCAGCAAACAAAACAAACAAAAAAGAAGGAGCCCGCGCGCTCTCCGCTTTTTCCTCTTCCCCGCTCTTCTCCGAACCGCGTGACGTCGCTCACACCTGGGAGGAGCACCCAAAAGTACTTGTGTCCATGGGAGCTATATCGATCACGGTGTGGCATTGCACCGAAGTGCATGACTTTCTTGATTTTGGCATTCCACAATCTCTATAGTGCTTGACTTGACTAGACATGACTTGCGTGGCCTAGAATGGGTATTTACTTGCTTGAAATTATAATAGCCAATTCACATGACATGACCCGATATTTACATGCTTGATAATCTTGATATACTTCACATGATTATCTCTTGATGTTCCTCTCTCATCATTATCTTGCGTACATGCATCACTATACTTGCATAGTTCATGTAACATGTAATTTACTTAAAGTAAGCTTGATCTTGAAATATAATTCCTACTGAGCATTCGCTCACCCTAGTTTTCCCCCTATTTTTCAGGTAACTCTGATGACGAGGATCATTCGGATGGGAATGGACACGAGTGAAGAGCGTAGAGCCGTTCCAACTATTAGAGACGTTATCTAGTTGTGTCTTTTCATCTTTCTTAAGTCGATCATTGTATGTTCCTCTTTATTGAGTCTAGTTGTCATTAAGTATTCCTTTACCTTGAAGGATTATGTATGGAACTAGTTGAAGTTATTAATGGAATAAAGGATTTGGTTTATTATCTCTACGTTTGCGCGCTCGGTCTTATGTGTCGAATTACCTCGTGCTCTGATTGACATGAATGATATAAACTCGTCACGCGTACCGGATTCCTCCGACGCTCGGGACGTGACAGTTTTTGTGGTATCAGAGCCTAGGATATTTAATTCCTAGGAAAACAAAGTCCAAGGATAGGTTTATACCTTTTACCCGGTGAGATTGGGTAGAGCCATAGGTTTAGTTAACTGAGGGATGTAGACCCTTGGTTAATCACATATTAATATAGTTATTTAAATCTGGTAGGACCATGGCTGCCGAACGTGCTCAATGGCGCGATATGCAACATATCGTACAAGGCCTTACTCAGGCGCTATAACAAGTGGCGTAGGGCGGAGCGAATCGAGGAGCAGGAGATCTCCACCGTAGCATTCGCAATATGAATCCACCGAAGTTCACTGGCTCGTCCGACCCCGACGATGCTGAGAAGTGGATTAAGGAGGTTGAAAGGATTTTCCGTGTGATGCAATGCATGGATGAGGAGAAGGTTATGTTGGCAACTTTCTAGTTAGAACGGGATGCCCGATTCTAGTGGGAGTCGGTAGAAGCTGCCTTACCCCATGCGCAAGTTATATGGGGCTAGTTCATAGAATATTTCAACAACAAATATTTCTCGGACCGTATACAAGAGAAGAAAGCTGTGGAGTTTGCCACGCTCAAGCAAAGGACCTTATCTGTGGCCAAGTACGAGGCCCAATTCTCTCATCTATCAAGGTATGCACCACATCTAGTGTGTACCGAGAAGATGAAGGCTAGGAGGTTTCTTAATGGGCTTCGGCCGTAATACATTACTCAACTGGCGCCAATGGACATTCAAGTCTATTCAGAGATGATAAGGCGACCCCAGTTATTAGAAGATGCCACGAAGCTGTCCGATCGGATCCGTGGGAAGGACAAGACGGAGCACGTTACAAGCTCTGGCACTTTCAAACCTACTTTCAACAAGAAGAGGTCAAGAAATGGAGGAGATTCCTCCCACGAGAAGAAGTTTAAGAAGAATAACAAGCCCTTCTCTATTACTGCAACACCTTCCAAAGAGGTGTGTAAGCATTGTGACAAGGCCGGCCATAAGGCCGAGGAATGCTGGAGGCAATTAGGAGCGTGTCTCCAATGGGGGAGCCGCGATCACCGGATTCCCTATTGTCCTTTACTTAATGATCAAGCCAATGAAGAGAAGCGCCTAGTAAAGAAACAAGGCCGTCTCCAAGCTCTCCAAGAGGCGGACAATAGTGTGGGTGGACTGGTTAAAGATTTGTTCTAAGTCTGCTCGTGTCTTGTTTGATATCGGTGCGACTCATTCTTTTGTTTCCAAGAGATTTGCTGATCTACTACCTATGAAACCCGAATGGATAGATTTAGTTATTTCCACTCCTCTTGGGAATGAATCCAAGAATTGACACCATTATCTAAATTGTGAAGTTATGGTAAAAGGGAAAAATCTACCTGCCGACCTGATTTGCCTAGCTATGGATGGGTATGATGTCATACTAGGAGCCGATTGGTTATCCACACACAAAGCAGTTATAGATTGCCAAAATGGAAAGGTAACTTTTAAAGACTTCCCAGAACTTGTCTACACTAGTTCTCGGAGTCGAAACAGGTCACCCCTTATTTCGGCCCTCCGAGCTAGTAAGCTCTTAAGAAAGGGGTGTGTGGCTTTCATAGCTTTTGTGACAGCCACGGAAGTTAAGGAGTCTAAGATAGAAGACATCCGAGTGGTTCGGGAGTTTCCCGATGTGTTCTCGGAAGATTTGCCCAGATTACCCCCACAAAGAGAAGTGGCCTTCACCACCGACCTTGCCCCTGGTGCTGGGCCGATTTCTAAGACACCTTATAGAATGTCCTCCGCCGAGCTTAAGCAATTGAAGGAACAATTGATGGAGCTTTTCAAGAAAGGATTCATCAGGCCAAGTACTTCCCCGTGGGGAGCGCCTGTGCTATTTGTAAAGAAGAAGGATGGATCGATGAGACTTTGCATCGATTATCGGCAGTTGAACCATCTTACCATCAAGAACAAGTATCCATTGTCGAGGATCGATGAATTATTTGATCAAATATCTGGAGCCAAATATTTCTCCAAGATTGATCTCAGGTTGGGTTATCACCAATTGAGGATCAAGGATGAGGATATTCACAAAATGGCATTCCGAAGCAGGTATGGGCATTACGAATTTACTGTTATGCCTTTTTGACTAACAAATGCCCATGTAGCCTTTATGCAGTTGATGAACATCATATTCATGCCTCACCTAGATCAATTCGTAGTGGTTTTCATTGATGATATATTAATATATTCAAACATCGAGGAAGATCATGAAGAGCATTTGAGGACTACATTGCAAATACTAAGGAAAAATCAACTTTATGCCAAGCTTAGCAAGTGTGATTTCTGGCTCGAGGAAGTATCTTTCTTAGGACATGTGACTCAAAGGATGGCATATATGTTGATCTGTCAAAGGTCGAGGCTATAAAGAATTGGGAAATGCTGACAAATGCAACTGAAATCCGAAGCTTCTTAGGTCTAGCTGGCTATTACAGGCAATTCATAAAAGACTTCTCCAAGATCATTGTTCCTCTTACTAGGCTAACCTGCAAGGAGATTCCACATAAGTGGAATGAAGATTGCGAGAAAAGCTTTCAAGCCTTGAAAGATCATCTGACGATTGCCCCAGTCTTGGCATTACCAACTGAAGGAGAGAAGTTTGAGGTATATATCGATGTATCTGGCATTGGCCTCGAATGTGTCTTAATGCAACAAGGGAAGGTCATTGCTTACTCTTCCCGACAGTTAAAGAAGCATGAGGAGAACTACCCAGTGCATGACTTAGAGTTGGTCGCGGTAGTATTTGCCTTAAAGATCTGGAGACACTATCTCTACGGAGAACAATTCACCGTGTACTTCGATCACAAGACTCTCAAGTACTTATTCTCCCAAAAGGAATTGAACATGAGACAAAGATGTTGGCTAGAGTATCTCAAGGACTTTGACTTCATAATACAATACCATCCTAGAAATGGTAATCCCGTAGCAGATGCCCTTAGTCGAAAACCGAGAGCATTATTAGCCAACTGCATGATCCAAGAATGGAAGATGTTAGAACAATTCTCTAGACTTAATATAAGCATGGATAAGGAAAAATGATGTATTGTTCTATCACACATGAAGATACAACCAGACTTATTCTCCGAGATCAAGGGGCTACAAGATGAAGACCCAGTGTTAGTTGAAGTGATAGACAAGTTAGAAGAGCAGCCAGATTTCAAGCTGGCATCTGATGGACGATTATTGTTCCGAGAAAGGACATGTGTACCGGACTGCCCGAAATTGAAGAAGAAAATCTTAGAAGAAGCTCACCGATCAAGGTACACAATTCATCTCGGAGCTACCAAGATGTATCAGGACCTGAAGCGAATCTTTTGGTGGCCCAATATGAAAAGGGAGGTAGTAGACTTTGTTTCTCGTTGTCTCACATGCCATCAAGTCAAGGAGGAACACCAAAAGCTCGCTGGTAAGTTACATCCTCTAGACATTCCTAAGTGGAAGTGGGAAGATATCGGCATTGATTTTATCATAGGTTTGTCTAAATCTAAAGGCGGACATGATGGAATTTGGGTCGTTATATATCGATTGACCAAGTCAGCATACTTCTTGCCTATAAAGAGCCAATGGTCAGTTGATGTTCTAGCTGCTTTGTACATCAAGGAGGTTGTTAGACTACACAGAGTTACCGTTTCAATCGTGTCTGATCGAGACCCGCGCTTCACTTCTCATTTTTGGAAGGGTCTACAACATTCGTTTGGGACATGACTCAACTTTAGTATAGCTTTTCATCCTCAAATGGATGGTCAGACCGAGAGAACGAATCAAGTCATAGAAGACATGCTAAGAGATTGTATTATTGATTTTGGTGGAAGTTGGCATGATCATCTACCCCTGATCTAATTCGCATATAACAAAAGTTACCAGGCGAGTATTCAAATGGCACCCTTCGAGGCATTATACGGAAGGAGTTGTCGATCGCCAATATGCTGGGACAAAGTTGGCGAAAAGTAACTTCTAGGACCGGACCTGGTAAGGGATACTACCGAAAAGATTCAAATCATTAGAGAAATGCTTCAGATGGCTCAGTCTAGACAAAAGACTTCTGCCGATACTAGAAGGAGAGACCTCGAGTTCCAAGTTGGAGATCATATCTTTCTTAAGGTTTCTCCTGGCCAAGGCATCAGAAGATTTGGTCTTAAGGGCAAGCTTACACCAAGATATATCGGTCCCTTTGAAGTGCTGGAGAGAGTTGGCGAGGTTGCCTACCGGATTGCCTTGCCACCACAGTTATCCGAAGTTCACAATGTGTTCCATGTGTCTATGCTCAAGAAGTATGTTCATGATTCATCCCACGTCATAGAACATGATGATCTGGTAATACAAAAGGATCTTATTTATGAACAAAGACCATTAAGGATCCTTGATCGCGAGGTTCGTGTGTTAAGAAACAAAATGATTCCTATGGTGAAGATTCAATGGAACACGAATCTCGAACAAGAAGTCATGTGGGAGATAGAAAAATCTATGAAGAACATATTATCGGACTTATTTCAAAATTGTAAGTACTCTGCACCCTCCATGTCTATATAGAATTGGATTTGGGGACCAAATTCTTTTATGTGGGGGAGGGTGTAGCACCCCGGATATAATAATAAGGAATAAAATTTTCTAAATGAATTAAACACAAAATAAATCCTCCAATTAAATAAGACAAGAGCCCAAATCAACAAAATATAGAGCCCAAACCCACAACCATCACGGTAGGGCCTCAACCATGCACATAAAAAGGGCTTAACCTTTGTATGGGCCTTAATTAACAAAATCCCATAACCTTTCCCTATGTCTAAGGGAGTATTGGGTATATACTCATATATGTATATAATGGGGGTTATTTTCAAAAGCCCAAAACATCCTCACATTCGAACACTGCATGGAGATTAGGGTCTGATTCCCAACAAGGATAGCGACTGTAGTTTTAGATAGAGAGAGATTGCATGGGAAAGTTAAAACCTATTAGGATTCTTTACGTGGAAATTCCAAACCCATTAGGAAGCTTAAAATTCTGATAGGATCTCTCCCTATAAGTAAGACACGTGATCGAACGCGATAGCACCTTTGCTACTGCTGCTGCTGTTCATACCTTACGTCGACGTTGCCCCGTCGTCCGCTACAGTTGCTGCTATTACTACTACAGTGAAAGAAGCCTTGCTTCTTCTTTCTCCGTCATGTTGCATCCTCTTCATCCTGTTGCCATCAAGCGTGAAGAGGAAGCTTGCAGCTTCTCCTCCTTCTTCGTATTCTTGTTGTTGCTATATGAGCTGCTGCCATTTGTGACTTCCTTCTTCCTCCGTTCGAGTGCAGTTGCTGCTGTAGCAAGCTCTTCTTCCTGATCGCGAGCTGTTGCTGCTGCAGTTGCTCATGTTATTCTTGTTTCTTCTCTGTCCGTTGTCCAAAACCCCAAAAGAGGTAGGTTTTTCTCAAGTTCTAAAGCCCAAGAAGATAGTAAATAGAATTGTACATGCATATACGATCATATCAGCATGCTTACATCCTATATTTGTGTTCATAATCTTGAGTTTTTCAATTTTCTATCTGCTTGAAAATAGCGACCAAGTACTAGCCACCTATTAACGAACGACTACGTAGAAGGTCACAGATTCTGAATCTGCGATGATCTTCAGGTCGTAAATTAATGAGTGACCATGCCTCTATCGCTAATTATTTTAAATGCAATTAATAAATACTACATGTCTAAAAATTAATATCTATCAAACCTGACGTTAAAATTCTTACATCAGCATGTTTTTTTATTCCCTATATTTTTCTCTGGCTATCCATGTACTTAGTTTCTTAAAGTTCCTTGTAAATAGCAAAGTACTATTGTTCATGTACAGTTTAAAAGAAATGAATAGTATTATGTGTCTATGAACGTTCCTGGCTGATGCGTAGCAGAAAAAGAATGGACGACTGTCACATAGTCGCCAATTAAAGAATGAGCGCCCCTGTATGGAGGCGTTGAATTGTAAAATAATTAGTAAAATAGAAAATATATGAAAATCCTGACTCTGTGACATAATAATGGATGTGATTTAAAGATTGAGCGCCCTTTTACAAGGTCGCTAATTATAATAAGTTTTATTGATTTCTGAAAAATTTCTAGAATTTGTGTCCATGCATAGTGTCGCTAATTCTTATTATTTTCTTGGAAATCTTGTTAAAAATAAGATTGAGCGACTTTTCAAAGAGCCGCTATTTCTAGATATAGCGACTTCTGATTGGACGCAGATTCTTGCTGTCTCAATTTTTATCAGTTTTCTGGCCCATATCACGGGTTTATTGACACTCTCATCTCACATCCGTAGATGGAGTCTCTGTTTTGCTTCGATCGATTACACGCTCTACTCTTGGTGATGATCGGACCCTCCGAAGGATATTCCTACCTTCGGACTGGTACTTTCTTCATTGAGACCTCCGTAAGCCTACGCTAGCCTTGGATTCCCTCAAGACAGCCGAGCAGGTTGTACCCTAAAAACCCTTGCACCCTTACTTGTCACGTCACTCTGAAGAAACGTGATGCTTAGCCCTCTTAGAGCGATGTTTCTGGCCTCTTTTGAGAAATATGTCTCTGTCAGTAATTAGCGACCGTGACTTGGATGCCAGAAGGAATTGGCAACCAGGACAGTGGCGATATATGACTGATTTAGCGACCGTCGTGTGGACGCTATTTCACCGTGCCTGTACTGTTCACAAGAATGGGCGACCATACAGTGGATGTTATTTCTATAATTGATGGCGACTGAGTGGACGCCATTTATCCAGTTTCATGATTTATCTTGGTTTTTCATGTAATTTATCGGCATGTCATACTTGTTCAAGTTCTGTTCTTGAACTCCTTCATTCTGTGAAATCTACCTTATCATCGTACATTGGCTTATTCCTTTGGAACTCTATATTGGCTATAAACTATAGTGGATGTCTAAAAATATGTATGATTCAATGCTTGTGCATATAGGGCCCGACCTGGTCTAAGAGGAGCACCCGAAAGTACTTGTGCCCATGGGAGCTGTATTGATCATGGTGTAGCATTGTATCTAAGTGCATGACTTGCTTGATTTTGACATTCCACAATCTATATAGTGCTTGACTTGACTAGACATGACTTGCGTGGCCCGGAATGAGTATTGATAACATGAAAGTTCGTCGTTTAAAACACGCGTATCAATTTTAACAATTCCAACTCGCACTAGATGAAAGTAAGATGTAATATGGTGACGAGAAGGGTCGAATCCACAGGGAATAAGAGCTTTTTAAAGTTAAAAACCTTGGAGTCCTTTGGAAAATATTTGTGATTTTTTTGTAGCTCGAATAGAATGATTCAACAAAGTATGGTTTAAACAATTAATTAAAAACGCCCATGATTATGAGCCTATGCTATAGAAAATAATTGCATAAAGTGGAGTAGAAGAGGTAGAAGGAGGAAGAGAGGGAAGATGAACAAGATCTAGATCAAATGAACATTTCTTTCATTAATATAAAGAAACGAGTACATGAAGTGCAAGATAAACTTACAATAAAGATTTGACGAGATTACAATGAAGTAAAATGAAACTAAAGCAATAAATATAAAAGGAGCCTAAGGTGTGAAGATGGTAGCAGCAATGGTGGTCATGACACTGTCCCTCCTTAGCCTTGGATCACGCACAACCTCGTTGAAGATGTCGCCTACGCTGTGTGGACCTCGCCTTCACCGTTGGAGCCACCTTTGGAGGGTGAATAACTTTAAAACCAAAAAGAATTTGAAGATGAGGAAGAAGAAGAAGTTGAAGAGGATGAAGTGAGGAAGAACTTTTGTAAAATGGGCAGAGGGAGAATGTTGAGTCTCCTTGGGTGATTTTGATGATTACAAAACTCTGAGTGGAGGATTTATCTCGGCCCGTGTCTTAAGACTCTAAATACGAGCTAATGGGGTTCAAGTTTATACCTATCAATTCTGCGAAAAACTCATAAGTTTTATTTGAATAAATGTGTTTCAAATTGAGTTAACCTTGTTTAAACAAACCCCAAAATGCATGATACATTCATTCACTTAAAGCCCTTGTAACCTTGATTAATTTCTCCAGGCTAACAACTCAGTTTTGCAGGTCCAGGCTATTCCGGTCGACCAGGACCATAGGCCCGGTCGACCAGTTTTTCCAGAGATGAAGGGTGGCAAGTTTTACAGGTTTTGGTCGACCAGGACCCCAGGACCGGTCGACCGGTTCTACCAGAAACCAAAAACTCCGTAAGTTACAGGTTTTAGTCGACCGCCCCTGGAATTCCAGTCGACCAGAATTCCCGAAGCCCTCTTTTGTTGACTTTTGGTCCAAGCTCGAAAAGAGGGAGTTTCTCCCAATTGTTTAAACCCTTTGGTCTCAATCTTGGAGTGAATTATAGATCTGGTCTGGGGACTTGTCTCCTGACCTTCCAAGATCTATAAAAGATCTCCTTGGGGTCATAAACCCTAAGGCTTTTCAAGAGAAGAAGAAGGAGAGGTTGTCAAGGAGTGGGTGCTGGTACTGTTCATGTGAACAGTGATCCGAGAGGAATTCTTCATCTAGGAGTTGAAGCTTTCAAGAGCAAATCTACATCCAAATCAAGTGAAGATCAAGTCAAGAGCAAACTTCATTCAATACTATCTTCATCCACTAGGGGGGAGCCTGATCTATGTTTTCACTTCTTGTTTATGTGATGTGACACAACCTAAGACTTAGGCAAGCAAGTACATTCACAATCAAAAGGGCCAATTTTGGGCCGCCGCTCTCCCATCGCTCACCCAAGCCCTGGGTGACTTGGCGATGCCAAGTGGAGGATGTGGGGTTGGGCCCTTGCTGGTAGAGGGCCAGCAAGGCCAATATTTGACTCCCAATGGATTTGAAAGCCCAATTCAACGGGACCGACGAAGTGCCGAAGGCACCAGTTGCACTCTTCCCACGGTGATCACTCAAGACAACGGGGCTTGAGGATCGGGCTCTCACTCGCATAACCAGCGGAATTAAGAACTAATATTGAAAGACCAGCACTAAGTGGAGTGAAGGTTTGAGCACTTACTCGACCGGTTTGAAGAAACCGGTCCCGGTCGGAGACGAGGGCGAGCGGGGAGGCGAGTGGATCCCCACACGCCGCGGCGGTGTCGCTTGACCTGCCCAAACAAAGTACACCACTACACCTCTCGCAGGAGGGGGAACTTGGGGTGGGGGTTAATGATATTACATCAATACTACCTCCACGCAGGGAGGGGCCTTCAGTCGGCCAAGCGGGGTGGGGAAACCAAAACAAAGAACGAGGAACAAGGGTGGACGCCGAATCTGCCTGCTGTCTAAGAACCAGGATAGAGGGTCGGTATTGCTATTGTAGATCTTGCTCAGGAATTTTTCTGATGGCGACACCAGCGGCAAAATCTTCGTAACAGGAAGGGGAATGCCTCAGAATTTTTGTAATTTCTTCTGGAGTCGCTGCAGGTCAGGGCAGGAGCTTGAACAGGGCCTCTGTTTCTCAGACTAGCAAGGGCAAGTCACCAACAGTAGGATGCAGAGGCTGTCCTGGCTGCTCCCAAACTCTAAATTTGATGCCGCTAGCTCCGTTAGAACCGTGGGTGAGTCCTCCTTGCAGCAAAAGAAACAGGGATGCCAGAAGAGAACAGAGACGATCTGTGGAGCCAGAAGAGTGAGGAGGTATTGATGCAGACTGGGGAAGGCAGAGCCGCGCGACCGTGGAAGAAAATTGGTAACTTCTGTTCCCAGATGCTGAATGTGCTTCCGCTTCTTGATTCTGAAAGTAGACAGGCCGTTGAAGAACTTTGAAGAAGAACTTTAGGACTGATTCCTTCGGGGTTCGTCGTGGCAGAGCTTCTAATCTGGCTCAGGTCCTTAGCCGAGACAGAACCGCGCAGCTGTGGGAGAATGGACCTCCTAGACGACTCAGAGATCGGAAGAAGACGAAACCACTTCGGTTGCGAAGGTGACTGGCAGACGCTTCCGACGATGGCTCTTGGTGTTGCGAAGGCTCAATCTCCTCACTAGGTACCACCGTGGGTCCCTTATATGACACTAGGTCGGTAATATTGAATGTGGGACATATTGCATACTCCTCAGGGAGATCTAACTCGTAGGCATTTGCACCAATGCACCTCAATGCCTGGAAGGGACCAGCCCCACGTGGCCTCAGTTTAGAGTTGGCTCCCGGGGAGAGCCTCTCCATCCTTACCATCACAAAGTCACCCTCATGGAAGTCTCGGTGACGCCGATGAGAGTCGGCCCGCCTCTTATATGCCTCATTCTTTTTGCTTATGTGCTTGCAAAGGCCTTCATGTAATTTCGTGAATGTTGACATTCTAGGGGTGATGGGTGGACCTGGGCAACCAAAAGTAGACCAATCATGCTTTGACGCTAAGAAGACTTTGATGGAATGGGGAGGACCGGGGCATCCATAGGTGATCCGGTCATGCATGGGGGTGGCAAATGCTGGGGGACCCGGACATCCATGAATACTCCTATCATGCCTACAACTCATGATGAGTGAAGGTGGACCACTACATCCGAATTTAGACCACTCATGCTTTCTACTTGACATGTGGGTGATGTGAATGAATGGACCCAACATAATGTTCATGCCAATTGTTGTAGTAAACCTAGACACATGCATGCTTTTCCCAAAGGTGACTTCCATGTGTATAGGTGTGGGACAACCCTTGAACTCCCATTGGAAAGGATCGAATGGATCTAAGAAGGTGGTCATCATGGGGTGGGGCACAACCTTATTACCTAGGGATATGTAGCCCAAGGTCATGGCTCCCAAGGTGTAACCCGAGTCATGGATGAGGTGGGTTTGGCCCAATATGGTGGGTGAGGGTAGGAAAGGGTGGTTGGTTGGTAAGATGGTTGGGTCATATGAGTCCCTTGACTCCCATTGGAATGGATCATATGGATCATAAAATGGGTCACCTAGGGGGAGGAACTCTATGTCCTCAAGATCCTTAAAAGGTGCTAAGTCATCCTTCTCCATGATAGTTGGGCCAATGTTCTTGGCAAGTGGGTCAGCCATGAGTGGAGGGCTTGACTTTCTACCCGAGATAAGAAGCTCTAAATCGAGGAGAAGGTTGGGCTCATCGGGTGTAGGGAGGAATAGAAGGAGGTCGTTAGTGTAGCAACCAATGGTGCAAACCGAGGTGATATACCCTATGCATAGGTGTAGGAGGCTAAGGCTCCTAGGTTGTTCTACCATAGGGGTCAACATGCTAGTCATCTCTAATTTCCATGCTATGCCCTTGAGAAGGTCCTCTAAGGTCTCCACTTGATAGGATGCTTGGATTGTGGTGTGATAGGAGAATAAGGACACTAAGGGAAGGTCTTGTTCTATGGGAGGGAAAACATGGGCCCGGATCTCTCTAATTGGGCTCTCCTTTAGCCAACTAACAATGGGTTCTCCTAAGATGAGCTTGGTCCCAACTAGAGAGGGTGATGTAAGGTGAGGACCATCATGTGATGTTTCTTTCTCAACTTGGACTTGGGTTTCCTCCAAGGTAGGGAGTGGGTTTGGGGTGTTCACCACTATTAGATCGGGTATGGGTTCTTCTTCCAAGGAGGTGAGAGGGGCTTTTGAGGGTGTGGTGATGATTGGGGCATGGTGTATCCGGGGTGATAGGTAGTGGGAAACTTGGGTTAGGATAGGTAAGGGTAGTAGTGGAGGCTTTGGTGGGAGTTGGATTGGGGTAGGGAGAGGAAGATGGGTGGGTTGAAGGGGTTTGGGTTGATTGGTTTTGGGAGGAGTGTCCCCTTTTGGGGGTGATGGAGAGGTAGTGGTGAGGGTTACCATGGGCCTAGGTGGAGAGTTGGTCATGGGGCCCAATTGGGTATGGGGACCTATGGTTGTGGTGTGGACTTGGAGGTGGGGTGTAAATGTAGTGGTTGGGGTAGGAGAGATGGGAAGTGGTGGGGAATGGGTGATTGGGGTCTTGGATTGACTCGGTGGGGATGATGGAGTTGAAGTGCTCCTTGGACTTTGGTGATTTGAGTAGGAGGGAGAGGGTTGGAGAGTGTAGTTTTTCTAAGCTCGGTCTTCATCTCATTCCAAGTGCTAATTGGAGCATCCCTACGGATCTTTCTCAGACCTTCCACAACTAACCAATGAGTTTTAGCTTGTTTGGAGAGGTGTGCCTTGGCTAGCCTCATTCTCCTTCCTTCGTTCAAGGGGCAACCTTTAAAGAATTGGTCTAGGGAAATCTCCCAATCTAGGTAAAGGCTTGGGCTGTTGGATCCATCAAAGGCGGGGGTTTTGATTTTCAAGTGTTCTAAAAATATGGTTTCTAGATTTCCCCAAAGGTCACTCTCATTCACTCTTGGTACACGGCTATTTCCTTCAAGTCGGTCGAGTCGAGACATGATATCTTCAAGCCGAATAAGGACATTAGGTAGGGCTTCTATGATAGAGGTGTTGCTACCCACTTTGTTGGCAATGGAGCTTCCATTAGGATTTGGGCTTATTGGGAAAGTTGATGGGGATGGATATGACGGGTATGAAGTGGCCATTCTAGTGGACATGGGAGATGCAACCGAGGATTCTAAATACATAAACATGCCCTAGGACCAACTTGTGGAGAGACAAGTTGTAAACTTACTCTGATACCACTTGATATGACACAACCTAAGACTTAGGCAAGCAAGCACATTCACAATCAAAAGGGCCAATTTTGGGCCGCCGCTCTCCCATCGCTCACCCAAGCCCTGGGTGACTTGGCGATGCCAAGTGGAGGATGTGGGGTTGGGCCCTTGCTGGTAGAGGGCCAGCAAGGCCAAGATTTGACTCCCAATGGATTTGAAAGCCCAATTCAACGGGACCGACGAAGTGCCAAAGGCACCGGTTGCACTCTTCCCACGGTGATCACTCAAGACAACGGGGCTTGAGGATCGGGCTCTCACTCGCATAACCAGCGGAATTAAGAACTAATATTGAAAGACAAGCACTAAGTGGAGTGAAGGTTTGAGCACTTACTCGACCGGTTTGAAGAAACCGGTCCCGGTCGGAGACGAGGGCGAGCGGGGAGGCGAGTGGATCCCCACACGCCGCGGCGGTGTCGCTGGACCTGCCCAAACAAAGTACACCACTACACCTCTCGCAGGAGGGGGAACTTAGGGTGGGGGTTAATGATATTACATCAATACTACCTCCACGCAGGGAGGGGCCTTCAGTCGGCCAAGCGGGGTGGGGAAACCAAAACAAAGAACGAGGAACAAGGGTGGACACCGAATCTGCCTGCTGTCTACGAACCAGGACAGAGGGTCGATGTTGCTGTTGTAGATCTTGCTCAGGAATTTTTCTGATGGCGACACCAGTGGTGAAATCTTCTTAACAGGAAGGGGAATGCCTCAGAATTTTTGTAATTTCTTCTGGAGTCGCTGAAGGTCGGGACAGAAGCTTAAACAGGGCCTCTGTTTCTCGGACTAGCAGGGGCAGGTCACCAACAGTAGGATGCAGAGGCTGTCCTGGCCACTCCCGAACTCCAAATTTGATGCCGTCAGCGCCGTTAGAACCGCGGGTGAGTCCTATTTGCAGAAAAAGAAACGGGGACACCAGAAGAGAACGGAGACGATCTGTGGAGCCAGAAGAGTGAGGAGGTGTGGATGCAGACTGGGGAAGGCAGAGCCACGCGACCGTGGAAGAAAATTGGTAACTTCTGTCCCCGAATGCTGAATGGGCTTCCGCTTCTTGATTCTGAAAGTAGACAGGCCGATGAAGAACTTTGAAGAAGGACTTGAGGACTGATTCCTTTGGGGTTGGTCGTGGCAGAGCTTCTAAGCCGGCTCAGGTCCTTAGCCAAGGTAGAACCGCGCAGCTGTGAGAGAATGGACCTCCTGGACGACTCGGAGATCGGAAGAAGACGAAACCACTTCGGTTGCGAAGACGACTGGCAGACGCTTCCGACGATAGCTCTTGGGTCTTCAAACTCATCTGGAGGAGGTCGTGGTGGCCGCTGCAAGTTGCTGGTCTGATGTAGATCTTCAGTTGAGAGCTGTAGGTTGATGATGATGGGGGGGAATGGGGTATATGGGAGGGGAAATGGGGGTGGATGAGTGTGGGGAAAGCCCGGGCTGTGAGGGGGTCTAGGGGGGTGTTCTAAGGTGGGGGAAGGGAAGAATGGGGTCTGGAAGGGGGTCTAATAGGTGGTGGGAGGAGGAGCTACGAATTTGGGAAGGTGGGTGAGAGGAGAAAGTGAGCGGGGCACAAGTGAGTGGAGGGAAGGGTGGATTTCAAATTTGAAATGGCATTGGAAGTTGTGGGGTTGTGTGGGGAAGGGGTTGATTGTGTTGGAATGGGGAAAGTGATGTTGGAATGGTGAGGGATCTCCTTGGGACTAGGGGGGTGGAGTAATGGAGGCCATGGGGAAGTGGAGGGCTTTAATGATGGTAGGTGGGGGTTGAGGTGGTTGGGAAGGGAGGAGAGAGAAGAAAATTCGAAATTGGGTGATGAGGAGAGAGAAAGTGGAGTGAAAAAGAGGGATTAAGAGAGGGAAGGGTGGGGAATCTCTCCCCTAGGGTTTCTCACCCAAAAAATGTTGGAATCACTCCACTAAACTAAGCTTTCGACTCTCAAATGGCATTTTTTCATTGATTGATTCATTACCTCCAAATGAAGGAAATGGGGCCCTATATATAGGAAACCCACATTTTACAATAAGTCCCTTACAAAAGACTCAATAACAAATAACCGAAGGGGTAGGGGGGGCTCATGGGCCAAGCCCGAAGAATTGGGCCCAATAGCATATTACACAATCTAATGACACTCAAACTTAGGAAAATAAATGCAAGACCTAGGAACATGACTCAAATAAAAGGGAAAATACATCAAATGACTCAAATAAAATTACATAGGACTCAAAATTAAATGACTAAATCATGCCGGATGCAACCAGGGCAAGGAGACGAGCTGTGAACGTGGGCATGGGAGGTGATGTCCCCATCATTATGTTCCTTCCATTCATGTTTGAGCTGATTCGTGCTTCCCTTGTAATATTCAAGCACTCGTGTGTGTGGATCTAGACAGATCCGTGTGTGTGTGTGTGTACTTCGTTGTCCATCATTGTTCTTGTGTGTCCATGCTCTAGCACTTTCGTGAGAGTTCTATACTCCTCACGTGTGTGTGTGCGGTTGGTGTTCATCTTGTAATCTTCTACAAGATAGTGTGTGAATCCTCACAGTGTGTGAGGGGTGGACATAGGTTGCTGTTGTTGCAGCCAAACCACCTAAAAAGTATTGTCTACTTAATGGTTTGATCCATATCTTCTACCTCCATTCTCTTTAGCTCAATTTTATATCGCATTATCATTTAGTTCTATTTTCTGATCTAGATTCATTAACCCTCTTACGGAAGTTCCCTGGTATATCAAAAGATAAATTCGGATCGACAAGGCTAGTCCTGTCAAGAAGAAAATATCTTGTGTGAGAGAATCCTTGGATTCCTGGACTCCACCTAGTACTAAGGAACGGCTGTAGGAGTCTTTTTGTCCAGACTCTCTTTATGCTTCATTGTATCCCTTTCCGTTGGTTGCTTGAATTGTAAACGTGCTTTCTTTTTATCCAGCTTTAGTTCATTAATTTTTAATACACAATTCACCCCCTCTCTTGGGTGCCATTTAATCTCGGGACTTCAATTGGTATCAGAGCTAAGGCTCTTTCTTTCACAGATCTAACGATCTAGAGTAAGATCCGGTTAAATGGCAAACAAGGGTATGATACCCGAGGGTCACTCCATCAACCATCCTCCCTTCTTTGACTGTTCAAACTACTCGTACTGAAAAAATAGAATGCATGTTTTTCTGAGGGCTCAAGAGTACGAAGTTTGGAGAGTTGTGGACAAGGGTCCTCATAAACTTGGGGCTGATGAAGAAAAATGGACACCCGAGGAAATTAAGAAATGCACTGCTAATTTTAATGCCATGAATATTATGTAATGTGCGATACACCCTAATGAATTCTCTCGTGTTTCTATGTGCAGCTCAGCCAAAGAAATGTGGGACAAGCTGTGACTCATATACGAGGGAACTTCAGAGGTTAAGGAAACCAAGGCAAATCTCCTAATCACTGACTATGAGCTATTTAAGATGAAACCTGAAGAAACCATCTCCGAGATGTTTGCAAGGTTAACATAGATCACAAATGGTCTCAAAAGTCTCGGGAAGGAGTACTCAAATTCTGACCTTGTGAGGAAGGTGTTAAGGTCCCTACCGTTGGCTTGGCACACAAAGGGCATGGTAATTGAAGACTCAAAGAACCTGTCAACTCTCACCTTGGACGAACTCATAGGGTCACTCATGACCTATGAGATAAATATAAAGAGAATAGTTGATGAAGGCATCAAGAAGAAAAAGGTCATTGGACTGAAAGCTCATCACTCCGATGACGAATTTCAAGAAGGTGAATCAAGTGACGGAAGCAATGAAGAGGAAGAATTGGCGATGATAACTCTCCAAGTGAGGAACTTTCTAAGGAAGAAGAGAAATTTTCAGGGAAACTTCAGAAAGGGGCAAAGAAGGCCCACGCAAATCAAAGGCGAATCGAGCAAGTCAAGTAACATCATATGCTACGGATGCAAGAAGCATGGGCACATGAGAGGTGAATGTCCAGATCTGAAAAAGAAATTCAAGAAGGATAATTTCAAGAAACCCAAAGCCATGGTCGCCACTTGGAGCGATGAAGAAGATGAACCATCTGATGAAGAGATTCAAGAACTTGTGGAAAGCTTGTGCCTCATGGCACATGAAGATGAATCTACGGAGGTAAATTTTGACCCTGATTTTATTTCCAATGAACAATGGGAATCTGAATATGAAAAGTTGTACACTAAATATAAGAAAATCAGATCTGAAAATAAAACCCTCAAAAAGAAACTTGATGACTTGTCACGTGAAGATATCTTTGTCAAACTTGAGAAACTGGAACAGGAATGGTTTGAGGCTACGGAAGAAAAAGAAACTCTATTACAAACAATTTTAGACTGTGATAAAACCAAAGAGGAACTATCGTGCAAAATAGTTGAAATGGAGAAAGCATGTGAAAAGATCAAAATTGAAGAACAAATTCTGAAATCCACAAACTCAGAACTTGAAGAAAAGGCTGTGAGTTTAGAAAAAGAAGTGGCTGATCTTCAGTTCACATTGTCAAGATTTGTTAAGGGTAAGCAAAATCTAGATAATATGTTGGGAGTTAAAGTCAATTTTCAAAAAGAAGGTCTCGGATACACTCCTCAAAACTAAAAATCGTTTGAGCATAAGATCACCACACCCTTTGTTCATGAAAAAGATAAAAACCATGCTTCATGTTCCAAGCCTGAACCAAAATATGCTCAACCCAAACCACGACAGTTTCAAAGAAAGTTTGCACCTGTTAACTGTTATCATTGTGGTAGATTTGGTCATGCTATTGTAAATTACTAGTTCAGACAAATCCCACCTAGAAATCATGTTTTTTTGGACCAAGAAGCGATATACCCAGAACTGGACTAACAACTACGGACCCAAACTAGCTTGGGTACCAAAAACAATTGCATGAGAATTCTTCTTCTCGCAGATATGTCTTGAAGCCAGGGATAGCAAATGGTACCTGGACAGCGGCTGTTAAAGGCATATGACAGGGGACAAGAAGGTGTTCTTTACACTGCAAGATAAGGACGGAGGTTTAGTTGTGATGTGACACAACCTAAGACTTAGGCAAACAAGCACATTTGCAATCAAAACGGGCCAATTTGGGCCGCCGCTCTCTCGTCGCGCACCCAAGCCCAGGGTAACTTGGCAATGCCAAGGTGAGGTTGATGGGTTGGGCCCTTACTGGTAGAGGGCCAGCAAGGCCAAGATGAGATTCCCAATGAGTGTGGATGCCCAATTCAAGGGGGCCGACAAAGTGCCAAAGGCACCGGTTGCACTACTCCCACGGTGATCACTCAAGACAACGGGGCTTGAGGATCGGGCTCTCACTCGCATAACCAGCGGAATTATGAACTAATATTGAAAGACAAGCACTAAATGGAGTGAAGGTGTGAGCACTTACTCGACCGGTTTGAAGAAACCGGTCCTGATCGGAGACGAGGGCGAGCGGGGAGGCGAGTGGATCCCCACACGCCGTGTCGGTGTAGCTTGACCTGCTCAAAGGTTTACAACACTACACCTCTCGCAGGAGGGAGACCTTGGGGTCGGGGTTAATGATATTACAATCAATACTACCTCCACGCAGGGAGGGGCCTTCAGCCGGCCAAGCGGGACGGGGAAATTAGAGCAAAGAGAGATGACTAAGTGATGGCACCGAATCTGCCTGCCCTCTGCAATAGGGGACTGACAATTGGTATTGAAGCTGCAGAACTCGATCAGGAATTTTTCCGAGGGCGAGACCAGTGGGGAACCCTTCGTTACTGGGGCTGGAATGCTTCAGAATTTTGTCAATTTCTTCAGGGGTCGCTGCTGGCCTGGGCGGGAACTCGAACTGGGTCACTGATTTTCGGACTGACAGCAACAGATTACTAACAGCAGGAAGAAGAAGTTGCCCCGGCCGCTCCCGAACTCCAAATCAGGTGCCGTCAGAACCGTTGGAACCGTGGACAAGTCCTCTTTGCAGCAGATAAAACGGGGATGCCAAAAAATGCCGGAGACGATCAGTGGATCCAGAAGAGTGAGGAGAGGTCGGTGCAGACTGTGGGGAAGTAGAATCGCATTGCCGAGGAATAAAATTGATAACTTCTGCTACCGGATGCTGAACGGGATTCCGCTTCTTGATTCTGAAAGTAGACAAGAAGGAGAAGAACTTTGGAGAAGAGCTCGTGGCATGATTCCTCCTAGGTTCATCGTGGTGAAGCTTTTTCTCTGGCTCAGGACCTCTGCAGGGGTAGACCGGCGCAGTCGTGGAAGAATGGGCTTCCTGGGCAGCACCGAACTCCGATGGCGACGAAACCACTGCCGTTGCGAAGAGGACAGGCAGCCGCTTCCGTGGATGCCTTTTGGGCCTTCAAAATCGCAGGGAGGTGACCGGGGTGGCTGCTGCAAGCTACGGGTACAGCTGTATCTTCTGAACTGCAACCTGCAACTTTGACAAAGCCCCCAATGGATCTAGCAAGAAGAAGAAGAGAGTAGTATATGGTGAAGGGGAATGAAGAAAGGTGGAGGGGAGGTATGGGAGGTGTGGAGGGTTGCTAATGGCAGAGGGGAGGTGGAGGAAGAAGGGGGAGGGTGCAGGTTCAGCTAGAGGAAGGGGGAGTGGAGGGTGGATGGGGTAGTGGATGGTGGGGTGGAGTGAAGGGGAAGGGGGCGAACCTAGCCTAATGGAAGTGGAGAGGGGCGGCCAAGTCAAGTGGAGGGAAGGTTGTTTTCAAATTCAAATATGCTTTGGAAGTTGGGTGAATGTGTGGGGAAGAGGGGGAATTGTGTTGGAAGGGGGAAGATTTTGTTGGAATGGGGGAGATTGTGTTGGAATGGTAGAAATTCTACCTTGGGACTATGGGGGTGGAGTAATGGCAGCTATGGGAAGTGGAGGGCCTTTAATGGGGTAGGTGGGAGGTGGAGGTGGTTGGGGAGGGGAGGAGAGAGGAAGGGGGCGAACCCTACTTGGGGAAGAGAGAGAGAGTGGAAGGTGGGTGGGAATCTCTCCCAAGGGTCTCTCACCCTAACTAATGGAATCTCTCCAATGTGGACTATTAAAATGACAATTCTCATTCAATGATTCATTACTTTCAAATGAAGGAAATGGGGCCCTATATATAGGAAACCCATATTTTACAATAAGTCCCTTACAAAAGACTCAATGACAAATAACCGAAGGGGTAGGGGGGGCTCTTGGGCCAAGCCCGAAGAATTGGGCCCAATAGCACATTACACAATCTAATGATAGTCAAACTTAGGAAAATAAATGCAAGACCTAGGGACATGACTCAAATAAAAGGAAAATTACATCAAAATGACTCAAATAGATAGCACAAAAGGGATGATTGGGCCTTTATAGAGAGGCCCGAACTCAAACGATGCCGGAGTGTGAAGAAGACCCTAGCCAAAGGGAGTTGTGGATGATGCCTCCATCAAATCCCCTGGGCTGTGAAGAGCTCGACTCCGTCGAGTAGGGGTCCATCCGGCTGTGGTACTGCTCGAGGAGGAAAGGATCAAACCGCTGGAGATCCTCCCGACTCACCCAAGAATCCTCCGAAGGAGGCCGATCCTTCCACCTGACGAGATAGCGCTCATATACCTTGCTCCTAGTGGTAGTGACTTGTACATCCAATATTTGTTCAATTTGTTCACGCTGGGCTCTCTTGGTTGGTGGTCTCTCCTCACGGGTGGGTGCTCTCTCAATGGAAGAAGTAGGCTCAATCTCCTCACTAGGTACCACCGTGGGTCCCTTATATGGCACTAGGTCGGCGACATTAAATGTGGGACTTATTCCATACTCCTCAGGGAGATCTAACTCGTAGGCATTTGCACCAATGCGCCTCAAGACCTAGAAGGGACCAGCCCCATGTGGCCTCAGTTTAGAGTTGGCTCCCGGGGAGAGCCTCTCCGTCCTTACCATCACAAAGTCACCCACATGGAATTCTTGGTGACGCTGATGAGAGTCGGCCAGCCTTTTATAAGCCTCATTCTTTTTGCTGATGTGCTTGCGAATTTCTTTATGCAATTCTCTAACATGTTGTGCAAAAGACTCGGCTGAAATGGACACTCTAGCATGCTGAGGAAGGGGAATGAGATCGGAAGGCTTTCTTGGTTTATACCCATGCACGGCTTTAAATGGACTCATCCCTATGGACTTATTGATAGAGTTGTTATATGCAAACTCAGCTTGTGGTAGAATGAGATCCCAATTTCCCGGTCGATCCTCAACAAGACATCTAAGGAGGTTTCCTAGACTCCGATTGACCACCTCGGTTTGACCATCTGTTTGGGGGTGGTAGGCAGTAGAGAATTTGAGGAGCGTGCCCATCATGTGCCAAAGAGTTTTCCAAAAGTAGCTAGTGAATTTGACATCCCTATCGGAGACTATGGTCTTAGGTAGCCCGTGGAGACGGACAACCTCATCAAAGAACAATCGGGCCACATGGGAGGCATCAGAGGTCTTGGAGCATGGGATGAAGTGGGCCATCTTGGAAAACCTATCAACTACCACATAGATGGAGTCATACTTTCTTTGAGTCTTGGGTAATCCTAGCACAAATTCCATGCTTAGGTCTTGCCATGGCCGGTCGGGGATGGGAAGTGGGGTATACAAGCCGGTGTTTTGCTTCACCTGCTTGGTCGAAGCACATGTGCGCCATTGACCCACTATTTTGCCTACATCTCTCTTGAGACTTGGCCAATAAAACTGACCCTCAACTAGAGCAATGGTCTTGTGAACCCCAAAATGACCGGCTAACCCTCCCGCATGTAATTCCCAAACCAAGAAATCTCGGAGTGAGATCCGTGGAATGCAAAGCTTGGGTCCCTTGAAGAGGAACCCATCCTCTAAGACAAACCCCTCATGTTCTTTGCTAGAATGGGTGGTCAAGGTAGTGAAGATGTGCCCAAAGTCGGGGCAGCTAGGGTACTCATCCTTGATCCTATCAAATTCGGTTACTTCCACTTGAATAGTGGAAAGCAAGGAAACTTTCCTACTAAGGGCATCCGCCGCTCGATTCTCACTCCCGACTTTGTGTTTGATGACAAAAGTGTAGGATTGGATGAACTCAACCCATCGAGCATGTCGGGCGTTTAACTTTTGTTGGGAGTTGAGATATTTGAGGGCCTCATGGTCGGAAAAGATGACAAACTCTTTAGGCAACAAGTAATGCCTCCAATGTCGGAGGGACTGCACCACGGCGTAGAACTCCTTATCATAAGTGGAGTATCTTGTCCTAGCATCACATAGCTTCTCACTAAAGAAGGCTACCGGGTGTCCCTCTTGACTAAGAATCCCTCCTATCCCTATCCCGGATGCATCACATGTGACTTCAAAGACTTTAGAGAAATCGGGAAGGCATAGGACCGGGGCTTGGGTCAACTTCTCCTTAAGTTCTTGGAATGCTTTAGAGGCCGATTTGGTCCACACAAAAGTTCCCTTCTTGAGACAATCAGTGATGGGGCCGGTGATAGTGCTAAACCCACGAATAAACCTCCTATAGAATGTGGCTAATCCATGAAAACTTCGGACCTCATGAAGGGTGTGAGGTTCCGGCCAATCAAGAATAGCTTGGACCTTATCGGGGTCCATGGAGACACCCTTGGTAGACACCACAAATCCTAGGAAGGTGATGGATGTGATCATGAAGTGGCACTTCCCTAGGTTGGCAAATAGGCTCTCTTGTCGGAGGACGGTGCAAACTTGCCTAAGATGGTCAAGGTGGGCCTCTTGGGATTGACTATAGATGAGTATGTCATCAAAGTATACCACTAGAAAGATCCTAATGAAAGGCCTAAGGACCTCCGTCATAAGATGCATGAAAGTACTTGGGGCATTTGAAAGCCCAAAATGCATGACTAACCATTCAAAGAGACCATCTTTGATTTTGAAAGCCGTTTTCCACTCATCCCCGGGCCTTATCCTAACTTGGTGATAGCCACTCTTAAGGTCAATTTTGGAGAAAATGGTGGCTCCGGCTAACATATCAAGCATGTCATCAAGCCTAGGGATGGGAAACCTATACTTGACGGTGATTTTGTTAATGGCCCGACTATCCACACACATTCTCCATGACCCATCCTTCTTAGGAGTGAGAAGGGCCGGCACGGCACATGGGCTTTTGCTAATGCGAATGAAGCCCTTCCTAATGAGTTCCTCTATTTGCCTCCGAAGTTCAGCATGTTCCGTGGGATTGAGGCGATAATGAGGAAGGTTTGGGAGAGTGGCCCCCGGTACTAGATCAATTGCGTGTTGCACATCACGCATGGGAGGGAGTTGGTCCGGAGCTCCGTTGGGAACACATCATGGAATTCTTCTAGGAGTTGTTGGATTTCTATGGGATGTGGATTGGTGGGAGTGGGCTCTCCTAAGCAAATGACCACCGCACATAGTGGTACTCCTTGAACTATCTCTTCTTCAAGTTCTTTCCTAGTGATGAGATGAAGACCCTTGGTCAACCCTGAGGTCCCACTTTGTTTGGGAGTTTGGGTGAGGGATGGGGTTGGAGGGGTGGAGTTCCCCGAGACTTGTGGGGTGATGGGGTGTTGTCCTTGAGGGAGAGTGTCTCTCTTGGTCATGGGACGAGGTGGGGAGGGGTTAAGATGGATAGTCTCTCCCTCATGTTCAAAGGTGCACATGTTGCTCTTACCCAAGATGGTGGCATCTACATCATAGAGCCAAGGTCTTCCTAGAATGATGCTACCTACTTCCATGGGTATGATATCACACCATATTTGACCATGGTATGAAGAGAAGGTGAGGGGCTCAAGACATTGGGTGTTGACCGAGATGGAGTTGTTGTTGATCCATGAGACCTGATAGGGATTTGGGTGGGGAGTGATAATAAGCCCAAGAAGCTTAACGGTATCGGGGGATACGGCATTGACACAACTCCCACTATCCAAGATCACTTTCCTTACATGGCTCCCTATCTTGACAAAGGTGTGAAAGATTGAAGTTCGGCGCCAATCCTCTTCTTGGGGTTTGGTGAGGGTGCACCTAATCACTCCTAGATGGGAGTTGGTAGATGGAGTGGTGTGATCTAGACCCGACTCAAGGTATTGGGCCTCATACTCTTCTTCCCAATCTAGTGAGGCTTCATGGTCCTCAACAACACTCTCAAGTTCCTTTTGGGGTGGGGGAGCTTCTTCCTCAATAAGCAAGCTAGATAATCTCTTGGATGGACATTGCCCCGCAAAGTGGCCAAACCCTTGACACCTATAGCATTCTTGTCGCTCGCTACCCGGAGTGTTTCATACACTTGGGCCTTTGGGATTGTCTTCCCTCCGTGGGAGAGGGTGACTAGGGGTGGGCTTGTTTGGAGTGATGGTGGGAGGGGGGTTGTAAGGCCTTAATGGGGTACTCCCACTTGGATTTGGGGCTTTCATGGGGGTGGCCGGAATGGGTCGTGGTCCCATGTTTTTGGGATCGGTCGGTCGGGGAGTAGCAAATCGAGGGATCCTAGAGAATCTTTCTACATCCCTTGCTATTTGATAGGCTAGCTCAAGGTTATCAACATCTCTTATGAAAAGTTCTCTCTTGATGTGACTTTGAAGTCCATTCCTAAAGCGAGACAAGGTAACGGCCGGGTCCTCATGAACTCCGCATTTCAAAAGATAGGAGTCAAACTTCTCAATATATTCTACCACGGTCTTCCCTTCTTGGGTGAGGCTTTGCCATTCATCTAAGAGCATTTGATGGTAGGATTGGGGAAGGTATTTGTTCTTAAGTTGATTCTTCATATCCTCCCAAGTATCAATAGGCTCTTCCCGCCTAATCCTTCTTAGACCCTCTTGGTTTAGCCAATAAGTTTTGGCTAATTTAGTGAGATGCATTTTGGCCAATCTTACCCTCCTTTGGTCGGTCATAGGGTACCATTCAAAGTATTGGTCCATGGCGGTCTCCCATTCTAAGTAGACACTTGGTTCATGGGAACCATCAAAGTTTGGGGCCTCTACTTTAATCATCCTTAAGAGAGGGTCATCCGGGTCGTCCCGTGGACGCCTTTCATGAATGTGATGGTGGCGAGGCCTCTCATAGTCATGGTAGGGGTCAAGGTCCAAGTCCTCCCTATAAATTTCAGCATGTGGGTGATGGGCTCTTGGTCCATTGTTCCTTGGGTGGAACTCATCCCTATGAGGCTCAACATGGGGAGGGTGGACTCTTGGGTCATTGTTCCTTGGGTGGAACTCATTCCTATGTAGCTCACCATGTGGTGGATGGACTCTTGGTTCATTATTCCTTGGATGAGGGTCTTCCCTATGAGGTTCAACATGTGGAGGGTGGACTCTAGGTTCTTTGTTCCTTGGGTGGAACTCATGCTCTTCTAGCCGATCAATTCGAGTGGAAAGGGACTCAAGTTGAACAAGAATGTTGGTAAGGGCAGCATCTACCCTATTCATTTGGCCTTGGGGTTCCTCACCAGGAGCATCTTGGTTGAGTTGAGGATTGGGATCCATTGGTGGATTTGAAGATGAAGGATCGGGTCGGTAACTAGCACCACTACGGGTGGACATGCAAGACAAGGGACAAATGGAGTTGGACACACAATGCAAAGGTCCTATGACTTAGACTTGATAGAGACAAGTCAATGACTTGCTCTGATACCAATTGATGTGACACAACCTAAGACTTAGGCAAACAAGCACATTTGCAATCAAAACGGGCCAATTTGGGCCGCCGCTCTCTCGTCGCTCACCCAAGCCCGGGGTAACTTGGCAATGCCAAGGTGAGGTTGATGGGTTGGGCCCTTGCTGGTAGAGGGCCAGCAAGGCCAAGATGAGATTCTCAATGGGTGTGGATGCCCAATTCAAGGGGGCTGACAAAGTGCCAAAGGCACCGGTTGCACTCCTCCCACGGTGATCACTCAAGACAACGGGGTTTGAGGATCGGGCTCTTACTCGCATAACCAGCGGAATTAAGAACTAATATTGAAAGACAAGCACTAAATGCAGTGAAGGTGTGAGCACTTACTCGACCGGTTTGAAGAAACCAGTCCTGATCGGAGACGAGGGCGAGCGGGGAGGCGAGTGGATCCCCACACACCACGTCGGTGTAGCTTGACCTGCTCAAAGGTTTACAACACTACACCTCTCGCAGGAGGGGGACCTTGGGGTGGAGGTTAATGATATTACAATCAATACTACCTCCACGCAGGGAGGGGCCTTCAGTCGGCCAAGCGGGGCGGGGAAATTAGAGCAAAGAGAGATGACTAAGTGATGGCACCGAATCTGCCTGCCCTCTGCAATAGGGGACTGACAGTTGGTATTGAAGCTGCAGAACTCGATCAGAATTTTTCCGAGGGCGAGACCAGTGGGGAACCCTTCATTACTGGGGCTGGAATGCTTCAGAATTTTTTCAATTTCTTTAGGGGTTGCTGCTGGCCTGGGCGGGAACTCGAACAGGGTCACTGATTTTCGGACTGACAGCAACAGATTACTAACAGCAGGAAGAAGAAGTTGCCCCGGCCGCTCCCGAACTCCAAATCAGGTGCCGTCAGAACCGTTGGAATCGTGGACGAGTCCTCTTTGCAGAAGAACAAATAGGGATGCCAAAAAATGCCGGCGACGATCAGTGGATCCAGAAGAGTGAGGAGAGGTCGGTGCAGACTGTGGGGAAGCAGAGTCGCACTACCGAGGAAGAAAATTGATAACTTCTGCTACCGGATGCTGAACGGGATTCCGCTTCTTTATTCTGAAAGTAGACAGGAAGGAGAAGAACTTTGGAGAAAAGATCGTGGCCTGATTCCTCCTAGGTTCATCGTGGTGAAGCTTTTTCTTCGGCTCAGGACCTCTGCAGGGGCAGACCGGCGCAGTCGTGGAAGAATGGGCTTCCTGGGCAGCACCGAACTCTGATGGCGACGAAACCACTGCCGTTCCGAAGAGGACAGGCAGCCGCTTCCGTGGATGCCTCTTGGGCCTTCAAAATCACAGGGAGTGACCGGGGTGGCTGCTGCAAGCTACGGGTATAGCTGCATCTTCTGAACAGCAACCTGCAACTTTGACAAAGCCCCCAATGGATCTAGCAAGAAGAAGAAGAGAGTAGTATATGGTGTAGGGGAATGAAGAAAGGTGGAGGGGAGGTATGGGAGGTGTGGAGGGTTGCTAATGGCAGAGGGGAGGTGGAGGAAGAAGGGGGAGGGTGCAGGTTCAGCTAGAGGAAGGGGGAGTGGAGGGTGGATGGGGTAGTGGATGGTGGGGTGGAGTGAAGGGGAAGGGGGCGAACCTAGCCTAATGGAAGTGGAGAGGGGCGGCCAAGTCAAGTGGAGGGAAGGTTGTTTTCAAATTCAAATATGCTTTGGAAGTTGGGTGAATGTGTGGGGAAGAGGGGGAATTGTGTTGGAAGGGGGAAGATTTTGTTGGAATGGGGGAGATTGTGTTGGAATGGTAGAAATTCTACCTTGGGACTATGGGGGTGGAGTAATGGAAGCTATGGGAAGTGGAGGGCCTTTAATGGGGTAGGTGGGAGGTGGAGGTGGTTGGGGAGGGGAGGAGAGAGGAAGGGGCGAACCCTACTTGGGGAAGAGAGAGAAAGAGAGAGAGAGTGGAAGGTGGGTGGGAATCTCTCCCAAGGGTCTCTCACCCTAACTAATGGAATCTCTCCAATGTGGACTATTAAAATGGCTATTCTCATTCAATGATTCATTACTTTCAAATGAAGGAAATGGGGCCCTATATATAGGAAACCCACATTTTACAATAAGTCCCTTACAAAAGACTCAATGACAAATAACCGAAGGGGTAGGGGGGGCTCTTGGGCCAAGCCCGAAGAATTGGGCCCAATAGCACATTACACAATCTAATGACACTCAAACTTAGGAAAATAAATGCAAGACCTAGGGACATGACTCAAATAAAAGGAAAATTACATCAAAATGACTCAAATAGATAGCACAAAAGGGATAATTGGGCCTTTATAGAGAGGCCCGAACTCAAACGATGCCGGAGTGTGAAGAAGACCCTAGCCAAAGGGAGTTGTGGATGATGCCTCCATCAAGTTGTCTTTGGAGGTCAAGACAAAGGTAAAATCGTTGGGATCGGTAACATTGGTAAGAATTCTAAAATCCTTATTGAAGATGTGCTTTTGGTGAAAGGTCTGAATCACAATATGCTAAGCATAAGCCAATTGTGCGATAAGGGTTTTAAAGTTATTTTTGGTGAAACCCACTGCATTGTATTGAACAAAAACACAAATGAGATCAAATTTCTTGGAAAAAGAAATAACAATGTCTATACTGTTGATATTGATAATGTTTCTTGTGATGATCTCTGCTTGGTTGCGAACAATCATGAAAATGCATGGTTATGGCACCGTAGGTTGGGTCATGCTAGTTTTGGAGTAATCTCCAAGTTGTCTAGACATGATTTGGTGAATGGACTGTCAAAATTAAAATTTGAAAGTGATAGAATCTGTGAAGCTTGCACAAAAGGCAAGCAGACACGAACTTCTTTCAAAAACAAAAATATTGTTTCATCCGCTAGGCCATTGGAATTACTGCATCTTGATCTTTTTGGTCCTACTAGAACCTCTAGCCTAAGAGGAAAATCCTATGGCTTTGTGATTGTTGATGACTTTTCAAGATTTACATGGGTGCTCTTCTTAGCAAATAAAAATGATGCCGTGACGGAATTTCAAGTTTTTTATAGGAAAGTTCAGAATGATAAAGGCTATCTCATCACCACCATTCAAAGTGATCACGGTGGAGAATTTGATAATCATGACTTCAGCAAGCTTTGTGAAGATCAAGGATGAACGCACAACTTTTCATCACCACGGACGCCTCAACAGAATAGAGTAGTGGAAAAGAAAAATAGAACTTTGATAGACATGACGCGGACCATGTTAAGTGAGAACTCCTTGCCCAAGTATTTCTGGGCCGAGGCGGTAAGTACAGCATGTTACATCATCAACATGGCAATGGTAAGGCCCATCTTAAAGAAAACTTCTTATGAGCTGTACAAGGGTAAGAAATCAAACATCTCTCATCTCAAACCCTTTGGATGCTCATGTTTTATCCTGAATAATGGTAAGTCTAATCTAGGAAAGTTTGACGAGAAAAGTGACAAAGGAATTTTCCTAGGCTATGCACTTAACTCTAGAGCCTACCGATTGTTCAATAAGAGAACCTTGGTTGTAGAAGAAAGTCCTCATGTAATTTTTGATGAATCTGAATTAAAACTAACAAATCAGTTTGTTCAAATTGTGGATGCAGATGAGGATTCCAAAGGTCGGGATGATGTCAAGGCCAAGAATGAGCCAACTGAAGGTGGATCATGCAAAAGTGAAGAAGATGAGGATCCCTCAATTGAAACACTCAAGTGCAGCAAGTGCAACACCCGGATTTGCCAAGACCATCCACTCTTCTGAAAGATCACCCCACTGAAAACATAATAGGTAATCCTGAAGACGGGGTAAGAACTAGATCCTCTCTAAGGCAACTAGAAGAGGAGGACTTGTTTGCTTTAATTTCTCAAGAGGAGCCTAAGGACATTCATGATGCTTTGCAAAATGACTACTGGATCCAGGCTATGCATGAAGAGTTGCACCAGTTTGAAAGAACTAAAGTGTGGACTCTTATGCCACGTCCTAGAAATCAGCCCGTAATAGGAACCCGATGGGTCTTTAGAAATAAGCTGAATGACATGGGTATGGTCGTTAGGAATAAGGCCCGGCTTGTAGCCAAAGGGTATAGCCAGGAGATGGGGATTGATTTTGATGAATCTTTTGCCCCGGTTGCTAGGCTAGAAGCAGTCCAGATTTAATTATCTTTTGCTTGCTCACTGAACTTCAAACTATTTCAAATGGATGTCAAGTCCGCTTTTCTTAACGGGTATATCAAAGGGGATATTTTTGTAGAACAACCTCCAGGTTTTGAAGATTCCAAGCACCCACGACATGTGTACAAGCTCCAAAAGGGGCGTTGTACGGGCTTAAGCAGGCACCAAGGGCATGGTACGAAAGGCTTACTTCTTTTCTGACTGAAAATGGGTTCAAAAGAGGTAAGGTTGATCAAACACACTTCATAAGAAAATCAGGTAAAGAGATACTGGTAGTTCAAGTATATGTTGATGACATAATCTTTGGAGCTACCAACAATGCCCTATGTGATGAATTTGCAAGAATAATGCAAGGAGAGTTTGAAATGAGCTTAATGGGTGAACTAACCTTCTTTCTTGGTTTGGAGGTAAAACAAACGCCCGAAGGCATCTTCATAAACCAAGCCAAGTATACAATGGAGCTGTTGAAAAAATATGGGATGGCAGAAGCAAAACCCATATCGACTCCGATGGCCACAACAACGAAGTTGGACAAAAATGAAAATGGTAAAATAGTAGATCCTACACTGTTTCGAGGTATGATCGGATCACTACTGTATTTAACAGCATGTCGCCCTGACATTTAGTATAGTGTGTGTCTGTGTGCTCGCTTTCAATCATGTCCAAAAGAATCACATCTAATGGCTGTTAAACGGATTTTTCGGTACTTGATTGGCACATTAAACTTTGGTTTGTGGTTTCCTATCGGCAGTTCTTTTGATTTGATTGCATATACCGATGCCGATTATGCTGGTTGCATTGTTGATCGGAAAAGTACTAGTGGGTACTGTTAGTTTCTTGGTGGTTGCCTAATTTCATGGGCCTCCAAGAAACAACATTCCGTAGCTCTCTCAACGGTCGAGGCTGAGTATGTAGCCGCCGAAAGTTGTGGAGCCCAAGTACTTTGGATCAAAAATCAATTGCTTGATTTGGATATTGAAGTAAAATGTGTTCCAATTTTATGTGACAACACAAGTGCAATCAGTCTATCAAAAAACCCTGTTCAGCATTATAGGACCAAGCATATAGACATTCGACACCATTTCTTGAGAGATCATGTAGGCAAAGGGGTCTTTGAGCTGCATTTCATTGATACTCACAATCAACTGGCCGATATCTTCACCAAGCCCTTAAACCATGAGCGATTCAACAAGATTAGAAGGGAACTTGGCATGTGCAAGGGTGAGGGCATTCACTTAGGTCTGCATTAAGTCGCTTGATGCATTTCAGAAGTATTAAGGGTTTATAGTGTGACATGCATCACCATGTTGTGTGTTTCACTTCTCTATGTATGATACCATCCTGCATGTGTGATTATATTATTTTATCTTTATAACCGTCCTTGAAAATTTCTAAAACCCTATACTCCTTGACAAATAAATGTGGACAATTGACCTAGAGATACTAGACAGTCACTGAGGGGGAGCCTTCAGAAAAATCTCGCTGGTTGATTCTTCGGATGTTCCTTACTGAAATTCTCCCCAAAAGAAAAGAAAAAGGAAAAGAAAGAAAAAGAAAGAAAACATAAAAAAGGAGGAAAATTATAGAGGGATGCATACCACTTAGTGCAAGGAGCTCAAGAGGACAAGAGATATGGAGGCTTTCTTTACCTAAATCAAAACCTACAAAAAAACAAAAAGGTTTTTTAGGTTGTTGACCTTTTCCGGTCGACCGGCAAACCCAGCCCGGTCGACCGAACACGGAGGCCGACCCAACCGGGACCCGACCGCCCCCCTTTTTAAAGGGGTTTTCACCCCCTCTTAGTTCATTCTTCTCCACTCCTTCTCTCTCCCACACACTCTCAAAACCCTACAACACCAACCTTCCACCTCTCAAGCCTTCAAACCTCTTCATTCCTCCATCCGCACAATCTCCGTCGGATTCGTCACCACTCCGGGACGCGATCTCTGCAGGTGTTCGTGCTACCACCCATCTACCTCCTCAATTCCAGAGCATGGGGAACGATCTTCCAGGGCTCCAGAAGTGCTCCTTAGTCCACTACAACCTCAAGGGTAGAGTTCCTTCACCTCGAAGGCTTTCACAGTCGGTTTCCTCGTCTAAGATGCCGCCTAGACGGAGCTCTCGGTGTTCCACTCAAGGGAAAGCCAACGGTCAGAGATGAGAGGCCCTGGTTCATCCACAGCGGGCACCGGAACCTCGTCGTGCTCCCCGCCTACCTCTACGACCCATCATCAACCCTCGCCTGGTTGATTTTCAAGAGGTGAATGACATATTGCCAGATTTGTTTCCACTCTTTGCAGTTCAAGACGGGTGGAATGATTTTGTCTCCACATACACTAGGTATTATCCAAACCTAGTACATCAATTTTATGGGAATCTCGTTGAGAGAAATGGAAACTTATTCACAGTTGTTCAAGACATTGAGATACATATTGGACCCAATCTTTTCTGGCGTGCATTAGGAGTTTCAGCCTGGGGTGCCGATATGACGTTTGGACATGGTGAAGTGGTAGACACATTCCTTGCTATGACGGGTTGTGACTATGTTCAGGGTGTTAGTAATCTTATTCAGTTGAATGCCAATCATTTTTCACCTCTGCAACGTGTTCTACATCATATATTCACTACCTTGATTTATCCAAAAGGCGGTAGCAGAAATGAAGTGAGGGCAGTTCATCGGTTCTTATTTTACCATGTTATGAATGGGAACACTGTGAATATGGGTCGGCTCATGACCACCTTGATTGATTCATGCCGCACCAACTTGGGATGATCCTTACCTTATGCATCCCAGTTGACAAGAGTGTTTATCTATGCTGGGGTTGATTTGGGTGAAGAAAGATCACTTCCAATTCGCCAGGATGATGTTTACAACGAACACAAGATCTTCTTCAATCTTGGTTATTATTGGGGTGAAGATCGTGAGCTTACAAGGGATATCCCCACTTATGTAGAACTGCTTGCAAATGAGGAAGAACCGCAGCAACCACAGGATGATGGGGATGCACTCCCACTAGTTCAGGTGGAGGATCAGCCTCTCCCACCTTCTCCACACCATATGGATGAGAAGTTGCCTCCACCTCCACAGTTTGCTCCCGGGGAATACTCTACTCTGGGTGCTTATCAGCCTTCTTGGGGGGACTATGAGGCTCTTGATAGACACGTATTAGGCATGGAAACCCGGCTCTACTCATCCCTTGACAGGCTGGACGCCTTCCTGGATAGTATGACTGGTCGAATGGATTCTTTCTCCCATGCTTTGGATGACCTTTCCACCCACATGGCCACACTTTATGCCAGCCACAAAGACAACCGTGAAGCCTTCCGGATTACCAATCACTCCCTTCTTACCATCCAACGACAGCTTCTTCATCATGATGAAATTCTACATAGCTTTGAAGACTGTCTCCCTCCTGCTCCTGCTCCTCCTGCTGCCGGTGCTTCTGGTGATGATGCTCACCAGGGGACTCTGGATCACCCTGCTCATTAGCTGTCCCTGTGTCTATGTAGTGTCTTTTCTGTCCACTAGTCCTGTAACCCTCTCCCCATTTTGATGATGCCAAAGGGGGAGAAGTAGCTATGTCAGGTCCTATCTATATGTATTTTGGGTGTTTGCTTGTCTGCATGCTTGAGTCATTGTGAGTCGTGTTGCATCATGTTAGCTTGCATCTTGTGTATTGCATTTTGTGTGTCTTGTTGGTTGGAACTCCTTGCACTATATCAACCTTGTATCAGCAATCCTCGATCTGTAATGATATGATGTAATGCACTTGGTTTTAGCCACTTAATTGATTCACTTGTTCTACTTCATATCAAAATCTGGGCATATATGAATGTTTCAATTGTTTGGTTTCTTGGTTGACTCGTCTTCGCTCTCTCTACTTGTGTTTTGTCATCATCAAAACGGGGGAGATTGTTGAGTCTCCTTGAGTGATTTTGATGATAACAAAACTATGAGTGGAGGATTTATCTCGGCCCGTGTCTTAAGACTCTAAATACGAGCTAATGGGGTTCAAGTTTATACCTATCAATTCTGCGAAAAACTCATAAGTTTTATTTGAATCAATGTGTTTCAAATTGAGTTAACCTTGTTTAAACAAACCCCAAAATGCATGATACATTCATTCACTTAAAGCCCTTATCACCTTGATCAATTTCTCCGGGCTAACAACTTAGTTTTACAGGTCCAGGCTATTCCGATCGACCAGGACCATAGGCCCGATCGACCAGTTTTTCCAGAGACGAAGGGTGGCAAGTTTTACAGGTTTCGGTTGACCAGGACCCCAGGACCGGTCGACCGGTTCTTCCATAAACCAAAAACTCCGGAAGTTACAGGTTTCAGTCGACCGCCCCTGGAATTCTGGAGTCGACCGGAATTCCCGAAGCCCTCTTTTGTTGACTTTTGGTCCAAGCTCGAAAAGAGGGAGTTTCTCCCAATTGTTTAAACCCTTTGGTCTCAGTCTTGGAGTGAATTGTGGATCTGGTCTGGAGACTTGTCTCCTGACCTTCCAAGATCTATAAAAGATCTCTTTGGGGTCATAAACCCTAAGCCTTTTCAAGAGAAGAAGAAGGAGAGGGTGCTGGTACTATTCACGTGAACAGTGATCCGAGAGGAATTCTTCATCCAGGAGCTGAAGCTTTCAAGAGCAAATCTGCATCCAAATCAAGTGAATATCAAGCCAAGAGCAAGCTTCATTCAATACTATCTTCATCCACTAAGGGGGAGCCTGATCTATGTTTTCACTTCTTGTTTATGTTCCTTCCATTCATGTTTGAGCTGATTCGTGCTTCCCTTGTAATATTCAAGCACTCATGTGTGTGGATCTAGACAGTTCCGTGTGTGTGTGTGTGTACTTCGTTGTCCATCATTGTTCTTATGTGTCCGTGCTCTAGCACTTTCGTGAGAGTTCTATACTCCTCACGTGTGTGTGTGTGGTTGGTGTTCGTCTTGTAATCTTCTACAAGATAGTGTGTGAGGGGTGGACGTAGGTTGCTGTTGTTGCAGCCAAACCATCTAAAAATCGTTGTCTACTGAATGGTTTGATCCTTATCTTCTACCTCCATTCTCTTTAGCTCAGTTTTATATCGCATTATCATTTAGTTCTGTTTTCTGATCTAGATTTATTAACCTTCTTACGGAAGTTCCCTGGTATATCAAAAGATAAATTCGGATCGACAAGGCTAGTCCTGTCAAGAAAAAAACATCTTGTGTGAGAGAATCCTTGGATTCCTGGACTCCACCTAGTACTAAGGAACGGCTGTAGGAGTCTTTTTGTCCAGACTCTCTTTATGCTTCGCTGTATCCCTTTCCGTTGGTTGCTTGATTTGTAAACGTGCTTTCTTTTTATCTAGCTTTAGTTCATTAATTTTTAATACCCAATTCACCCCCCCCCCTCTTTGGTGCCATTTAATCTCGGGACTTCAAAGAAGAGAAACATAGAGAGGAGAAATAGAAGAAGAAGATAGATATGCGGGTGCGGGTGAACAGTAACTTCTAAGGACAGAATGTTGAAAAGTGAAAGATAACTCAAAAACCAAGGAGAATTAGCGAATGCTAAAGAAGAAGAAATTTCAGATAAAATAAAAAAACAACTTTTATAAAAGGATCAAGATCTGAAGAGGATCAGAAATAGGAGAAATATGGGAAAGAACAGAGGGAAACACTTGTTTGCCGATGAGTAGGAAAACGTGAGAGATAGACCTTTGATAATTGGAATATAACGTGAAACCGAAGCAGAACAAGATGAAGACAAAGAAGAAGAAGTTGAAGAGCTTCTAAAAACAAAGAACTTTCATGAAGAGGGTAAGAGGAGAAGAGGAACCGAAAGAGGAGAAATCGGTGACCTAAGGTGAAGATGTGAGAGGTAGAGAAGAATGCCAAAAGACAAAACTCATTTCTCCTCCTTGACATGGGCTATTTATGGGGAAAATTGGGTCAATGGAAGGTGGAGATTGCATCAAAAGGAGATGGATGGCTGGGATTTAGGTAGAATATGAATGGATGGGGAAGAGAATAAGGTGGGGGGTGTCCCCCTCCTTGGGCTTTGGGCACCCCCTCTTAAATGGGTGAGCTTCTTCCCAAGACTTATTAATTCCAACTCTTGATCTCCTCTATTTTAAACTTTGAATTTTCTTTTCCCTCCAACCAAAATATGTTGTTGTTGTGTTTGACTTGGTCAAACTGGTGGGGGCACCCTAGGGTGTAGCAACCCTATAAATTCCTATAAATACTTATGCATAAATTCAAAACATCATCTTAAAAGAGAATATATATATGCCTTCTAGTTATTCGAGGGCCTTATATAAAGAATCAAAATTTTCAAGTACTATAATAAAAATATACAAACCAACCCTATCTGGTAATATAAATAATTATGAGGACTTTAGGTAAAGAAAATTTTAGAAGGTTGAATATGTAATATTCCAAAACACACTATAGACACATTAACATTGACCATACTCCACGTAGGTAGGAAGCGAGCCTGTCCACGCTGACTAATTAACGCCTTCGTGCAAGGCGTTTCTTAAAACAATTAACGCCTCACCTTGAGGCGTCTTTTAAAAGACGACCTAATGGAGGGCGTCTCTTTACAAGTAACGCCCCAAACAGGGGGCGCGTCTTTGACAAGTACGGTCCAGACGTGGCCAGCTGTGACCCTCGCACGAATAACGCCTTCCATGAAGGCGTCTTTTATTAACATAACGCCTTAAGCCAAGGCGTCTTTTAAAACGCGTCCCTGACAAGGGCGTCCATTCTATAAAACACATCCTAGACCAAGTCGCTAATTTAAAAGTTGTTAGGACGTAAACATCTAGCCTCGCTGGCAATAATGCAAGGGAATCCCCTTTTCGAGCTGGCACAGACAGCTCCAGCTCACTCCATTCGAGACACTTAATGGCCATTCCTATATGTATAACCATCCGTGAGAGCTCCTGCCGTCGATGCAGAAGCTGCTGTTCTGGTGGTGCTGTGTTCCCGCTGCTGTTGAAGGCTTGCTGCAGGAGAGTTTTCACACTGCACACAGGTAGGTCTTCTCAAACATTAGTCAAACCATTAGTAATAGTTTAAACGGATCATGCTTAGATTTAATTATGCCGATTAACCATGCAAAAATAGATACACGTCCATGTATTTCGTGTCTAAAACATAATCCCTGTTATAACATCACCCTGTTAAACCATGTTCTAGTATCACCCTGATAACAAACATCATTCTGTTAACCCAACATCATCCTGTTAATCCATGTCATAATATTCTCCGGTTAACAAATAATTACATGAGATCCATGCTATAATCTCATCCTTGTAACAAATATCATGCTGATAAATTAATATCATCCTGTTAACGAACAATTTCATATCATCCTATTAATGAACAATTTCATGAAATCCATGTTATAATATCATCCGGTTAACAACCATCATACTGATGAATAAATATCATCCTTGTTAATAGCATGTTCACCATGTTCTAAATAAATAATTATCGTTTAAAACCATGTTTATACATCTCTTTTAATCCCTGTTATAAGAATTGAAGAGACGACCCATCTCTTTTCACACCGGGCGTCCCTTTTGTAAGACACGCCTTCATCCAGGGCGTTAATTTAAATAATAAACATTTTTTTTAAAGTAACGCCTTACACCACGGCGTCTATTTCCTATGTTTAACAGTAATTACAGTAATGTTAATCTATGTCATTATGAAATCGCGCCCTTTTATCCGGGCATCCCTTTACAGAAAGACGTCCCAAACCAAGGCGTCTCTTAAAAAAAAATGGAATTAACATTATTCATGGAATTAACGGCTTACATCTGGTCGTTAATTGACAAATGGACGACCCTACGTCCAGTCGTCAATTGTATGATCTTAACAGTAATAAAATTACCGGAAGGTAGAAAACAGAAATTTGAAACTAATTAACGTCCTCGACAGAAGCGTTAATTCTAAAATTAACGCCCACCCCAGGGCGCGACTTTGATAAATAATAATTTACACGTTAGACAATAACAGAAATAACACCTTACTACAAGGCATTACTTTAGTAAACAGTGCCCCACTCCAGGGCACGAATTTGAGAGTTTGACAAAATGATAAATGAAACATTAGAATTAACAAAGGGTTAGACAGATATACATTCCCTCATTTTATGTTAACGCCAAATCTAAAGGTGATAAAACCAGAAGTCTTAACTGGGAAAGAGAGAAATAAATTGTATTTTTGTTACCGTCTTACAGCAAGACGTTCATCTAGTATAGTATTAGATTTAACTATTAATCTCACTGAACTTCACATTCAGAGCATTTTTTGAAGTAACATTATTTAAATTTACTCCCTAATCCAGTGGTTCATACAGTCACAGAAAAATTAAAATATCGCCCCCTGATAGGGCGCTAATTGAAAGAAACGCCTTCTGCCAGGGCGTTATTTAATAAAGTCACGACTGTTTAGCAGTCGTTAATTGGGTAAATTGGATAATTAAAACACATGTATTGAAATAGAAACTTTATTGATTTAACGTGCGAATTATAGAATTAACGACTTGTGACCGGACGTTAATTCTGAATATCAAGATTTTTTATATAATTAAGCCCTGTGAGTAGCGCCCTGAGACGGGACGCTATTAAAAAAAAATTAATTAACGACATCCAGGAAGTCGCTAATTAGTAAACGACTTAATTTAACTATGACTGTTATTTAACCCAGATAAATCAAAGATTTGAAAGGATGTCTGAAATTAAAATTCTTGAACAAGATATGACTCAAAAATTATGAAAAATTTCGCATCCTTAATCTACTTTCTTGAGGCTTCTGAACCCGACAGTTCTTGAACTCGATTCATGTCAATTTCATGACAAATCCCACTAGTATGGACAATCCTTGGAACTCTTTTACTATCAATTGGGAATGTAAATCTCGCCTGTTACTACGTTTCTGGATTCTTGAAATTCTACATTGGCTATAAATGAGAGTGGATGTCAACGGTATACATGAAATGATGTGCATATAGGGCCCGGTCTGGTCCTGGGGGGAGCACCCGAAGGTACTTGTGTCCATGGGAGTTTATTGACCACGGTGTTTGGCATTGCACCGAAGTACTTACTTGACTTGAGACACTCCACTGCACTCTCTCTCTTCACTTGCTTGACTTGCACGGCCCGGAATGGGCTATAATTGACTTGTGGCCCGAGAAAAGGGCAAATTTACTTGCGTGAAATAGCCAATTTCACTTTTGTATACTTGACATTACGTGCTCGGAATAATCTCTACTTGATACAATTTGTACATGAGTCTTTTATCTTACTTGCACTTGTAAATCTTTAATTGTCAAAATGGTGTTTACATTCTATAAATTTTTGAAATACTATGGAACTTGCTCTACTATCCTTATTACAGTCTGGATCTCTTACTGTTCCTCATATTCGAAATTTCCTGTACATCTGATTGCGTTATACGTACATCGTACATAGCCATACTGAGTTGTATAAATTGTAATTAACGTAAAGCTTGCCAGTGTTTGAGATGTAATTCCTACTGAGCGATTCGCTCACACGTGGCTTTTTCCAAAAAATTTTAGGTGAATTGGATAGCGACCGGAATGGGGATGATACCGAGTGATGAGTGATAGAATCACCCGTCCTTAACTTGTAGCAATTGTTGAAATCAATTTAGTCTTAAGTGCGATTAGCATGTCATTTACCGAACCATGTTAAAGGCATTTAGCCTAATGTTGTCTTTCTATTTGAGAATGTATCATGGACTATTTTAATTTTTAATCAAATAAACATCATTGGAAATTAATGTTAGAAATTTGTTAATTGTGCACTCTTACAATTGTACGGCAAATTACTAGCGCTCCAATGACACGATCGAATAGACGCGTCGCGCACCCGGGTATCTTCCGCGCTGGGGGCGTGACAGTCTTCGTGGTATCAGAGCCTAGGTTTTCAAACCTAGGGAACTAGAAAAAATAAACGGTTAGAAATTGAAATCTAAGTAAAAACTTGAGTCCAAGGATAGGTAAAACCCAAGTTCAAGGATAGATATACCTTATCTGGTGAGATGGATAGAGCCATGGGTTAAGTTTTACAATGACTTTCGACCTTACAAGTAAATCCAATCTTTATCATACTTAACTCTTTTGTAGGATCATGGCTGCGGAAAGAGCACAATGGCGTGAGATGCAGCGCACCATGCAAGGCCTCACACAGGCACTACAGCAAGTGGCCCAAGGTGGAGCAAATCGTGGAGCGGGAGATCTCCACCGAAGTTTCCGTAACATGAACCCACCGAGGTTCACGGGTTCGTCCGACCCCGAGGATGCCGAGAATTGGCTAAAGGAGATGGAACGAATCTTCCATGTGATGCAATGCACGGATGAAGAGAAGGTTTTACTTGCCGTATTCCAACTAGAGCGGGACGCTGCTCGATGCTCGTGGGAATCCATAGAAGTAGCACTGCCAGAATACCATGTCATATGGGATGAATTCACGGAGCATTTCAACAACAAGTACTTCTCCGATCATATCCAGGAAAAGAAAGTCACGGAATTTGCCGTTCTAAAACAACGGGGCTTGAAAGTGACCGAGTATGAGGCCCAATTCTCCAGATTATCTAGGTATGCACCCCACTTGGTGTGTACGGAAAAGATGAAGGCGAGAAGATTCCTCAACGGGCTTCGGCCCCATTATATCACACAACTTGCCCCGATGGACATCCAAGTCTATTCGGAGATGGTTCGGCATGCTCAACTACTGGAAGACGCCACCGAATTATCTGAGAGAATCCGAGGAAGAGACAAGAAGGAACCCGTCACAAGCCCGGGAAAATTCAAACAATCCTTCAACAAGAAGCGATTCTTCATGGGAGGGGAGCCCTCTAAGGCGAAGAAATTCCAGAAGAATGACAGGCCATTCTCCACCACCACACCATCAAAGGAGATTTGCAAGTATTGTGATAAAGCTGGTCATAAGACCGAGGAATGCTGGAGAAAGTTAGGAGCTTGTCTTCGATGTGGGAGCCGAGAGCATCTAATCCCAGACTGCCCACTGATGAAGGAACAAGACACCAAAGACGAGAAGCGTCCGATAAAGAAACAAGGCCGTCTGCAAGCTCTCCAAGAGACGGAACCCACTAAAGGTGGAATTGTGGAAGGTACTCTCACTATTTGTTCAAAAACTGCTCAAGTTTTATTCGATACCGGAGCAACTCATTCATTCGTTTCCAAGAACTTTGCTACTTCATTTTCTAAGAAACATGAACTGTTAGATTTGGTCATATCTACACCTCTTGGGAATGAGTCTGATATCACTTATCACTATCCAAACTGTGAAGTGATGATTAAGGGAAAGAATTTACCTGCTGACCTGATATGCCTAGATATAAAGGGTTATGATGTCATACTAGGTGCCGACTGGTTATCCACATACCAAGCAACTGTAGATTGCCGGCATGGCAAGGTAACTTTTGTAGATTCCCCAGAGCTAGTTTACAATAGCCCTCGGAGTAAATCACTTCTTATATCAGCACTTCGGGCTAGTAAACTTATGAATAAGGGATGCATGACTTTCATAGCATTCGTGACTGCCACGGAAGTCGAGAAGGTTAAACTTGAAGACATCCGTGTAATTCGGGATTTTCCTGATGTTTTTCCAGAAGATTTAACCGGCTTACCCCCGGAAAGGGAAGTGTCGTTCACAATCGACCTTGTCCCTGGTGCTCATCCTATTTCCAGGACACCATACAGAATGTCCCCTGCTGAGCTGAAGGAACTAAAAGAGCAGCTAATTGAGTTATTGAACAAGGGTTTCATCAGGCCGAGTACTTTCCCATGGGGAGCACCCGTGCTATTCGTCAAAAAGAAGGACGGGTCGATGAGATTATGCATAGATTATCTGCAACTAAATCACCTTACAATCAAGAACAAGTATCCACTGCCAAGGATTGAGGAGCTGTTCGATCAACTATCTGGAGCTTTATATTTCTCCAAGATTGATCTTCGTTCTGGTTACCACCAATTGAAGATCAAAGAAGAAGACATTCATAAAACTGCATTCCGAAGCAGGTATAGGCATTACGAATTTACTGTTATGCCTTTCGGACTAATAAATGCCCCCGTAGCTTTTATGCAGTTAATGAACAGCATATTCAGGCCCTATTTAGACCAATTTATTGTGGTCTTTATTGATGATATTCTGATCTATTCAAAGATCGAAGAGGATCATGAAGAACACCTCAAGAAGGCATTGCAGATATTAAGGGGAAACAAGCTATATGCCAAATTTAGCAAATGCGAGTTTTGGCTCGAGGAAGTATCCTTCTTAGGCCATATCATTTCGAAGAACGGAATTGATGTTGACCCATCAAAGGTCGAAGCCGTGAAGAACTGGGAACGACCCACAAATGCAACTGAGATTCGGAGCTTCTTGGGTCTAGCTGGTTACTACCAGCGTTTTATCAAGGACTTCTCCAAGATTGCAGTCCCTCTGACCAGGTTAACCCGAAAGGAAGTGCCTCATGAATGGAATGAAGACTGTGAGAAGAGTTTTCAAACTTTGAAAGACCTCTTAACCACTGTTCCAGTCCTGTCATTACCAATGGAAGGAGAAAAATACGAGGTATATACCGATGCTTCTGGTATTGGCCTCGGATGTGTATTGATGCAGAATGGGAGAGTCATTGCATACTCTTCCCAACAATTGAAGAAACATGAAGAGAACTACCCGGTTCACGACCTAGAACTGGCCGCGGTAGTATTTACCTTGAAGATCTGGAGACACTATCTCAATGGAGAACAATTCACGGTGTACTCCGATCATAAAAGCCTCAAGTATTTATTCTCCCAAAAGGAGCTGAACATGCGGCAAAGGCGTTGGCTCGAGTACCTCAAGGATTACGACTTCACCATACAGTATCAACCCGGTATGGGTAACTCTGTAGATGATGCTCTTAGTCGAAAACCAAGAGTGATATTAGCCAACTGTATGATACAAGAATGGAAGCTGCTTGAGAAATTCTCTAAACTTGATGTCAGCACTGATGAGAAGAAGATGTGTATTACTCTATCTCAGATGAACTTACTTCCAGATTTACTACCTGAAATCAAGGAACTTCAGGAAGAAGACCCCATATTTGTAGAGATCAGAGGCAAGCTGGACGAGAGACTTGACTTCAAGCTGGCACCTGATGGTAGATTGCTGTTTCATGAGCGGACATGTGTGCCCGATTGTCCCGAATTGAAGAACAAGATTCTTGAAGAAGCTCACAGATCAAAGTACACCATTCATCCTGGAGCCACTAAAATGTATCAAGACTTAAAAAGAACCTTCTGGTGGCCTAACATGAAGAGAGAGGTAGCAGACTTCGTTTCTCGCTGCCTCACATGCCAACAAGTGAAGCCGGAACATCAAAAACTCGCTGGAAAGCTACATCCACTGGATATTCCCAAGTGGAAGTGGGAAGATATTGGCATGGACTTTATCATGGGATTGCCCAAGTCTAGAGGTGGATACGATGGAATTTGGGTAATTATCGACCGGCTGACTAAATCAGCCCATTTCTTACCCATCAAAAGCCGATGGTCGGTCGACGTACTTGCTGCCCTATATATCAGGGAAATAGTTAGATTGCATGGAGTTCCCGTCTCGATAGTATCCGACCGAGACTCGCGGTTTACCTCTTATTTCTGGAAGAGCCTACAACGCTCTCTGGGGACGAAACTCAACTATAGCACTGCCTTTCATCCCCAAACAGATGGGCAGACCGAAAGGACTAATCAAGTTGTGGAAGATATGTTGAGAGTGTGCACTTTAGATTTCGGCGGAAACTGGCATGACCACTTACCACTAGCCGAATTCGCATATAACAACAGCTACCAAGCCAGTATATAAATGGCGCCTTTTGAGGCATTATATGGCAGGAGTTGTCGATCTCATATATGTTGGGATGAAGTTGGTGAAAAACAAATCCTAGGCCCCGACATGGTACGAGATTCTACCGAGAAAATACGACTCATTAGGGAAAGGTTAATGATAGCACAGTCCCGGCAGAAATATTATGCCGATAACAGAAGGCGAGACCTGGAATTTCAAATCGGAGATCATGTTTTCCTTAAGGTATCTCCCGGACGAGGCATTAGAAGATTCGGTGTTAAAGGCAAACTAACACCAAGGTTTATTGGTCCGTTCGAGGTACTGGAAAGAGTGGGCGAAGTGGCTTATCGCATCGCCCTACCTCCACAACTGTCAGAAGTGCACAACGTGTTTCATATTTCTATGCTGAAGAAATACGTGCATGACTTCTCCCATGTCATTGACCACAATGACTTAGCAATACATAAGGATCTTACCTACGAGCAGAAGCCATTGAAGATCCTCGACCGAGAAGTCAGAGTTCTAAGAAATAAGACGATTCCTATGGTGAAAATCCAATGGAATCGATGTCATGAACAAGAAGCTACATGGGAAACGGAGGAATCTATGCAAAGAAAATTCCCAGAGTTGTTCCAATCGTAATGATTTTGTAATAACTCTCCCATATTCGTATAAGGTATTTAAATTTGGGGACCAAATTCTTTTAAGTGGGGGAGGGTGTAGCAACCCTATAAATTCCTATAAATACTTATGCATAAATTCAAAACATCATCTTAAAAGAGAATATATATATGCCTTCTAGTTATTCGAGGGCCTTATATAAAGAATCAAAATTTTCAAGTACTATAATAAAAATATACAAACCAACCCTATCTGGTAATATAAATAATTATGAGGACTTTAGGTAAAGAAAATTTTAGAAGATTGAATATGTAATATTCCAAAACACACTATAGACACATTGACATTGACCATACTCCACGTAGGTAGGAAGCGAGCCTGTCCACGCTGACTAATTAACGCCTTCGTGCAAGGCGTTTCTTAAAACAATTAACGCCTCACCTTGAGGCGTCTTTTAAAAGACGACCTAATGGAGGGCGTCTCTTTACAATTAACGCCCCAGACAGGGGGCGCGTCTTTGACAAGTACGGTCCAGACGTGGCCAGCTGTGACCCTCGCACGAATAACGCCTTCCATGAAGGCGTCTTTTATTAACATAACGCCTCAAGCCAAGGCGTCTTTTAAAACGCGTCCCTGACAAGGGCGTCCATTCTATAAAACACATCCTAGACCAAGTCGCTAATTTAAAAGTTGTTAGGACGTAAACATCTAGCCTCGCTGGCAATAATGCAAGGGAATCCCCTTTTCGAGCTGGCACAGACAGCTCCAGCTCACTCCATTCGAGACACTTAATGGCCATTCCTATATGTATAACCATCCGTGAGAGCTCCTGCCGTCGATGCAGAAGCTGCTGTTCTGGTGGTGCTGTGTTCCCGCTGCTGTTGAAGGCTTGCTGCAGGAGAGTTTTCACACTGCACACAGGTAGGTCTTCTCAAACATTAGTCAAACCATTAGTAATAGTTTAAACGGATCATGCTTAGATTTAATTATGTCGATTAACCATGCAAAAATAGATACACGTCCATGTATTTCGTGTCTAAAACATAATCCCTGTTATAACATCACCCTGTTAAACCATGTTCTAGTATCACCCTGATAACAAACATCATTCTGTTAACCCAACATCATCCTGTTAATCCATGTCATAATATTCTCCGGTTAACAAATAATTACATGAGATCCATGCTATAATCTCATCCTTGTAACAAATATCATGATGATAAATTAATATCATCCTGTTAACGAACAATTTCATATCATCCTGTTAATGAACAATTTCATGAAATCCATGTTATAATATCATCCGGTTAACAACCATCATACTGATGAATAAATATCATCCTTGTTAATAGCATGTTCACCATGTTCTAAATAAATAATTATCGTTTAAAACCATGTTTATACATCTCTTTTAATCCCTGTTATAAGAATTGAAGAGACGACCCATCTCTTTTCACACCGGGCGTCCCTTTTGTAAGACACGCCTTCATCCAGGGCGTTAATTTAAATAATAAACATTTTTTAAAAGTAACGCCTTACACCACGGCGTCTATTTCCTATGTTTAACAGTAATTACAGTAATGTTAATCTATGTCATTATGAAATCGCGCCCTTTTATCCGGGCGTCCCTTTACAGAAAGACGTCCCAAACCAAGGCGTCTCTTAAAAAAAAATGGAATTAACATTATTCATGGAATTAACAGCTTACATCTGGTCGTTAATTGACAAATGGACGACCCTACGTCCAGTCGTCAATTGTATGATCTTAACAGTAATAAAATTACCGGAAGGTAGAAAACAGAAATTTGAAACTAATTAACGTCCTCGACAGAGGCGTTAATTCTAAAATTAACGCCCACCCCAGGGCGCGACTTTGATAAATAATAATTTACACGTTAGACAATAACAGAAATAACGCCTTACTACAAGGCATTACTTTAGTAAACAGCGCCCCACTCCAGGGCACGAATTTGAGAGTTTGACAAAATGATAAATGAAACATTAGAATTAACAAAGGGTTAGACAGATATACATTCCCTCATTTTATGTTAACGCCAAATCTAAAGGTGATAAAACCAGAAGTCTTAACCGGGAAAGAGAGAAATAAATTGTATTTTTGTTACCGTCTTATAGCAAGACGTTCATCTAGTATAGTATTAGATTTAACTATTAATCTCACTGAACTTCACATTCAGAGCATTTTTCGAAGTAACATTATTTAAATTAACTCCCTAATCCAGTGGTTCATACAGTCACAGAAAAATTAAAATACCGCCCCCTGATAGGGCGCTAATTGAAAGAAACGCCTTCTGCCAGGGCGTTATTTAATAAAGTCACGACTGTTTAGCAGTCGTTAATTGGGTAAATTGGATAATTAAAACACATGTATTGAAATAGAAACTTTATCGATTTAACGTGCGAATTATAGAATTAACGACTTGTGACCGGACGTTAATTCTGAATATCAAGATTTTTTATATAATTAAGCCCTGTGAGTAGCGCCCTGAGACGGGACGCTATTAAAAAAAAATTTAATTAATGACATCCAGGAAGTCGCTAATTAGTAAACGACTTAATTTAACTATGACTGTTATTTAACCCAGATAAATCAAAGATTTGAAAGGATGTCTGAAATTAAAATTCTTGAACAAGATATGACTCAAAAATTATGAAACATTTCGCATCCTTAATCTACTTTCTTGAGGTTTCTGAACCCGACAGTTCTTGAACTCGATTCATGTCAATTTCATGACAAATCCCACTAGTATGGACAATCCTTGGAACTCTTTTACTATCAATTGGGAATGTAAATCTCGCCTGTTACTACGTTTCTGGATTCTTGAAATTCTACATTGGCTATAAATGAGAGTGGATGTCAACGGTATACATGAAATGATGTGCATATAGGGCCCGGTCTGGTCCTGGGGGGAGCACCCGAAGGTACTTGTGCCCATGGGAGTTTATTGACCACGGTGTTTGGCATTACACCGAAGTACTTACTTGACTTGAGACACTCCACTGCACTCTCTCTCTTCACTTGCTTGACTTGCATGGCCCGGAATGGGCTATACTTGACTTGTGGCCCGAGAAAAGGGCAAATTTACTTGCGTGAAATAGCCAATTTCACTTTTGTATACTTGACATTACGTGCTCGGAATAATCTCTACTTGATACAATTTGTACATGAGTCTTTTATCTTACTTGCACTTGTAAATCTTTAATTGTCAAAATGGTGTTTACATTCTATAAATTTTTGAAATACTATGGAACTTGCTCTACTATCCTTATTACAGTCTGGATCTCTTACTGTTCCTCATATTTGAAATTTCCTGTACATCTGATTGCGTTATACGTACATCGTACATAGCCATACTGAATTGTATAAATTGTAATTAACGTAAAGCTTGTCAGTGTTTGAGATGTAATTCCTACTGAGCGATTCGCTCATACGTGGCTTTTTCTAAAAATTTTCAGGTGAATTGGATAGCGACCGAAATGGGGATGATACCGAGTGATGAGTGATAGAATCACCCGTCCTTAGCTTGTAGCAATTGTTGAAATCAATTTAGTCTTAAGTGCGATTAGCATGTCATTTGTCGAACCATGTTAAAGGCATTTAGCCTAATGTTGTCTTTCTATTTGAGAATGTATCATGGACTATTTTAATTTTTAATCAAATAAACATCATTGGAAATTAATGTTAGAAATTTGTTAATTGTGCACTCTTACAATTGTACGGCAAATTACTAGCGCTCCAATGACACGATCGAATAGACGCGTCGCGCACCCGGGTATCTTCCACGCTCGGGGCGTGACATAGGGCAACCATGCCCTGGTCTTGATGACAGTTTTGCCCCCGACTTCTCCTGCAAATGTCTTCAGTGTCCTGCACACACATAATTATGATTTAATCCATAAAAATTACCATAATGTGCATATAAATCACAAATGATCATGGTTATGCAATGGAGAATTAATGCTCATGACCCTCAACTTTAGTTTATTAAATAATATCACCAAATTAATTAATTTGCGTGAAAGACCCAATTTAAGCGCAGAGTTGAGGTTAACTATGAAATATGTATAATTATCTAATTATATGCACATAAAATGTTGTGTATGCAATGAATTATCATAGAAAATGGACACTTATCACACCCCCCAACTTGAACATTGCTAGTCCCTTAGCAATGTAAACAGTTATAGAATTAGGACTAGCAAACACTCATATGTCACAGTTCATGGTATGCATGATAATTTTGACTTTAGAGTATTACAAGTTCAAGCAGTATGTGTTTGGCACAAATTTCATCAGCCCATGTGCTTAGACCTTTCCTCAAGATACGCTCAAAATTGAATACCCCTTTGTGTAGAAGTGATGTAACTTGAGTAGTGACTACCAAATAGTCTAGATGAATGAGTCTTCTACTTTTCACTTAAGATGATTTTCAATTCTACCCACACGTGGAATTAAGCTTTTCAATTACAGGTAGCTTCACTCTGCCTGTTTATTTATTCATTTTCATTCATTTTTTTTGATACATGGTGCTACACATATCTTCGTTGTTTGATGCGAACCTCAACTCTTACCTTAGGAGAAGCAGGCCCGGTTACTAAGTTCAGGGGCATTTTTCATGTTTTTTTTTGCAGGTAGCTTTTTCCTCATGATTACTTCAACGAATGGGCATATCAATCATCACCTAAGTGTTTAAGCAAAATTCTCATCATCCTAATGTTTGTCATCTACCAATCTTGTTATTGTGCAATTGTGTGCAAGTTCAATAGTATTTAAGATGTATTCTGAGGAAAAGGCTAAAGACATCACCAATTAATTCATCCCTTTAACTTCCTGCTCTCACAAGTAAGACTCTAAGTCCTATCATTCTAAGAAAAATTTCTCAACATGAAATATGAACATGAAGCACTTGTTAAGTTATGAAAGATTGCAAACATTTTGAGCTTGAAAAGGATTTTTGGAGTTTTTTTTTTGAGTTATCCCCCCTAACTTAGATGACATTATCCCCAATGGCATGAAAAAGATGTAGAAATGAAATAATGCCATGAAAAGTGCTAGAGAGGAGAGATACAACCTGAGAAAGGCGGTGCCTCCACCTAGAAATGTTGCTCCATGCTCCTAAGATAAAAGAAGAAAAATCAATCACTCAATTTTTTTTATTTTTTTATTTTTTTTTTGAAAGAAAGAAAGAATTGGGTTGCCTCTCAATTAGCGTTAAGTTTAACGTCTTCAGCCAGACATATGAATGCTCATGATGGTTCACTTAATGCAATGGATTCAAGTTCAGGATTTTGTTGGTGCTCCACATAGTGTTTTAGGCGTTGGCCATTAACAGTGGAAGTTTGACCATTTTTAGGATTCAAAATTTTGACACCCCTATGGTCATAAGCTTTGAGAACAATAAATGGCCCATCCCACCTAGATTTCAGTTTTCTTGGAAACAACCGCAGCCTAGAGTTAAAGAGCCAAACTTTTTGATTATGTTGGAAAGTTTTCCTCACAATGTATTTATCATGAAATGATTTAGTTTTGGCTTTGTAAATCTTGGAGGTCTCATAGGCTTCATTGTGCAATTCATCCAATTCACTCAATTGTAGGGCTCGATGGGCACTAGCTTGGGCTAAATCGAGGTTGACTTGTTTGATGGCCCAATAAGCCCTATGTTCCAATTCCACGGGTAAGTGACAGGCTTTCCCAAATACCAACCTATATGGTGGCATACCAATGGAGTTTTAAAGGCAGTCCTATAGGCCCAAAGAGCATCATTCAATCTTTCAGACCAGTCTTTCCTATCAGGCCTAACGGACTTTTGCAGAATATTCTTAATTTCCCTATTGGAGACCTCCACTTGCCCACTTGTTTGGGGGTGGTATGGGGTGGCTATTTTATGGGTGATCCCAGACTTGTGAAATAAGGCTCGAAATTGGGCATGAGTGAAATGGGATCCCCCATCACTAATGATTGCTTTAGGCCACCCAAATCTAGCAAAGATGTTGGATTGGATAAACTTCATCACAACTTTATGATCGTTTGTTTGGTTAGACATTGCTTCTATCTATTTTGAAACATAGTCAACCGCCACAAGGATGTATTCATTGCCAAATGATGGAGAAAAAGGTCCCATAAAATCAATCCCCTAGACATCAAATATTTCAACCACGAGAATTAGATTTAGTGGCATCATGTCCCTCCTAGCCATGTTTCCCGTAGCTTGGCACCTTAAACACCCCTTGCTAAACTCATATGCATCTTTAAATAGTGAAGGCCAATAAAGCCCACTCTGTAAAACCTTAGTAGCATTTTTCTTTCATGAGAAATGCCCCCCACAAGCAAGAGTGTGGCAGAAATTGAGGACACTTTGTTGCTCTTCCTCAGGGATGCATCTTCTAATGATCTGATCATGACAGATTTTGAAAAGTTCAGGGTCTTTCCAGGTGTAATACTTCTCTTGAGAGAAGAATATATCCTTATCACTCTTGGTCCACCCCTTGGGGAGTTGGCCAACTACCTTATAATTCACGATATATGCATACCAAGGTGGTGAGGTGTGAGAGATTGCCAGAAGATGCTCATCAGGGAATGCCTCTGTCATAGGTGAGCTTTCATGAATGAGAATTCAAGAGAGATGATCGGCAACCACATTATCAGAACCCTTTTGTCCAAAATTTCTAGATCAAATTCTTGGAGCAATAAGATCCATCTGATGAACCTAGGTTTTGCCTCTTTCTTAGTCAACAAGTATTTAAGAGCAGAGTGATCAGACCTAAAAGATAGGATCGAAATTTCTCCAAGGCAAACACTACAGTCAAGAGTTCTTTTTCCGTGGTGGTGTAATTCAGTTGAGCATCACCAAGTGTGCGGCTAGCATAGTAAATCACCATGTGGCTCTTATCAATCCTCTGCCCCAGAACTACACCTATAACAAAATCGGAGGCATCGCACATGATCTCGAAGGGCAGAGACCAATTAGGTGGCTGAAGAATAGGAGCTTTGGTCAGGGCCTATTTCAAAACATTGAAAGCCTATAAACATGGTTCATCAAGATGGAATGGGACATCTTTAGCTAGGAGGAGAGTTAAAGGTCAGGCAATTTGAGAGAAATTTTGAATGAACCGGCAATAGAAGCCGGCGTGGCCAAGGAAAGAGTGAATCTGCTTAACCGAGGTGGGCGGAGGAAGATTGGAAATGAGGTTGATTTTTGCCTTATCGACCTCTATACCCCGATTAGAAACTATGTGGCCCAAGACTTTGCCCTCCTTCACCATGAAGTGACTCTTTTCCCAGCTAAACACCAAATTAGATGCAATGCATCAACCAAGCACCTTTTTCAAATTATTCAAACAGTTTTCAAAAGAGTCCCCAAATACCGAGAAATCATCCATGAATACTTCCAGGAACTCTCCCATCATGTCAGAGAAGATTGCCATCATGCACCTTTGAAATGTGGCTGGTGCATTGCTGAGACCAAATGGCATTCTCCGGAAGGGAAATGTGCCATATGGGCACGTGAAGGTGGTTTTTTATTGATCTTCGAGGTAAATGGCAACTTGATTATACCCCGAGTATCCATCTAGAAAACAAAAATATTGTTGCCCAGCTAGTTTCTCTAGAATCTGATCAATGAAAGGGAGTGGGAAATGATCTTTCTTTGTCATGGCATTTAATTTCCTATAGTCAATGCAGACTCTCCACCCCGTGGTAAGCCTAGTGGGCATTTCTTCTCTCTGCTCATTTCTAACCACCGTCAACCCGGACTTCTTTGTTACAACATGAATTGGGCTGACCCATTTACTATCAGACATGGGATAAAGGATACCAGCATCCAGCCATTTCACAATCTCCTTTTTGACCACTTCCATCATAATTGGGTTCAATCTCCTCTGCATCTCCCTGCTAGGCTTAGCATTATCCTCTAGATAAATGTGATGCATGCATGTGGCAGGACTTATCCCTTTTAGGTCAGTTACTGACCACCGTATGGCACCTTTGTGACTTTTGAGGATTTCAACAAGTTGTTCCTCCTGGGTAGGGCTAAGATCAGAACCTATGATCACAGGTAGAGTCTCGGACGGGCCCAAAAGGACATATTTGAGGGAGTGCGGTAAGGGTTTGTTGACACCTAAAATATACCAGAAGAGACCGAAGTAGATTCATAGCTGTGAAGACCAGTTGAGGGTACGGCTCATGTACCATCCCTGGAAGTTCTGAGAATCAGAATAGAAGAGACCCACTATTCCTAACACTTTGTTCGGCTAAAGCCATCCCTGGCTAGGCCGCTGTCCAGTACGGCTATCATTCAGATAGTCGGGCTGATAAAACCATACCAACATTCAGGCAATCATCTGTCTGCTAAGAAGGGGTGCTCAGACAATTCTGATTCTCCGAAGGTGGGATGCACAGTGCCTCACACGTGTTTGTGAACGCTAGGTGTTAAACAAGCCCATAAAGGATAAATACATATGCCAAGAAGCCCACTGTCTAAAGGAGCCCATTAGGTGGATCCTGCGCCGGATGATAGAAAATGGGCCAAGCCCAATATGAACTGAGGCGCGCCAAGGGTTGCCCACGCCGGGAAGATGGATTCTTGCGCGCCAGGAAGCTCAGGCCGATAGAATGAGGGTCATCCCTCTATAAGAAGGAGCCCATCGAAAAGAAGAAAAAGGGGGCAAGGGAAAAGAAGAAGAAGATAAATAAAAAAGGGAAGAAGGAGATAGAAGAGTTAGCCACTGAAAGAAAAGGGGAGCTCGAGAGCCCTTCATAGAAGCTGAAGAAAGGAGAGAAGCAGAGGCTCGAAGAAAGAAGTCGGGTGGGGTGTGCCGTTCGACGTCCTGAGTGGCCGTAGCTCCTCTCCCCCCTTTCTGCTCTGTCTGAATATTGTTCTCTCTTCTAGCTTGTATCTCTGCTTTCGAGCATCTTTGCTCCTGTAGCACTGAGTGCCAATGTAACCCTGTTCTCAGGGATAGAGTCGGTGTATGCTTTTGGGTTGGTTTTTTTTCCTCTCGAGTTGAGTTCGTGTACGCCGTTTTAGATGAGATAGTTAATGAAAAATGGGTTGAGTTATGCCCTTTCCTTGTTCTTTTATATTTGCCTCTGCATCCGAAGTTCATTACACGTTGTGGATACTGATGACTATACATCTACATATGCTCTACCGTTTTGGTTTTCTAAGTATGTTTAAGGTTCTTCTACCGTATGCTCTTCAGCCTCATACTCACAACGAGAGCCTGAGACAGTCTATCTCATGGCTTCTCGTCTGCGAAGCGAGGAAGGATGGATTCAAATCGTGAGTTTCCGCATACGTGATTCTGCTCCTAGTGAGGCCCCAGAAGGAAGGTCGTCTCCACCCCGGATCATCCTCTTTACGATCGTCCAAAATGGTCTTCAAATTGTTGAATAAACCCTTTTTATTTAAATGCCCTCAAACCCCTCTAAAACCTCACTTCAGGAAGCCTCCCGGCGCGAGCACCTCTCGGCACAAGTCTTGCGCCGAGGGCTTGCCGCGCCGGCTGGGTTTCTTTTGTCGTGCCGAAGCCCAACTCCTTCTTCGCGCCGATACCTTTACACCTTCTGGCCACGTCCATGCATTCGTGCCGACGCCATCAGGCCATGCCAACCTTGCTCATCATACCCTGTCCTATGGAGACGCACTACCTTTCCCTCGATCCTCACGAGAGCCATATTAAAGGGGTTCATTCCCCTACATTCTATAACCCTATTAAGTCGTGGAGCTCTGCCACTGCATGTCCTCCATTGACTGTACTGGGGATATCACAACAGGGGGATAAAGCCCCATATGATTTAGATCCCCTGGATCTCGGGCTATGCCCGGCCCTTATTTTGGTTTCCACTCCGACAGTTCGTGAGTGGATGACCTATAATCCCTTTTGGCATACTCCCAAAATAAGGGGAAGTGCTGTCAAAATTCGTTCAGAAGGTTACTCGGTCACATAGTGCGATGTTTTCACCGAAATTATGCATTTAGCCCCCAACTGTGTGGTGAAGGGCTGAGCTATACCATCTCATGACACCTTGGTCGCCACAAGGGGATATACGTTATAGTTACACGGTCTCCTCGCACCCCTGGTGAATGAATCCACCCTCATCTTCTATCTCACCCAATTATTGCCATGAGATCCCCCCTGAATACAGAGGATCCCCTTGAACTCATTAGAACCCCTCATAACATCTGAAGAAAACCAACAAAACTGCCACCGGCGCCACTTCCTCCCGGCGCCACTCCCTCCCGGCGCCATCTCCTCCCGGCGCCACCCCCTCCCGGCGCAAAACTCGCGCCGGGTGAAGGGCGCGCCGGGAACCTTACCGCGCCGTCTGCCATGCCGTGCCGTTTGCCTTTCTTTCCAGCCACGCCGGTTGCCCGCCGTGCCTATAGCACTTTAGCCTCCCGTCGCGCCGGGATCCCCCTCGCGCCGACTCCTATCCGCGCCGTTTCATCTTATTAATAGCTGCCATCCAAACTTGATGTCTCAACAATCCCATTAAACCCAAATCCAGTCCAAACTCAAATGTCCCATTCCTGTCAACCTCCGTGCCAGCCTCCGTCACCTTACGAGGGAATCATGGTTCTTCACCCAGGTCCACGGGAGATACATTAATGGGGGTTTTTACCCCTACATTATACCGAATATGATGTTTCTTCTGTCACCCCACTGACCCTCGGAGTTCTGCCACTGCACGTCCTCCAATGGTCCTTTGAGGGGAACATCAATAAACGCCATGGTAGCGGACACTGTCCCATCACATTCAAATCCTTTTGGATCCAGGGCCACGCCCGTCTCTCTTTTGGCTTTCATACCGACATTTCGTGGGTGGATGACCTATATCTCCCTTTGGCATAGCCCAAGACAAGGGGACATGATGCCGGATTTGCGTTGTAACATCATTATCATGTCCCGTATAGTACGTTTTCCATACATGTTTCGCATCCCGCCAGCGGAATCGGCATGATAGTCTTATCTCTTTTCGCCCCCCGAGGCATCCTTTCTTGGCAACTAATCAAGGGTTGTCCTTCCTCGGAAGGACGTAATTAACATCATAGCCTTTATGGTATGACGGACTTTCGGTCCCGACACGAATATCACAATCGATCTGACTGTGTCAGATCGAGCGCACAATAAATCGTCACCCTGGTGACTGGCACGCCTAATAAACCCAGTAAAATAAACCCAAACAAAAAAACATCCCCACAAGTCTGGCACGCCCGGTGGGAATGTAGTCTCCCTTCATCTCTTTGCCAAGAGAGGATACCTTCAGGGGCTTACCCCAAGAATGCTGATTGTTTGTCTGTTTGTCTCAGGCGAACGATGACGTTATCCGAACTCACTGGTGTTGACTTCGGCCCCGCAATCATAGCTGACCATGCGGAGCACAGGTACCTGGCGGTGCCCATGGTCTTCGGATATTTCCCACCAGCTGTAGGCTTCTCTAACTTCTTAGGGTTAGCCTTCGTTGACATGTTGCAGACGAAGTCCCTGGAGACTGTCGAAGAAAAGGTTGCTGAAAAGGTCGAGGCCCCGGAGGCTCGACACTGTGACAACTCGTCCGCAAGTCCATTCCAAGTCACCAGCTGCATGGTGCATCACATTGCTCACGGGGCCCGCCCCATCCCTGCCAAGTGCTTCGGGAGACGCCGACACCGGAACCCCTGAAGGAAGACTAATGCTGCTGTAACCAGACGGCTTTCCACATCCGGCAAGTCTATGCTGGTCGATGGCCTCCGTGTCTTTCTGGACGGGCGCAAGGCTCGAGTGAGCCTGGACTGGGTAATCCCTGCTGTGCCAGTCCGTAACTCCTACCAGGCTCTCGCTGGAAGAAGAGCCGAAGAAGAAGAAACCGGTCGTCACGGCCAGAGGATGTTGGCTCCTAAGCCAAGAAGATTCAAGCAGGTTTGGGTCCCCAAAAAGGTCCAGCCTGTCCATCAAGAAGCTCCAGTGCAGTATCACCCCAGATCCACCAGAGCAGAAGAAAATAACAAGAGGAACCTTATCACAAGGAAGGAAAAGACAATCGTGGATCCACCACGCCGAGAAAGCCTTAGGGCCTGCGCCCGACAAGCCAATATCCCCATTGCGGGAAGAAGATTACAGCAGACTGCCGAGAGGGCCCGGTTTGCTCACATTCCTCCGATGAGAGGTCAACAACTGTCCCCGACCCTGCACTCGGGCCGAGGGCAAGATGAAATGACCAATATGGTCAGAAGCTATTTTAGGGGGTTGGGCAACCCCTCTTTGGGCCAACAACGGCTGTTGCAGGCAGCCGCGGCTGAAGAAGACCACTGTCCATTAATGGCAGCGGGAGAAGAAGAAGATAGGAGGATGACATCATCGGTTGATGACAATGGATATGGAGACGGCTCTGATACTCAAGCCGATGACACTATCCCCCGTCAAGGGGAAAAGAAAAGGATCTCTGTGTTCAAAAGGCTTACCTTCCCGGAGAATGCCAAGAGGAAGGTTCGCAGACAAAGACGCAGGATGCAAATCTTCACATGCAATATGGCCGGGATAGATGGCCATTATGGAAAACTGCCCGAAGAGCCTCAAGAGTTGGCCTGGCTAGCCGAGAGACCAGGGCCGAGCACTCGAAGAGTGGAGGCCGCGAAACAGATGCTGGCAGCGACCCAGGGAAAGCAAGCCCTGCCTTGCCTCGAATAGCATGACAAGGCCGTTATTCTCACAGCAAATGTGATAACGGCAGATGAAGATGAAGATGTCTTGCTTGACATCCTACCTGAGGGTGCATCTGGCGAGACGACATAGGCCATCCCCAACACAGCGGCTATGGATCCAGCCGTACTAATGATGCTCCAGAGGTATCGCCAGGAGATAGAACAACAGAAGAAGCAGTTGACGGAAAAGATAGAGCAGTCCTCCGCCTCCAAGCGGCCTGATGTGCAGGCCGAATCATCAAGGGGAGCCATCAGCAAGAACGACTTTCGGCCACTCTATACCCCGCCTTTGCAGGCGGAGCCAAATTTGGCGACAACTCAACAGCGCCCATCACAATCACTGGCTCCCCCGGTGCTGCCTCAGGTGCACCAGACACCTCCATTGCTACGTCCTCCTCCACAGGCGACCACCCTGGTCACCCCCTATTTGCAGCCGGCGCATTTCTACCCGGAACCGGTCGACCCAACCACCATGAGCAAGATGATGGTAGAAAGGATGATCGAGATGAAGCTCACTAAAAGAGCTAAAGGTGACTATGTTATATTCGATGCATATAGGGTGCCATACCCACCGCATCATGCTGCTAAGTGGCTCCCTCCCGGGATCAGCAAGCCGCCGAAGTTCGACAAGTTCAACGGGAAGGGATCCCCGAAGGAACATGTTGCCTACTACATGACCGTCATGGGTGACTTAGCCACCGACGAGTCATATTTACTGAAGTTCTTCGGGTCCTCACTCACAGGGCTCGCCTTTGAATGGTACTCCAGCCTCCCGACCGGGTCGATCAGCGACTGGTCAGACATGCAGAGGAAGTTTAGAGAAAGATTCCATGTTACAGAGAGGGAGGTCACACTGGCCGAACTCTATTCAACAAGACAGAGGGTAGATGAGACCACTCTCGACTACATCAAGAGGTGGAGGAACCTCGGAATGAGATGCAAGTGGCCCCCGCACCAGGAGGACGCTGTACAGATCTGCAAACAGAACCTCGGGAGAGAGGTGCTGGAGAAGATGATTGGCATGGAAATCCGGTCGTTCGACTGTCTGAACAATATTGTTGCCGAAGTGGAGGCTTTCCTAGCAAAACTAGCCCCCACACCAAATACTCCTACTGCACAAAAGGGCAAGGAAACAGAACGGCGCCAGGCACCGAAAGAAGCAAATGCCCTTGATATCAAGGCATTTGAACAGCAAAAAGACAAAGGCAAGAAGATAGCTGCTCCTCAGCCGGCCAAGACCGGAGACGGCGAAGAAGGCCCATCCCTCCGAGATAAAATGAAGAAGCCCTACTCTTTCCCAAAGGAGAAGACCAAGATCTTATTCGACTGGGTTACCCAGTATGATAAGGTCACCATGCCTGAGCCAAGGAGGCCGGAGGACCTGAAGAGAAGAGACAGCCCAAGGTTTTGCCCTTACCACCAGATGCTGGGGCATCCAATTGAAGACTGTTATGTTTTCAAGGATATTATCGAAAGCATGGTAAAAAGGGAAGAAATAGAATTGGGGGAGTACAAGGTCGACCCTCCACAACCACATGCGGCGCCCGTAAGAAGAGCCGCCGTCAATATGGTCTCTTTGTATCAAGCCTTGCCTGAGGAGACCGCAGAAGCCAGTACTCAGCATACATATGAAGCCTACTTTCTGGCCCCAATAAAAGAACAGGAGGGATGGCAGCAAGTCCCCACAAGAACTAAGAAAAAGGCCCTACCTCGCCCGACATCGGGAGCACATGTTCGTGGCGTCACACCACGACCCCCTCTACCGGTAACAACACCTGTGTGGACCAATCCACCAGCAGTTATCCGGATACCTACCCGCAATCGGAGCAGGCAAACTCCATTGCCGGTGGTAAAGAAGATCAGCCCAGAAGCTCAGCGGCTGCAGGACTATATAAATGGGCTAGATGAGTATGTGCAGCCCGAGCTAGAACCTTTGCTGGTACGAGATCATCTCCCATGGCGGGAGCTAGAACAGCTTTCACTGAAGCAGGAAGGGGAAGCTGACAAGGCATCAGACAAAGATGACAGCCTGTTCTGGGGGCAGGCGCCAGTCAAATAAAAGAAAAGGAGACAAAGAAGGAAGAAAGGGGCCGGCAAGGCTACAACAGAAGTGACCCTTTCTTGCAATACCCTCTCTGCCCTGTTCAATTTGCCCGGTGAGGAGGATGAAGAAGAGATTTGCTTCACGCTCGCGGCTAAGGAAAGCCAGGCCGAAGCCGCAACGGCCGCACATGCGACCCGGTCGGGCCGAAGGTGGGGGCGTCAGCCGCCCGCCAACCATAATATTATCTTCAGAGGGGAGCAACCCTACAAGATACCCCCTCCGGAGGTCAGAGGAATTCAAATCCCACCTCCGTCAGGCTTATACAACCAAAGCGGGGGCAGCACTCCTGCTCCTTCATTTTTGGAGTTCATAAAAATGTCAAAAGGAAAGCAGCCATGCTGGGAGGTTGAACCGGCGACCGGGGGCAATCACCCACAGCTCCAGCAATCTCCCGAATTGTCAGAAGGGGTAGAAACTTGCCCGGCAGCAGCCAGTAAGGAGCAGCCAGGAGGTAATCTCGAACAAAAGGGTGCAGCCTCTGAGTCTGATGAAGCAGGTCCATCAGGGGCCACAGTCCAAGAATCTTCCAAGCCCAAGTGGGCGGATGAAATGAAGCTGTCCAATGTCCGAGCTGAAAGTCGGGTGGTCAAAGCTCTTGAAGAAGCTCCCAGCGAGGTTCACTGTCTGGGAAATCCTCTCTCTCAATGACGAGACCCGACAGGCGATCATTACTGCTCTCCAGACGCCTGCCCAATATGAAGCCTGCCTAGCTGAGGCACTGCCGAAGGCCAGCATGACCTTCACCCAGGTGGACATGTTGCTCCCCACCACCAGTCACAATAGACCTCTATATATGAGGGGACACCTGATTGGCCGAGAGCTGAACATAATCCTGGTGGACCCGGGGGCAGCTGTCAACATTCTACCCTACAGGATTTATGAGAGGTACTATTTCAGCGTGCACCTACAAAAGGTCGGGGATATGTGTATTGCCGGCTTCAATCAGAAGTGCGAAGTGTCGCTAGGGGTAGCAGAGTTCACGCTTACCCTAGGGGACTTCGTCACGAAGGTGCAGTTTCATGTCATTGATTCCCGCACCTCGTATAAGGTGCTGCTTGGTCGCCCTTGGCTACATGAGAATATGGTGGTACCTTCCACACTTCACCAATGCATCAAATACAGCACGGATGGGAGAGAGGAGAGGGTATTTGCTGATCTCCACCCATTCGAAGTATTCGAATGCCACTTGGCAGACACCCCTTTATATGCAGAATGGTCGCAGAAGGCCCCTGCAGTCAAGACCCCTTCCAGCACAATAAAAGACACTTCCAAAGCAGAATGGTTCCCTCCGCCGTCGCGTGGATATGTCGAGCCCAAGGTGGTTTCACACATCACTGTCACCGAGGATGTAGGCCGGATAGCACCTCCCGCCATCTACCCCGAAACTAATGAAGTCAGGGTTGATCAACACCACAACCACATCGGAGTCTCCGAAGGTCTTACCAAGCCAATTCTCAGCCTCGACAATGCTACTGTCGAGCCTTTCAAAGCATGGGAGGTGCCACAGATCGATGGTCCCAATAGCCTGTTCTACACAGCTGAAGAGCACCCTACACAAGAAGACACTGATTGTCATCTGCCTGAAGACATAGAGAACCCCTCAATGCCTGTACAGGGGCTGACATTCATGACAAATCAAATGGCCAAGATGTTCCAGAAGCAACACATCCCTTTCGGCCAGCCTCGGAAGAGGAAAGAAGCATTCCAGAAGCTATGGTACCCTCCGAGCCTGGACAAAGAAATGAGGAGTGTCACTCAGCATCCGGGGTTGGGCTTCACCCTCGAAGAATACTATTACAGTGGGCGCTATGAAGTAGACACCATCTATGCTTTTTACCCGATGGAAGATAACCCACTGGGGGCAGCTATTGATGAACACCCGACGGAAGTTGAGTGCATTCAGCCAGCCCAGTCAAGAAACCTGGAATCCAAGGTTGTGTTCCCCTACCGCTGCTGGGAACAGGTCTACCCAGAAGATACAGCTCTTCAGGCCAAATTTGACACAGCTAGCAGCAGTGAAGCTGAAGAGGTGGAAGAAGCAGAGTGGCCTCCCGCCGGTGGCCCTCCTTTACTCATGATGTCGGCACTCCTCGGACCAGTTAGGGAAATTTCCCCCGAGCCTGATCGAGAGACAGATGCTGCTAGAAGAGAAATGGTTGCCTCCACTGAGGGCATGGTAACTCAGGGGACCGAGATCTCTTCACCCTTTGCCAAAGAGCTGCAAGGCCACTCTGACCCAATGACAAAAAATCGCCAGCCCATGGTGACTGCAATCCCCTCAGCATGGAGTGAGGCAATCCACTCACCCCTTGAAGCTGTTGGTAAGGTAAACTCGTTGGCAGAACAATGCATGCACCCATTGTCAGCCGAACAAGATATTTCTGGCAGAACTCAAATAAGTCAAGATGAAGGGATCGAGGTCTTCGACCTTGAGGATGATATACCAGACTTTGTCGACCTCCAGCCTGCACCCCCTGAGATAGAAGACGGAGGTCAGGCAATAGTCGATGAACTGATAGAAGTCAACTTGGGAGACGAAGATGACCCCAGACCTACCTTCCTCAGTGCCCAACTATCTGCCGAAGAACAGAGGATGTACATCCAGCTGCTACAAGAATACTGGGATTGTTTTGCCTGGACCTATAGAGAAATGCCGGGACTAAGCCCCTCGATCTCACAGCATGAGCTGACCATAAACCCTGGGGTAGAGCCGGTGAAACAGCCCCCTAGGCGTATGAGGCCAGAGCTCATCACTCAGATATGCAAAGAGGTCGACAAGCTCATTGATGTGGGTTTCGTTGAGGAAAATCAATATACCAAGTGGCTGGCTAACATCATGCCCGTGAAGAAGAAGAATGGACAGATCCGGATATGTGTTGACTTCCGGGATCTTAATAAAGCCTGCCCTAAAGATGACTTTCCAGTGCTGATAACGGAGGTCATGATAGATGCAACCACTGGTCATGAGGCCTTATCGTTCATGGATGGCTCGTCTGGCTACAACCAGATATGGATCGCAGAACGTGACCGGGTCCACACTGCCTTCCGAACACCCAAAGGCATTTATCACTACAAAAGAATGCCGTTCGGATTAAAGAACGCCGGCGCAACTTATCAGCGGGCGATGACTAGAATATTTGATGAGCTGCTTTATCATAAGGTCGAGTGCTACATAGATGACCTGGTAGTCAAGACCAAAAAGAAAGAAGACCATCTGCAAGACCTCCGAGTCATTTTCTAGAGGCTGAGGCAGTATGAATTTAAAATGAACCCTATGAAGTACGCGTTCGGAGTCTCGAGTGGAAAGTTCTTGGGTTTCATTGTCAGGTATCGGGGAATTGAAATAAACCCCGCCAAGATCAAGGTGATTCAGGAGTTACCCTCGCCAAGGAATCTCTCTGAGCTAAGATCTCTTCAGGGCCGCCTGGCATACGTCCGGCGGTTTATATCCAACTTGTCAGGGCGGTGCCACCCATTTCACAAGCTGATGATGAAAGACGTTCCCCTTCTATTGGGACGAGGAATGCCAGCTAGCCTTCGATAGACTGAAAGATTACCTGAAAACCCCTCCAGTGTTGGGTGCGCCAGTGAAAGGACAGCCGCTGATCCTCTACATAGCAGCCACACATAATTCTCTGGGGGCAATGCTGGCCCAGAATAATGAAGAAGGAAAAGAACAAGCCCTCTACTATCTCACCCGAAGAATGGTCATAACTGAGGAAAGGTACACCTACATCGAGAAGATCTGCCTGGCATTGGTCTTCGCGGTCAAGAAGTTGCGGCACTACATGCTGTCGCACGAAGTTAAGCTGATTTCTAGGGAGGATCTGCTTAGATACATCATGTCTCAGCCAGCCCTCAAAGGCCGCCTGGGCAAATGGGCGGTGATTCTTATGGAGTATGACATCTCCTATGTACCACGAAGGGCCGTCAAGGGCCAAGCTATCGCAGACTTCTTTGCTGAATATCCAGTACCCGAAGACTACCCTCTGGAACCAGAGATTCCTGAAGATGAGACTTTGGAGGTCAGCCAGGTGCGGCCCTCCCTATGGTAGCTGTATTTTGATGGTGCCTCTAGAACTGACACCACAGCGACAGGATCGGCCAGAGTCCGCGCAGGAGCAGGCGTAGTCTTGAAGTCCCCGGAAGGGGAAGTCATACACACATCCTGCTCAATAAATAAGCCTTGCACAAATAATGAAGTAGAATATGAGGCCCTCATAATCGGGCTATAGGTTGCTCTATCCATGGGGATTCAAATGCTAGAGGCATTCGAGGACTCCATGCTGGTTATAAAACAATTGGAAGGGGAGTTTGAGGTACGAAAGTAGGAGCTCGCCCCTTACTACCTTCTGGCCCTGCGCCTAATGACAAGATTCTACCTCATTAGCATCAAGCACATCAACCAGGGGCAGAATGCTCAAGCCGATGTCCTCGCAAAGTTGGCAAGTTCCTTGGCGGTCCCGCCTGATATGAGCCTGAATATAACAGTCATCAACCGGCGACAGGTCCCCAGCATGATAGAAGCTCTAACCGGTGAACAAGTCGATGAAGTAGCAGTTGCTGAAGCAGTCCAGCAGCCCGACTGGCGGGAATACCTCCTGCATTGGTTCCAACACCAACAGCTTCCAAAGGTGAAAGAACAGAGAATGAAACTCCTGAGAGTCAAAGATTCTTATGAGATGAGGAATGGGACATTGTTCCGAATAATGGCAGATGCCCAAAAGAAGGTATTACTTCGATGCTTATCTCCGGGGGAAGCCAGACAGGTGATGCAAGAAGTCCATGTCGGATCAGCCGGGGCGCACCAGGTCGGTCCGAAAATGAAAATCGAAATAAAGAAATTGGGTTATTATTGGCCCACTATATTTGATGATTGCTACAAGTTCGCCAAGGCTTGTCAGAAATGTCAAGAGCATGCCAATGTATCAAGAAGACCTCCAGTGCCTCTACATCCTACCTTACCAAGCTAGCCATTTGCCCAGTGGGGTACAGATGTGGTGGGGCAACTACCAGCATCTTCATCGGGGTGCAAATACATCTTAGCAGCTACAGATTACTTCTCCAGATGGGCGGAGGCAGTAGCACTAAAAGAAGTCACGGGAGAATTAGTTGCGAGATTCTTCCGACAGAATGTAATATTTCGGTTCGGGATTCCCAGCCGAATCATCTCCGACAATGGCAGCCACTTCAGAAATCAGAAGGTTTATCGGCTAGCTGACAAATACAAGATTGATTGGAGAACATCGTCTCCCTACTACCCTCAGGCCAACGGGCTTGCAGAGGCTTTTAACAAGACGCTATGCACCCTGCTGGCGAAAATTGTCAAGACTGACAGAAGAGATTAGGAAGAAAGAATGTACGAGGCACTGTGGGCTTACCGCACGGTCTACAAGACCCCTACCGGCTGCTCGCCCTACTCCCTCGTATATGGGTCAGAGGCCATGGTGCCGATCGAGCTAGAGATCCCCTCATTGAGGGTCGCCATCCAGCATGGATTGGTGGGCAACGAGCAGGTCAATGTAGGAAGAAGATTAGAAGAGCTCGCCGAGCTTGAAGGAAAGCACCTCCGGGCGCAACAGAATATTCAACTCTATCAAGCCCGTATGGCCCGTGTTTTTGATAAGCTGGTCAAAGGTCGAGAATTCAAGAAAGGAGACCTGGTGATGGTCAAAAGAAGAGAAGTAATGGCCTCCAACCCCAAGGGGAAGTTGATTGAAAATTGGGTCAGACCATATGTCATCCACTGAGTATACGAAGGGGGTGCATACATCCTTGCGGATCACAAAGGAGTCATCCAATCCTCTCCCCTCAATGGTAAGCACCTAAAGCTATACCACACGGTTCAACCGGCGCTCCCCGAATGAGCTATCCTTCCTCGGCCTAGTGGCATTCCGCCCTAGCTGAGCTACCCTCATCTTGGTCTAGTGGCATTCCGCCCTGATCGAGCTACCCCTATCTTAGTTTAGTGGCATTCCGCCCTGATCGAGCTACCCCTATCTTGGTTTAGTGACATTCTGTCCTGATCGAGCTACCCTTATCTTGGTCTAGTGGCATTCCGCCCTGATCGAGCTACCCCTATCTTGGTTTAGTGGCATTCTGCCCTGATCGAGCCATCCTTCTTTGGCCTAGTGGCATTCGCCCTAGCCGAGCTACCCTCATCTTGGTCTAGTGGCATTCCGCCCTGATCGAGCTATTCTTCCTTGGTTTAGTGGCATTCCACCCTGATCGAGCTACCCCTATCTTGGTTTAGTGGCATTCCGCCCTGATCGAGCTATCCCTCCTTGGTTTAGTGGCATTCCGCCCTAGCCGAGCTACCCTTATCTTGGTCTAGTGGCATTCCGCCCTAGCCAAGCTACCCTTACCTTGGTTTAGTGGCATGTCGCCCTAGCCGAGCTACCCTTATCTTGGTCTAGTGGCATTCCGCCTTGATCGAGCTATCCATATCTTGGTCTAGTGGCATTCCGCCCTGATCGAGCTACCCTTATCTTGGTCTAGTGGCATTCCGCCCTAGCCGAGCTACCCTTATCTTGGTCTAGTGGCATTCCGCCCTGATCGAGCTACCCCTATCTTGGTCTAGTGGCATTTCACCCTAGCCGAGCTACCCTTATCTTGGTCTAGTGGCATTCCGCCCTGATCGAGCTACCCCTATCTTGGTTTAGTGGCATTCCGCCCTGATCGAGCTACCCCTATCTTGGTTTAGTGGCATTCCGCCCTGATCGAGCTATCCTTCCTTGGCCTAGTGGCATTCCGCCCTAGCCGAGCTACCCTCATCTTAGTCTAGTGGCATTCCGCCCTGATCAAGCTATCCTTCCTTGGTTTAGTGGCATTCCGCCCTGATCGAGCTACCCCTATCTTGGTTTAGTGGAATTCCGCCCTGATCGAGCTATCCTTCCTTGGCTTAGTGGCACTCCGCCCTAGCCGAGCTACCCCTATCTTGGTCTAGTGGCATTCCGCCCTGATCGAGCTACCCTTATCTTGGTCTAGTGGCATTCCGCCCTAGTCGAGCTACCCTTATCTTGGTCTAGTGGCATTCCGCCCTAATCGAGCTACCCCTATCTTGGTCTAGTGGCATTTCGCCCTAGCCGAGCTACCCTTATCTTGGTCTAGTGACATTCCACCCTGATCAAGCTACCCCTATCTTGGTTTAGTGGCATTCCGCCCTGATCGAGCTACCCCTATCTTGGTTTAGTGGCATTCCGCCCTGATCAAGCTACCCTTCCTTGGCCTAGTGGCATTCCGCCCTAGCCGAGCTACCCTCATCTTGGTCTAGTGGCATTCCGCCCTGATCAAGCTATCCTTCCTTGGTTTAGTGACATTCCACCCTGATCGAGCTACCCCTATCTTGGTTTAGTAGCATTCCGCCCTGATCGAGCTATCCTTCCTTGGCTTAGTGGCACTCCGCCCTAGCCGAGCTACCCTTATCTTGGTCTAGTGGCATTCCGCCTTAATCGAGCTACCCTTATCTTGGTCTAGTGGCATTTCGCCCTGATCGAGCTACCTTTCCTTGATCTAGTGGCACTCCGCCTTGGCCGAGCTCTCAAAAGAATGCACCATATTGCCGTTACGGGCCTTACGTCCGAATCAACGAAAGATTATTCCTTTGCGTTAGCATTGAGCCCCTGCTGATGAATAAACCGCTCTGCTCGGCACAAGGCCCGGTGAGCCGGCCAACAGCCGCCTACTACCAACCAAGGGTCGGATATCACACTTCGACCTACCACCCTTTTTATCAAAAAAAGAGAAAGAGAAAATAAAAGAAACATGGGGTTAAAAATAGAGATACCCCACCAGACTTGCTCCTATATTAGGACAAGTGCAAAAATGGTTATAACCCAGCTGTGGCGAAAACCCGAAAGGGCGCTACAGGCAAAATCGGGTACCCCGCCACGTAAAAACCCGAGAGGGCGCGTGGGCGAAAGCAAGAGGGGGATGGCTTCGGCGAAAACCCGAAAGGGCGCTTATGTCAGTAAAGTGATAATTTAAAAAAAATTCCTCTTTTGTTCTCCACCCGATGAAACTCCAAAAGGGACAATCATCAGACGTCCCACCGGAGATCCTTTAACAAACCCATGTTCGACCCTCATCATCATCGACGAGATCGGTCGATCTCTACCCCTGACCTGGACCTTTCGTCCTTGTTAGTAATCCTACCCTTGCTTCGGCACGTGACCCATGCTGATGAACAAACCCATGTTCGACCCTCGTCATCATCGGCGAGATCGATCGATCTCTACCCTTGACCTGGACCTTCCGTCCTTGTTAGTAATCCTACCCTTGCTTCGACATGTGACTCATGCTGATGAATAAACCCATGTTCGACCCTCGTCATCATCGGCGAGATCGGTCGATCTCTACCCCTAACTTGGACCTTCTGTCCTTGTTAATAACCCCACCTTTGCTTCGGCATGTGACCCATGCTGATGAACGAACCCATGTTCGACCCTCGTCATCATCGGCGAGATCGGTCAACCTCTACCCTTAACTCGGATCTTACGTCCTTGTTAACAAACCGTGACCTTTGCTCCGGCATTTAACCAGTGTCGACGAACTAAATCAGAGACCAATCCTTGTCATCATCGGCAAGGCCAGTCAGCATTCTCGCAGTCCAGTTCTTCTGTACTCCGAATTCAAAAAAAAGGAAGAAAAGAAAATGGGGTTAAAAATAGAGATACCCCGCCAGACTTGCTCCTATATTGGGACAAGTGCAAAAATGGCTATAACCCAGCTGTGGCGAACACTCGAAAGGGCGCTACAGGCAAAATCGGGTACCCCACCACGTGAAAACCCGAGAGGGCGCGTGGGCGAAAGTAAGAGGGGGCTGGCTTCGGTGAAAACCCGAAAGGGCGCTTAGGTCAGTAATGAGAATAAAAATATATATATGAATGATGAATAGTGATGATCCATCCTCCGTCCTGAAGACCCTTTACAGGGTCGAAGTGGAGTCTTCATCCAATGTCCCACCTACATGTATCTATTCTCTACCCTTTCGACCCTTGTCACCATCGACAAGATCGGTCGCTACCCTTTCCGGTCCTTGTCACCATCGGCAAGACCATCTACCCTTTCGACCCTTGTCACCATCGGCAAGATCGGTCGCTACCCTTTCCGGTCCTTGTCACCATTGGCAAGACCATCTACCCTTTCGACCCTTGTCACCATCGACAAGATCAGTCGCTACCCTTTTTGGTCCTTGTCACCATCGGCAAGACCGTCTACCCTTTCGACCCTTGTCACCATCGGCAAGATCGGTCGCTACCCTTTCCAGTCCTTGTCACCATCGGTAAGATCGTCAACCCTTTCGACCCATGTCACCATCGGCAAGATCGGTCGCTACCCTTTCCGGTCCTTGTCACCATCGGCAAGACCATCTACCCTTTCGACCCTTGTCACCATCGGCAAGATCGGTCGCTACCCTTTCCGGTCCTTGTCACCATCGGCAAGACCATCTACCCTTTCGACCCTTGTCACCATCGGCAAGATCGGTCGCTACCCTTTCCGGTCCTTGTCACCATCGGCAAGACCATCTACCCTTTCGACCCTTGTCACCATCGGCAAGATCGGTCGCTACCCTTTTCGGTCCTTGTCACCATCAGCAAGACCATCTACCCTTTCGACCCTTGTCACCATCGGTAAGATCGGTCGCTACCCTTTCTGGTCCTTGTCACCATCGACAAGACCGTCTACCCTTTCGACCCTTGTCACCATCGGCAAGATCGGTCGCTACCTTTTCGACCCTTGTGACCATCGACAAGGTCGGCCAACATTTCCCTGAACCAGGGGCAGTAATGGGATTACTACAAGGTATATGCAATGCCTCTCAGTTGCACTCCATCAGTTGCCCTACCAATGATGAAGCCCATCCTGGATGGACCTTTCATTAGCCAACAGTCACATTTCTGACGTTTCTTGTCGGTAAGACTTACGTCTGCACCAACCTGGCAACCTCTGGAACCCCGTCACGCGGTGGAGCGAGGCCCCCATCCTTTCCTTGAAAGGGTGGACGCTCTCCTGTGGCACAGACATGGGTGCACTTCCAAGCAGGTCGCCAAAATTGCCACAAGATGTAACAAAATATGAGTGCAAAGATGAACACCGAAAATAGTGAAAGAAACTTGTATTTCATTGCAAAAAGGAGGGGAATGAATACAAAAGGGGCCCTTCGAAGGGGGTGAATTACAAAGGCTGATCGGCTAAGACCGCCTGAAAATATCTGCAAAATCAATGAGCCCAACATGTGGAGCCGCTCCCAATTCACGGAACTGCATTTCTTCCTCCTGAACGCGAGTCACCTCAGTCTCTAGGGACGCGACCCGGCCCTCCAATAAAGAAGTTTCCTCGATGCCTTGGACTTCTATAGCCTCCAACTGTGGTATCTCAGCTTCAATGGTGGCCAACTCAGCCCAGAGTTCTTCTCGTCAACTGCGTAGAATATGTGCCCGAGCAGTGGAAGCTTCAACATGAGCTTTGCTCTTCTGAAGATCAGAAATCAGAGATGTCAGCTCTGCCTGACAGTCAGTTTTCTACAGTTTGAGGGCCGCTAGTCGGTCGTTCATCACTCTCCCAAGAAAGTCCCGGAGGTTTATGAATTTTAACAGGAACAGCACCCACTGGGTCCAGGTGTCCAAAGGACAGCCTAATGCCTGCAGCCCGATCGTCAGTCGCTCGGCCACTTCCTTCAGCTGGGGGTAAGATAGGGTCGGCTGAGATTCCACGACCTGGCGCAACATCCCCAAATACTGCCAAACAAACTCATCTGATGAAGTGAAGCCCAGGGAGGCTGCCGGAGCCACCTCAAAGGTCACCTCCCTGTCTATGGAGGCCCATAAGCTGATATCTGACACGAAAGAAGAAGATGGAACGGCCGCCAAGGCTGAAGTAGTAGGCACCACGGCAGCATGCTCTTGCTCCATCGGGCTCCTTCAAGAACTTTCTTCCACAGATGCTGAAAGAGGCAGAGGTTCCGACTCTATTTCTGGCACGGATGGAGCTGCAAAGTCAAGCGCAATGGTCATTATGGCCGCCGGGACAAAGGCAGAACCCCGTGACGGGTTGGCTTCGGCTCTCAACTCTATTGCCGGCACCTGGGCGAGGCTCTCTCCCAGCGGGCTCGGCTCCATTGATGATACTTCGGCAGCTACGTGTACTCTCACTGGCACAGGGTGAAGTATGGTAACTATCCCAGATGAAGATACAGTGGCCGGCGGTAGCACATCCAAAGCCTCCGACGAAACCACGATAGCACCAGAAGATGATACCGGCAGGTGAATGGCGGTGTCAGGCTCCTGGAACAAGATCCCAGTAAGTACCAGGATGGCAGAAAAGAATGAAAAAATGTGCGGCTCTACGGAGGGGCGGGCAGAACTTACTATGGCTGCAGCATCCATCTCTTCAAGCGCCTGCATGGAAGATTCCAACTCTGCAGATGAAGCAACAAAAGGAGGGGTTATCTCCACCTCCATGTCCAGTCCGTAAAATTCCTCCTGCAGCATTCCCTCTGATGAGGTCATTGGCAACCTCAGAGGACTAAAAATCGTAAGACCACTCAACGGCATGAGGGATGCCGCGACACCTTTGCTGGCTACCGCGGGGGCTTGTTCGTCACTTTCTGAAGAATGATAGTCAATTTCTTAGTCAGAATGGGTGGCGGAGCTACTGGAGCAAATATCTATGCTGATCTCAGGTTGGCCCGCCTCCTCTATCGCCTGGCGGGACGCCGAGCGGGTGACTACACGCCGCAATGGGACAACACCTTTCTTCAACACGGTCTTATGTCCTTCAGGCTGTGGAGGAGCATCCACGGCAGGCACCTCAGCGACTGTGCTAACCACTCCTGCCATTGCAACAAACATATACATAAGGCGGGACAAGAAGATCAATAAAAGAGAAGAGTCAGAAGGATGGCAGTCACGTGGCTCACCCTCAGCCTCACTGGCAGGTGTAGGAGAAGGGAGTCCGACATCCTCATCAGCAACAGTGAGACTCTCCCCTATGGCCGCAGCTGTTGTGGTCGCCCCTACCGTGGCTATGGCAGAAGACCCTATCTCTCCACCCTCTCGACGCCTATATAGGCCAAGCCAAAAGGCGCGCCGAGACGGCCTTCGCGCCGACAGCCAAACGCGCCAAAAGGCGCGTCGAAACGGCCCTCGCGTCGAAAGTCAAAAGTGCCAAAAGGCACGTCGAGACGACCCACGCGCCGGGAGCAACCGTGCCGAAACCTAGCGTGCTGAGACGACGGCCGCGCCGAGATGACCGTGCTGGGATCGTCGATGGCGCCGTTCGATTCACCCAGGGTGCTGCAATCAGAAGATCAAATCAAGAATGCTGATACATGTCCGAGTATACTGACAAAGTACTAGGATTGTACAAGCATAATGAAGACCCAGAGTCACAAGAATGAACAATGAACAGGAGCAGACCTGAAGAAATTACGAGCTGGGGTGCAATGCGCACCCGCATGTCCCGTGTCACTCATTCTTCGCTTACGCCACCTACGGGTGGGGGGCATTTGTTGACACCAAAAATATACCAGAAGAGACCGAAGCAGATTCATAGCTGTGAAGACCAGTTGAGGGTACGGCTCCTGTACCATCCCTGGAAGTTCTAAGAATCAGAATAGAAGAGACCCACTATTCCTAACACTTTGTTCGGCTAAAGCCATCCCTGGCTAGGCCGCTGTCCAGTACGGCTATCATTCAGATAGTCGGGCTGATAAAACCATACCAACACTCAAGCAATCATATGTCTGCTAAGAAGGGGTGCTCAGACAATTCTGATTCTCCGAAGGTGGGATGCACAGTGCCTCACACGTGTTTGTGAACGCTAGGTGTTAAACAAGCCCATAAAGGATAAATACATATGCCAAGAAGCCCACTGTCTAAAGGAGCCCATTAGGTGGATCCTACGTTGGATGACAGAAAATGGGCCAAGCCCAATATGAACTGAGGCGCGCCGAGGGTTGCCCACGCCGGGAAGATGGATTATGGCGCGCCGGGAAGCTCAGGCCGATAGAATGAGGGTCATCCCTCTATAAGAAGGAGCCCTTCGAAAAGAAGAAAAAGGGGCAAGGGAAAAGAAGAAGAAGATAAAACAAAAGGGAAGAAGGAGATAGAAGAGTTAGCCACTGAAAGAAAGGGGGAGCTCGAGAGCCCTTCATAGAAGCTGAAGAAAGGAGAGAAGCAGAGGCTCGAAGAAAGAAGTCAGGTGGGGTGTGTCGTTCGACGTCCTGAGTGGCCGTAGCTCCTCTCCCCCCTTTTTGCTCTGTCTGAATATTGTTCTCTCTTCTAGCTTGTATCTCTGCTTTCGAGCATCTTTGCTCCCGTAGCACTGAGTGCCAATGTAACCCTGTTCTCAGGGATAGAGTCGGTGTATGCTTTTGGGTTGGTTTTTTTTTCCTCCCGAGTTGAGTTCGTGTACGCCATTTTAGATGAGATAGTTAATGAAAGATGGGTTGAGTTATGCCCTTTCCTTGTTCTTTTATATTTGCCTCTGCATCTGAAGTTCATTACACGTTGTGGATACTGATGACTATACATCTGCATATGCTCTACCGTTTTGGTTTTCTAAGTATGTTTAAGGTTCTTCTACCGTATGCTCTTCAGCCTCATACTCACAACGAGAGCCTGAGATAGTCTATCTCATGGCTTCTCGTCTGCGAAGCGAGGAAGGATGGATTCAAATCGTGAGTTTCCGCGTACGTGATTCTGCTCCTAGTGAGGCCCCAGAAGGAAGGTCGTCTCCACCCCGGATCATCCTCTTTACGATCGTCCAAAATGGTCTTCAAATTGTTGAATAAACCCTTTTTCTTTAAATGCCCTCAAACCCCTCTAAAACCTCACTTCAGGAAGCCTCCCGGCGCGAGCACCTCTCGGCACAAGTCTTGCGCCGAGGGCTTGCCGCGCCGGCTGGGTTTCTTTTGTCGCGCCGAAGCCCAACTCCTTCTTCGCGCCGATACCTTTACACCTTCTGGCCACGTCCATGCGTTCGTGCCGACGCCGTCAGGCCATGCCAACCTTGCTCATCATACCCTGTCCTATGGAGACGCACTACCTTTCCCTCGATCCTCACGGGAGCCATATTAAAGGGGTTCATTCCCCTACATTCTATAACCCTATTAAGTCGTGGAGCTCTGCCACTGCATGTCCTCCATTGACTGTACAAGGGATATCACAACAGGGGGATAAAGCCCCATATGATTTAGATCCCCTGGATCTCGGGCTACGCCCGGCCCTTATTTTGGTTTCCACTCCGACAGTTCGTGAGTGGATGACCTATAATACCCTTTTGGCATACTCCCAAAATAAGGGGAAGTGCTGTCAAAATTCGTTCAGAAGGTTACTCGGTCACATAGTGCGATGTTTTCACCGAAATTATGCATTTAGCCCCCAACTGTGTGGCGAAGGGCTGAGCTATACCATCTCATGACACCTTGGTCGCCACAGGGGGATATACGTTATAGTTACACGGTCTCCTCGCACCCCTGGTGAATGAATCCACCCTCATCTTCTATCTCACCCAATTATTGCCATGAGATCCCCGCTGAATACAGAGGATCCCCTTGAACTCATCAGAACCCCTCATAACATCTGAAGAAAACCAACAAAACTGCCACCGGCGCCACTTCCTCCCGGCGCCACTGCCTCCCGGCGCCATCTCCTCCCGGCGCCACCCCCTCCCGGCGCCAAACTCGCGCCGGGTGAAGGGCGCGCCGGGAACCTTGCCGCGCCGTCTGCCATGCCGTGCCGTTTGCCTTTCTTTCCAGCCACGCCGGTTGCCCGCCGTGCCTATAGCACTTTAGCCTCCCGTCGCGCCGGGATCCCCCTCGCGCCGACTCCTATCCGCGCCGTTTCATCTTATTAATAGCTGCCATCCAAACCTGATGTCTCAACAATCCCATTAAACCCAAATCCAGTCCAAACTCAAATGTCCCATTCCTGTCAACCTCCGTGCCAGCCTCCGTCGCCTTACGAGGGAATCATGGTTCTTCACCCAGGTCCACGGGAGATACATTAATGGGGGTTTTTACCCCTACATTATACCGAATACGATGTTTCTTCTGTCACCCCACTGACCCTCGGAGTTCTGCCACTGCACGTCCTCAAATGGTCCTTTGAGGGGAACATCAATAAACGCCATGGTAGAGGACACTGTCCCGTCACATTCAAATCCTTTTGGATCCAGGGCCACGCCCGTCTCTCTTTTGGCTTTCATCCTGACATTTCGTGGGTGGATGACCTATATCTCCCTTTGGCATAGCCCAAGACAAGGGGACATGCTGCCGGATTTGCGTTGTAACATCATTATCACGTCCCGTATAGTACGTTTTCCATACATGTTTCGCATCCCGCCAGCGGAATCGGCATGATAGTCTTATCTCTTTTCGCCCCCTGAGGCATCATTTCTTGGAAACTAATCAAGGGTTGTCCTTCCCCGGAAGGACGTAATTAACGTCATAGCCTTTATGGTATGACGGACTTTCGGTCCCGACACGAATATCACAATCGACTGACTGTGTCAGATCGACCGCACAATAAATCGTCACCCTGGTGACTGGCATGCCTAATAAACCTAGTAAAATAAACCCAAACAAAAAAACATCCCCACAGGGTTTAAGTTCCAACTGAGGAGGAGTTGAAAGAGAAGGAATTGTGGGTTCTAGGTTCAATTCAGGAAGTGGTTCAGAGTTATTAGGCCACCGGGCTCTCTCTCCTACATCAACTGTATGGGCATCTTGATTGTCCTCAAGCAGTTCACCTTCTTCGGGTTGGACCAGGGGGGATATTTCTAAGATGTTATCAATCACATCAACTGAAAGACAATCCTCCCTATCCTGCATCTGACCAGAAGCTCTAAAGATGTTGAAAGACACTTTCTGGTCCCCAAAAGAAATGTCCATCAGTCCAAACTTACAGTTTATGTTTGCATTGGCAGTTGCTAGAAATGGTCGGCCCAATATGATGGGACTTTGGGCCAAATCTGGGGTGGAATCCATGTCAAGAATGAAAAAGTCCATAGAGAAATAACAAGTGTCAATTTTGACAATGACATCCTCCACTAATCCCTTAGGTGTTCTGACGGACCGATCTGCCAATTGAAGGATTACCGATGTTGGTTTGGGCTCCCCCATCCTAAAGTTTTGGTACACCGAAGTAGGCAGAAGATTTACACTAGCCCCCAAGTCCAACAATATTTTTTCAAAAGTGACACCACCAATAACACAAGATATGAGTGGGGCGCCGGGATCTTTCATCTTTTGGGGTAGTTCATTTAATAGGACAGCACTCACTTCTTCTGACAAAAGAATTCTTTTAGGGTTTATTTTTGGTTCTCTCCTTTGAGTGCATATTTCCTTTAGAAATTTGACATAAGCTGGCACATGTTGGATCGCATAAAGAAGTGGGATGTTGATGTGGACTTGTTTAAACAATTTCATCAATTCCTCATTTTATGCTTGGATGTTTTGCCTCTTCTTTTCTTTTCCAGCTTCCAGGGCAGTGGGGAAAGGGATCTTGGGCTTGTACGCTTCAGGTGATTCATCTAATTTTTTCTTCCCTTTTTCATTTTCCTCACAGCTAGAGATGGGAATGGGTTCTTCCTCTTCTTCTTGTTCTTCATGGACTTGACTGGATGAGGCTTGATTGGATTCATGGGTCGAATATGGGTCTGACAGAATTTTACCACTTCTTAAGGCCAAGATTGCCTTGGCATTCTCAAATTGTGGGCCCTTTGGAGGATTTGGGCCTTGTGGAAATTGTCCTTGAGGGACTGATGGAAGGGGTTGTTATGGAAAACCTAGAGGATAGTTTCTCGGATTACGCATGGGTTGGCTTGGAAGTTGGCCTGGGTCTCTCCTCACATTAGTTTTCAAAAGTTGGCTAATATGGGCCTTCATCTCCGCCATTTGGGCTTGGAAAGATTGATTTTGGGCCAAAATGAGCTGTTGCAGTTGATTGATTTTGTCATCATTCTGGGCCACTGGCAGAGGTAAAATAGGAGGTTGGTAGACTGGTGGAGGGTATGAAGATTGCCCATGTGTGGGCTGGACGAATGAGGGTTGGCCATAAGATGGTCGGCCGTAAGGATGCTGAGAATGATTTGGTAATAGTTGTGACACTTGGCCCTTATGAAAAGTTTGAGTTTGAAAATGGGCCTGAGGTTGGGGTTTAGGTTGGTAGTTTTGGGCTTGCTGGGATTTCTAAGAAAAGTTCGGGTGATTCCTCTAGCACAGATTGTATGTGTTTGAAAATGGGTCATTATTGGGCTTAGAGAATCCTTGGGCTGCATAGACTTGCTCCTGGATGGCAGGGGGTAATTGAGCCGTCGCAGGACATTCGTCCACCTGATGGGCGGGGCTCTTACATATCACGCATGCTTCTTGGACTTGACCTTGGCGAGAGTGAAAAGATGGTTGTGATTGGGCATTGAAAGTTTGTTTATTCAACTTAATCAGTTCGCCAACTTGTTGGGTTAACAGGTCAACTTTCTCCAATTTTTGAGCCAGGGCATTCACATCTAATCTAGGCTCAACTTCTCCCCTATCTTTCACCTCATACATCCCAACTTTTCTAGATGGCCCTACTGACTTTTCATAAGAGGAAAGAGAAGCATGATTGATCGAATTTTCACTCAACATTTCAAAGAGATCATAAGCTTCTTCCTCATTTTTACTCATAAACGCACCTCCACAAGAAGCATCAACCATTTGCCTATACGGTTTAGTCAATCCCTCATAAAAAATCTGCACAATTTGCCATTTTGATAGCCCATGATGTGGGCATTTTCTCAACAACTCCTTCATTCTCTCCCAAGACTCATGGATCAATTCCCCGGGGGTTTGAGCAAAACCCGTGATGACTCTTCTCATTGTGTTGGTCCGACCTATAGGATAGAACTTTTTCAAAAATTCCTTTTGCATTTCCTCCCATGATCGAATGGGTCTTCCTAAGGTCCCTAATCAATATTTGACTTTGTCTTTCAAAGAGAAGGGGAAAAGAGTCAACCTTAGGGCATCATCTGTGAAGTTCTGAATTTTCATAGTAGAACATATTTCCAAGAACTCATCTAGATGCTTATATGGGTCTTCATTTATAAGCCCATGGAATGAAGGGAGCATTTGAATAGTGCTAGATTTTATCTCATATTGGGCCGCTGGCACTTCCGGAAGATGGATACATGTGGAAGCTTGGTAGCTAGAAGGAATGAAGTATTCCTTCATCTGCTTGGGCAATTCACCTTGATTAGCCATTTGTTGAATTGGATTTTGGGCTTGGTGGATCACTCTCTCAATCTCTTGGATAGGTTCAACTAAATGTGGATGTTGGGATCTTCTACTGTGCATGAACCCCAAGAAATTAATTAATTTTTTTTGTTTTTATTTTTTTTTGTGTTTTTTTATGTTTGTTTATTTTTTTTCAAATACTTGCTCAAAAAATTAACCGACAAGACCTAGGGCTCCTTGGACTTAGAGCACAAATAGTGAGAATTCTCCAAAGTTCAATTACAATCTTACACACACCAACCTTCAAGTTGGCTAGGTAAGTGGTAGGATCGTGGGAGGTTCATCTTGCTTTCGCAAGCTCCTAATTAATGAACCACGATTCCACTTAGGCGTAGCCTTTTAACCCCTTGCCTAGACACCAACCTTAGATGGTGATACAAGCACAATCTCTCTTAGGTTCCAACCACTAAGTTGGCTCAATGTTAGCTTTCTCACAAATTAACTTAAATTCAGCCCAAGTCCACTATCAAATTTGTCCACTAGTCAGGTAAGAGGTGAGGTTGTGGGAGGCTCCCCCTACTTTCGTAGGGACCTAATTAAATAACCACAAGTACACTTAAGGTGTTTGCCGTTGGACCTCTTTCCTAGACCCCAGTTTTCAAATTGATAATGGGCCTAAGTGGACCCAAATCTTAATGTGAACCCTAGAGCCAATGTCTACTGGATTTTATTGGTCTTAGGAAATGTAAAATGCAGGGGTTGTGGTTTGTGGGCCAAGGAAGGGTGATCAAATCCCCACCTTATATCATTATGGATTTTGCCCTTAAGTTAATTTAAAATGAAATGCAACGCCACAAGTTCAAATAAGGGGTTCTATGCAAATATGCATGAGCATATGTTCAAGAAAAAGTTTGGAAGAACTCACCTTGCCCCCGCAATCTTCAATAATGCAATTGACAAAATTAAATAACAAGAGAAAGATATATCCAAATGATGCATGACCTAAAACATTGAAGTGAGGGTTCTACTCTTGCAATGAAGATTTTTATTGAAGTTTAAATGATTTGTGAATTTTTTTTAATGATCTTATCTAGCCACAAGATATGAAAGTAGAGAAATGAAACTTAAATGAAAGATTTTTTTTTGAAATAAATGACTAAATCACCAAACCAAGAAAAAGGACAACTTACCTCTGATTTTTTTATTGTCTTTTCTGATTTTTTGTTCTTTATGGACTTTCTTTCTTTAAGACAGGACCTTCACTTACAGATTTCTACTTTCTGCAACAGTTATTTTCTCTGATTTTCTGCTTTCTGTCCTTTACACCTACGTTTCAACTTTCTGCGACAGATTTCCTGATAGATTATTTTTTTAGATTTTCAGCTCTGATTTTTTTTCACCACCTAAAAAAAATAAGAAAAGAGAGCTTCATTAGTACACTATAAACACAGGGAAAACAAAGTTCTTAAATCAAAAATCATCATTCCTCCCCAACAACGGTGCTAAAAATTGATAACGTGAAAGTTCGTCGTTTAAAACACGCGTATCAATTTTAAAAATTCTAACTCGTACTAGATGAAAGTAAGACGTAATATGGTGGCGAGAAGGGTCGAATCCATCAGGAAGAAGAGATTTTTAAAGTTAAAAACCTTGGAGTCCTTTGAAAAATGTTTGTGATTTTTTTGTAGCTCGAAGAGAATGATTCAACAAAGTACGGTTTTAACAATTAATTAAAAATGCCCATGATTATGAGCCTATGCTATAGAAAATAATTACATAAAGTGGAGAAGAAGAGGTAGAAGAAGGAGGAAGAGAGGGAAGATGAACAAGATCTAGATCAAATGAACACTTCTTTCATTAATATAAAGAAACGAGTACATGAAGTGCAAGACAAGCTTACAATAAAGATGTGATGAGATTACAATGAAGTAAAATGAAACTAAAGCAATAAAAATAAAAGGAGCCAGAGGTGTGAAGATGGTAGCAGCAATGGTGATGGTGACGCTGTCCCTCCTTAGCCTTGGATCATGCACAACCTCGTGGAAGATATCGCCTACGCCGTGTGGACGTCGCCTTCACCGTTGGAGCCGCCTTTGGAGGGTGAATAACTTTAAAACCAAAAAGAATTTGTAGATGAGGAAGAAGACGAAGTTAAAGACGATGAAGAGAGGAATAACTTTTGTAAAAGGGGCAGAGGGAGAAGAGCAACGTAGAGAGGATAAATAGAGGAAGAAGATAGATATGCGGGTGCGGGTGAACAGTAACTTCTAAGGATAGAATGTTGAAAAGTGAAGGATAACTCGAAAACCAGGGAGAATTAGCGAATGGTGAAGAACAAGAAATTTCAAAGAAAACAAAAAAAATAACTTTTATAAAAGGATCAAGATCAGAAGAGGAGCAGAAAGAGGAGAAATAGGGGAAAGAACAGAGGGAAACACTTGTTTGCAAATGAGCAGGAAAACGTGAGAGATAGACCTTTGAGAACTGGAATGTAACGTGAAAACGTGAGAGATAGACCTTTGAAAATTGGAATATAACGTGAAAACGAAGCAGAACGAGAGGAAGACAAAGAAGAAGAAGTTGAAGAGCTTTTAAAAACGAAGAACTTTCATGAAGATAGCAAGAGGAGAAGAGGAACCGAAAGAGGAGAAATCGCCGACCTAAGGTGAAGATGTGCGAGGTAGAGAAGAATGCCAAAAGACAAAACTCATTTTTCCTCCTTGACATGCGCTATTTATAGGGAAAATTGGGTCAATGGAAGGTGGAGATTACATCAAAAGGAGATGGATGGCTGGAATTTAGGTAGAATATGAATGGATGGGGAAGAGGAAAAGGCGGGGGGCGCCCCCCTCCTTGGGCTTTGGGCACCCCCTCTTAAATGGGTGAGCTTCTTCCCAAGACTCATTAATTCCAACTCTTGATCTCCTCTATTTCAAACTTTGAATTTTCTTTTCCCTCCAACCAAAATATGTGGCTGCTGTGTTTGACTTGGTCAAAGTGGTGGGGGCACCCTAGGGCAACCATGCCCTGGTCTTGATGATAGTTTTGCCCATGACTTCTCCTGCAAATGCCTTCAGTGTCCTACACACACATAATTACGATTTATTCCATAAAAATTATCATAATGTGCACATAAATCACAAATGATCATGGTTATGCAATGGAGAATTAATGCTCGTGACCCTCAACTTCATTTTATTAAATAATATCACCAAATTAATCAATTTACGTGAAAGACCCAATTTAAGCGCAAAGTTGAGGTTAACTATGAAATATGCATAATTGCCTAATTATATGCACATAAAATGTTGTGTATGCAATGAAATATCATAGAAAATGGACACTTATCAGGTATTTACTTGCTTGAAATTATAATAGCCAATTCACATGATATGACCTGATATTTACATGCTTGGCAATCTTGATATACTTCACATGATTATCTCTTGATGTTCCTCTCTCGTCATTATCTTGCGTACATGCATCACTATACTTGCATAGTTCATGTAACATGTAATTTACTTAAAGCAAGTTTGATCTTGAGATATAATTCCTACTGAGCGTTCACTGACCCTAATTTTTCCCCTATTTTTCAGGTAACTCCGATAACGAGGATCATTCGGATGGGAATGGACACGAGTGAAGAACGTAGAGCCGTTCCAACTATTGGAGACGTTATCTAATCATATCTTTTCATCTTTCTTGAGTCAATCATTGTATTTTCCTATTTATTGAGTCTAGTTGTCATTAAGTATTCCTTTACCTTGAAGGATTATGTAGGGAACTATTTGAAGTTATTAATGGAATAAAGGATTTGGTTTATGATCTCTACTTTTGTGCGCTCTGTCTTATGTGTCGAATTACCTCGTGCTCTGATTGACATGAATGATATAAACTCGTCACGCGTACCGAGTTCCTTCCACGCTCTGGGCATGACAATATATCCTTTCAAGAATCATGCCCAATTAAAAACTCAGCTCACACTAATCTGGTTGTTGGATGAAGTACAGTCCGATCTCTAAGCAAGGCGGAACACAAGTGTTCCTAGCAAGTTGCGCAGAACCGGATTCAAGCAAACCCTTACAAGATATGAGCAAAGCACACAGAACAAATTATGACTTGCCCCAAGCCTTTGAAGAATACTAGTGCTTGTGTGCAAGTGTGCAGCAAGCAACTAGAGTATGCAAATGCAACTTAGAACTAAACACAGAAGACCATGCAGTAAAAATCGAACGAGTGCAACTCTGAAATTCTTGTGTTCCTATGAGTGGGAGTAGAAGAAAGAGATCAAACACACAAGCACAAACCACTGCACAGGGGATTTTTAAAGTTGTTTAGTCTGTAAACTCGCAGACCTACGTCCACCCCCTACCCAACCCGGTGAGGCTTTACCACACGCTGCAAACGTAGAACCACACGGGGACGACGCCCAACACACACACGAGGAGCAAGCTCCTCACGGGGACAACCCCCCCCCCCACACACACACACAAACAAAGAAAAGAAATACGCTGCAAGTGCAGCAAAAGGACGGGGACAACTCCCCAAGACACACTCAGCTGTTACACCACCCAAAACACTTCCAGTCTCTAACAAGAGCACCAGACACACATCAACGATTACTTTTAGAAACACAAAACAAAAATGGAAGAAGAACCAGATGTAGCTTCAGATATAAATCATGAAGCTGTAAAACTGGGCTGCTCTCATATCAAGGGTCTTCCTTCTGCTCAATCTTCTGTAGGGCTGCTCTCTCTCAAGGCTTCTCTTCTTCTCTATTTTTTTCTACAGCACTGGACTGGGTCGGCCAGTTGCTGGGCTGCTCACACTTCCTTTTTCTTCTCTTCACAAAATTTTGCTTGGAGGCTCAAAGGACGTTGGCTCTCTTCAAGGGCAGCAGCAGCTTCTTCATCAGAAGCTTCATGTATATATAGAAGAGCCAGGTAGAACCATTTCCCTCCAGAATCCTGCAATTCAATTGGCTGAAATTCAAAGGGCTTCTTTGACCACTAACCTTCTTCCTTGACTGGTCCATCACATGAAAGCAAGAGCAAAAATAGTTTTCCCAGACTGCAATTTGATTGGCCAAGGAAGGGAATAGGATATTTCTTCTCTTCAGCTCTACTTAGTTCTGTAATCTAATTGGTCCAGCAGAGGCATATAAATTTCCCTCCAAGATCCTCCCACTTGAATTGTTGGAAAGAAATGATGCTTCTTGGATAAGGGGGTCTACCAAATCTGTCTCCTCATTGGTTGTGGCAGACAAGGACAGATCTCTATCCTAGGTACCTTCCTTGGACTAAAATCCCATTGGTTATGACCAAAAGGTATAGTACCAGGAAAGCTGACCTTTCCTAAATCTGGTATCTGCCAAAAAGTTTCTCCCAAAAAGTTGTGCTGAAGCCCCATGATGAATAGGACAGTCCACTATCCTAAGAACCTTTTCCAGACCTCAAAAAGTGTGTTTTTGGAGGTTTACATCGGTATTTTCTATTCCCTGGATAATCTCAGAACGTGTTGTAGGTTTGAGAGATAAAAGCTTGAAGGGGTTCTGATGTGTCGACATGGGATGGGGAGTGCATCGATGCTGCCTTGGTGATGGGCGTTTACAACTACTTCTAGGAGGCCCCCTGTGTCGACACCCTGAGAGCACGAGGTCGACGCATCTTTTGAGACGCAATTGAGACAGCTTCTTGGAAAATGCTTGCAGTCGACACAGGCACTTCATTGTGTCGATGCAGCTGATGATGAACGACCGTCTGATTGCTGCAGAAGCTCATGAGGTCGACACATCACAATGATGAGGTCGACGCTGCAATGAAGGCTTCTTGAAGACTTGCTGGAGGTGCTTTTGGAGTCGATGCAGTAAGGACTTGGGGTCGATGCAGCCTGAGTGCCATTTGGGCTTTTCTTTGCTTTGTGAGCAATGGAGTCGACGCAATGGTTAACTAGAGTCGATGCAGCTTCAGAAATCTTTTAGGCGTTCTTCCATTTGAGAGAAGAGGTCGACGCAGCCTTGATCATGAGGTCGACACAACCTTACTCAATTTGCTTTTTATTTCATTTGCCAAGCCCTTTCTAGGTTTTTGTGCATTCCATGCCTTTGCATCCTAAGCTTCCTTCAACCTTGGTTAGCTCTCGTTCCTTTACATTTATGTGCCTTGAATTCAACCTTGGTTAGCTCTTGTTGATTGAAATGCTTCAAAGCTTGCTAAAATTACTGCTAGCTTCTTCTGTAGACTTTCAAAGAACTTGTGTGCTCAAGTCATGGGGAGATTAAGACTCATTTGGAATGTTATGAAGATTAATTAACATCCAATAAGAAATCTATCAAGACTAGATGAATCATGAGTCTTTTCATGGAGAGCATTGCATGTAAGCATCGAAAACATGGTTATGCACGTGAAAACATAGTTGAATCATTTCCAAAAGAACAATGATTCATAATTGGACATCATCAAAATAATAGAATCAAGCATGTTCCACACATGCACAATATGATGATCCAAAGAAGCAGGCAGTTTCAGATATTTACCTGCAATACGGCTGGAGTGACCGACCACTATAGGGCTCCACCCAAAGATCATGATGAGGTGACCAGGCTCGTTGGAAGGCCAGGCCCTGTCACTAGAAGAGAGATGGATGCGGATGAAGCAATACAAGCCCGCGTTAGTGAAACAACTGCAGATCTGGTCACGATGACTGTAAATGTAATCACTACCGAAGATGACGGTGAGGGACCAGCGCCTTCTCCAGATGTTTTGCTGGAAGGGGGAGGTCAGGATCCCAGCTCTTCTATGTCCGATCTAGCTGTGATGATGATGCTTCAAAGATATCAGCAAGAGCTCGAAACGCTAAAGAAGCAACTCGGTGAGCTGAGAACACACACCTCAACCTCAAAACAGGTCATGGTTCCTTCTCAAGCCTCGCAGCAAGGCACCGAAGAATTCGAGGCTTCACCTTAGATGATGGCTTCTCAGCCGGCACTCAACAACACTGGGGGCATGAGCCCGATACCGCACCCTGCCCCTTAACATTAGGGGATTGTCGCTATACCTCGAGCGACAGTGGCGATGACGCTGTAGATGCAACAAGCACATTTCTGCCCAAGTCTTGTGGACCCGGCGGTGAACAAGATGATGATAGAACAAATGATCGAGATGAAGCTGGCCGATAGAGTCGCTGATGATTATGCTTCTTTCGATGTGTACCAGGTGCCTTACGATGTCCATCATGCGGCCAAGAGATTGCCTCTCGGCATCAACAAGTCGCCGAAGTTTGACAAATTCAATGGGCAAGGTTCACCGAAAGAGCATATAGCCTATTACATCAGTGTGATGGGCGATCTGACAACCGATGAGTCCTATTTATTTAAGTTCTTTGGGTCCTCGCTCACAGGGCTCCCCTTCGAATGGTACTCGAACCTGCTGGTCGGGTCCATCAGAGACTGGCCATATATGCAACGAAAATTTTGAGAATGATTCCATATCCCCGAAAGGGAGGTGACCGTGGTTGAACTCTATGCGTCCAGGCAGAAGAATGATGAAACAGCCCTGGAATACATCAATAGATGGCGAAGCCTCAGTATGAGATGCAGGTGCCCGCCACATCTGGAAGACACCGTCCAGATCTGCAAGCAAAACCTGAAATGGGAAATCCTTGAAAGAATAATTGGAACTAAAATTAGGTCCTTCGACCATTTGAATAGGGTCGTGGCAGAAATTGAAGCTTTTTTGGCAAGATATCCCTCTACCCCTCCCACCCCAAGCCACAAGGTCACGCGGGTTAACAAACGGCCAGCACTCAAAGTGGTTCACACCGTTGACTTCAAGGCAAAAAGGGATAAAGGGGTATTTAACCCTCCTCCCACCAAACTAATTGGGTGTCAAGAGGATCCTTCCTTGCAGAACAAGATGAAGAAACTATATGCCTTCCCCAGAGACAAGACTCGAACCTTGTTCGAGTGGGCCATTAAATACAACAACATCACTCTCCCAAAGCCGAAGATGCTAGATGATGCCAACAGAAGGGATGATCCCCACTTCTGCTCTTATCACTAGATGCTTGGGCATCCCATCGAGGATTGCCATATATTCAAAGATATAATTCAAGGCCTGATCAAGAAATGGGAACTACAAATGGGTGATTACAAGGTGGATCCTCCATGACCCCATGAAATGCCCGATCTGGAAAAGGCAGTCAACACGATATCTATACATCGGTGAATTCCAGAAGAGGTGTCGGGGGCTTGTACAACCCACACCTGTGCACATATCCCACAGGAACACTTTGAGTCCCCGGACCCGATACAAGATGCAGAAAAGAAATCAGGTGTGCCGAGTGCACCAGTTGACCTGTTGTGGAGGCATATACCGGCCACAAGGGGAAGAAGAAGAAGCCAAAAGATAGAAGAGAAGGCATTGTCCTCTCTTGCAATACTCTGTCGGCTTTGTCCGACACAAGCCAAACTGTTGAAAAGGAAGATGAAGAAATATGCTTCGCGCTGACAAGTCCAGATCAACCCAGAGCTTCAACCTGGACCAAGACGGGGGGCAGCAATCCTGGCTCCTCCCAACCTGGCCCTGCTCTGATGGCAGACTTACACCAGATAATGCAAGAAATTGAAGTGATAAGAAGAAAATTGGGGAGGATAGGTTTAGACCTAGCTGACCTACACCCGAATCTGAAAGTTTCGGCGGTGATGAATAAGTCAAGCGTGGAACAAACAGCTGAAATGAAGCCAGCTGAGGGTGAAGTCACCGAGATTGATTTTTATAAGATCAAACAAAATGATGATGAGTCAGCTCCGAAATACATTCAATGATGGAGAAATCTCAGCTTAAGATGTAGGCATCCGCCGAACACTGAAGATGCTATCTAGATATGTAGACAAACTTTGAAGGTTGAAATCCTAACAAGGATGGCTGGTATTGAAGTCAAATCATTCGATCGGTTGAATGATATTGTGGTTGCTATTGAGGCCTATTTGGCAAAATATTGCCCGGCCACGACCACCCCAGATCGGGAAAGCAAGCTGACCAGCGTGCAGCTGGCGCAAGAAGAAGCTCATATCACCAATTTCATAGCCTTCGAGAAGCAAAGGGAGAAGGCGAAGGAGGCGGAAAGCTCTTCTGTAGCCAAACTTGCCAAGCAACAACCCTCGTTGTGAGCCAAGATGATGAAGTCTTGCTCCTTCCCGAAGGACAAAACCCAAATGTTGTTTGAATGGGCCCGTGGATACAACAAGATTGTCCTCCCGGAGCCCAAAAGGCCAAGTGATGCCAGATGGAAAGATGACCCTCAATTCTGCCTTTATCACCAGCAGAAGGAGCATTCCATTGAGGACAATTATATGTTCAAAGATATTATTGAAAGCCTGATCCAAAAAGGTGAAATACATATAGGTGAGTACAGGGTGGACCCCCCGTGTCCTCATCAAATGCCTAGCTTTAAGAGGACGACCAACATCACACCTCCACATCAGATGAAGAACAATGTGCTTTGAAGGGCGTTTCAAGCTCCCTAGATTACGATGGAAAGTCGAAAGAAATGCAAAATACAGATGGCGCCCTGTTCTGGGGGCAGATATTGAAGCAAAAGAAGATGAAAAGATCTGAAGATAAAGAAATTACCACCCTGTACTGTGATATGTTGTCGACACTTATTAAAGTTGACAAAATGCAGAAAAGTAGAGTCGACCAATGTCAAAGCCAGCAATCGAATGATGAAGAGATGCTCCCTAGAAGATGCCCTATAAAGATGCAAACCAAAGCTGTTCATATCCTCCCACCCTCCACAACCCCTCGCAGGGCACTCTATGTGGAAGGGGAACAACTAGATGTTCAACCGTCGGTGTCCAGGCCGACAAATATTCAAAGATGTTCTAGATGTTCAATCATCGGCGTCCAGGCCGACAAACATTCAAAAATGTTCAAGATATTCAATCGTTGGCATCCAGGCCGACAAATATTCAGAAATGTTCAAGATACTCAACCGCCGGTGACTAGGCTGACAAATATTCAGAAATGTTCAAGATACTCAACCACCGGCATCCACGCCGACAAATATCCAAAGATGTTCAACCATTGACGTTCCGGCCAACAAATATTCAAGGATGTTCAAAGATGTCCAAAGATGCTCAATCGTCGGCATTCGGGCCGACAAATATTCAAAGAAGTTCAAGAAGTTCAATCGTCAGCATCCAGGCTGACAATTATTCAAAGATATTCCAAATGTCCAATCGTCAGCGTCCAGGTCGGAAAATATTCAACCATGTTCAACGACACCCAAAAGTGTTCAACAAATATTCAAAGATGTTCAAGATATTTAAAAAAATGCTCAATGATATCAAAAAAAAATGTGTTCAACAATATCCAAAGATGTTAAGTTGTTCAAAGTCATGACTTTTGTCTAAGCCGACGTTTATTTTGCCCTTGGCATCATGACATATCATCTAGGCCAAGTTGTTCAGCGACATAACTTTGTCTAAGCCAACGTATATCATACCTTGGCGTCATGACACACCATCTAAGCAAGTTGGTCGGCGTCATGACCTTTCATCTGCGCCGACAAACATCCTGTTTCCAGCCAAAACGGCCATCCAAATATAGTCGGCCTCATGACCATTCATCTGCACCGACGAACATCCTGCTTTCGGCCAAAACGGTCATCCCAAATATAGTCGGCATCGCGACCTCTCGTCTGAGCTGACGAATATCCTACTTCGGCCAAAACGGCCACCCAAATATAGTCGGCATGGCAATCTCTCGTCTGAGCCGACGAATGTCCTACTTCGGCCAAAACAGCCATCCAAATATAGTCGGCATCACGACCTTTTGTCTGAGCCGATGAATACCTTATTTTCGGTCAAAATAGCCATCCAAATATAGTCGGCATCACGACCTTTCGTCTGAGCCGACGAACATCCTACTTTAGGCCAAAGCGGCCATCCAAATATTGTCGGCGTCACGACCCTCTGTCTAACCTGAGAATTGTTCCGCCTTGGCGTCATGATACACCGTCTATGCCAAGTCGTTTGGCGTCATGACACACCATCTAAGCCAAGTTGTTCAGCATCATGACCTCGTGTCTAAGCCGAGAATTGTTCCGCCTTGGCGTCATGACACACCATCTAAGCCAAGTTGTTCGTCGTTATGACCTTTCATCTAAGCCAATAAATATTCTACCTTGGCATCATGATATTCTATCTAGGCCAAGTTATTCGGCGTCATGACCTTCTGTCTAAGCCGATAAATGCCCTGTCCTGGACCCAGACCTTCCGTCTAAGCCAGGTTGGTTGGCTTTGACACCCCATCAAGTCAACATTTATTCTGCACTAACTCGGTGCCCATGTCCTTCCGGGGTCTTAGCTGAGGGGTACGACCTAGACCTTCCATCTAGGCTAGAGAAACTCGATTTCCTTGCATCAGTCCAATCCCAATACTGATGATACCGTTATCTCAGTGTCACGGCCTTTCGTCTAAGCCGACAAACCCATGAATAAACAACTTGCGGGTGCTTGCCCTTAAATGAATAAGCAAATAATAGGAAGTGATAATATACATATATAGTGTACATATATAATAATGATATATATATATATCAAAATAAATAAATAAATAAAACAACAAAAAAAACTCTCTTGCATGAGTTTGATTTTGAATGCGTGCTCGCCCTGCTTGCATGATTGCTCATAATATATCTAGTACACTTCTTTAGAATTTTCCTAGGACCATATCTCCTTGAATAAATAATGTTGCCCCAACTCCGGATATGTGTGCGTCGTGGCATACACTAAGGGGGAGAACCAAATTTCGGTGAGTGCATACGTCAAGGGGGAAAAGTCATAGCTATGTTGTTAGCGTAACTCACAAAATACACCCGAGATAAAACTCCCACACTTTGCACACAATGTGATCAATGACTTATAACCATAAAGATTTTAGAATTTCTTCCTAACACTCTATGGATGCTCAAATTCTTACACTGACGTGAAAGGTGATCGCGATGAAAAAGTTGCCTGCCCCCTTCAAAAAAATGAAAATGATAAAAAAAAATTGAAGAAGTGAAATGTGAATCCAAGTAGCCGGGAATCCCCACTGAAACAAATGAGGAGACTCGCGCAAAAATGGTGAAGCAAATTTCACTATAGAATTGCAATAACGATGAATCTCAGTAGCCGGGAATCCCCATTGAGGCACATGAGGAAACTCGCGCCAAACGGTGAAGTCCAGAATTCAAAATAAACAAGGGGGGGCTGTGTGAAGCTACCAAAAGTCGATAACCCAAAATGTATGTACAGGCGATAGAGTAATCCTTTAGCGTTACTTAGAACGTCTGCTTATCCCTATGTTTAGGGCTCGCTGCTCATATACCGGCACTTTTACACCACGCAGAAATTGTCTCGGGTACAGGTTGTGATTTAAACTATGCGCATGGGCTACGTGATATCCTCTTGACAAACGCACATACCCTTTAGTTGTTCTTTGTAGGCCGCACTATGTCCACGGATCAGGGGCGTAGTCCTTATCCTATCCCCGATAGAGGGGAGCTACCCTATATGTCTATTCTATGCCTCCTATTAATGAGTGCCTGCATGCTCGGATAAAAATGGTGAATTAAGAAAAAATGATAATGATAAAAAAAGAGAAAGAAGATAATGATAAGAAAAAGATAATGATGAAAAATGAAAAAATAAAAGATAATGATGAAAATGATAATGATGAAAAATGATAATGATGAAAAAATGATAATGATAAAAAAGGGAGATAATGATGAAAAGATGATAAAGATAAAAAAAGAGATAATGATGAAAAATGATAAAGATAAAAAAATGATAATGATGAAAAATGATAAAGATAAAAAAGAACAATGATGAAAAAATGATAAAGATAAAAATAAAAATAAAAGAGATAATGATGAAAATTGATAAAGATAAAAAAATGAAAATTATGAAAAAAAAATCATAAAGATAAAAAAGGACAATGATGAAAAATGATAAAGATAAAAAAGGATATTATTGAAAAAGGATAATGATGAAAAAGGATAATGATGAAAAATGGCAATGATGAAAAATGATAATGAATACATAACGCTTTCAACGGGCTACACCTGTAGGCCCCGCTCTCTCATTTTTTGTCTTGGCATCATGACACATCGTCTAGGCTAAGTCCTTCGGTGTCATGACATTTTGTCTAAGCCGACAAATATCCTATCTTGGCATCATGACATATCGTCTAGGCCAAGTCCTTCGGCATCATGACATTTTATCTAAGCCGACAGATATTTTATCTTGGCATCATGACATATTGTCTAGGCCAAGTCCTTCGGCGTCATGACATTTTGTCTAAGGCGATAGATATTTTATCTTGGCATCATGACATTCTGTCTAGGCCAAGTCCTTTGGTGTCATGACATTTTGTCTAAGCCAACAGATATTTTACCTTAGCATCATGACATTCCGTCTAGGCTGAGTCCTTTGGCGTCATGACATTTTGTCTAAGACGACAAATATTCTATCTTGGCATCATGACATTCGTCTAAGCCGATAAATATTTTGCCCTGGCATCATGACATACTGTCTAGGTCAAGTTCTTGGGCGTCATGACCTTCCGTCTAAGCCAGATAAACCCAATTCCTTGTGTCGGCATGAACCCAATGCTGACGATACCACTTGGGTTAGCACTGGTCTCTCGGGAAGGACCAACCCATCCGTCCCACCGCGATGATCAATATAACCCAATGGCTTAGACCTTCTGCCTAAGACCAGATATCCTTACGTCGGTATAGACCCAATGTCGATGATATCATCTTGATTGGCGCCTGACTCTCGGTAGGGACCAATCAAAGTAATATGTGGCTATGATCACTTGTCTGAAGCCGAAGATGATCCGCCCCAAGATCGACCGCTGGCCAAACAAGAAGCTACACCCACAGTCCCCGCTCTCTCGTCCCTCATTCGCGACGCCTGTAGGTGGGGGGCATTTGTTTGCGTTAAAAAATGATGGCGCTGATAAAGAATGCGTCGACGTAGTGAGGCCCTGTGTCGACGCACCCCAACCCAGTGTGCTGAAGAAAAAAGGGAAAAGGGGCCAAACACAAATGGACCAAATGTAATGGCCCAAACGCGAATGGGCCAAAGGAATAAAAGGCGCAAGGGGCAAAAGCAAAAAATGGAGGAAAGGAAGAAGGAAAAGGAATTTCAAAAAATAAGAAGAAAGAAAATAGTCGCACAGTACCCATGTGTCTGTCTCTCTCCATCTGTGCTCTCCCCTCCTTCCTCCCGCGCAGGGAATTAAATGCCCGTTGACATATGCGTGCCTCCTCCTCACGACAACGGCACACGAAGCACGGTCGGTAGGTGGCCGGCCCATCCTATACAGGGAGAGGGCCTTCCCCTGCTCTGCCGTGCCTTCTCCTGCGAAGCAGCAGCGACAACCATGGTATCAACCGCGGGGGCCACGGCGGCAACAGAGCAGTAGCAACAACAGCAGTAGCAATAGTAGCAAACAACGTCAGGAACGTGGCAGCAGCTGTGAGCAAGAAGAGAAAACAAAAAAAAACACAGAAACGAGAGTTTTCTCCCAAAAGAGGACCCTATGCCCCTATAAATATAAAGCCCATGGCTGAAGAAGAAGGGGGGATGCTGAAAAAACACTATCGAAACTCTACTGCGGCAGCCGAAGAGAGAGAAAGAGAGTGATAGAGAAGAGAGAGGTGAGGGATAGAGTAGGGAGTTCCGACCACTGTCTCCCCCCCCCCCTTCTTTTGTAATTCTTTGTAATCCTTTCTTTGCTTTTGATATTCCGATGTATTTTCTTTCCCTGATATGCAACAAAGAAGCACCCCCCTTTGGGAGATTTTTACACTGCGAGCTCTCGATGTTTAGCTTGGGATGTCCATTGTAATACCCTGGATTCTTCGGATCAGAATCAGAGAGCTTTCGGAGTGCTTTCGTGGGTCCCTGATAGTGTTTTACGATCGACTCAGATTTTTCCCTTGTATAACTTGCGGAACCCCATGGAGAGTGCACCGTTGAGTTTTGAGACTCCGAGACGCTACAGGTGTGTTGTGCTCGTTCCGAGGATCGCGAAGACTATTTTTTCATATTTTTCTGAGTTTACAGAATTTTGTGCAAAAAATTAGATTTCACAAATATTCCTAATTTCTTTTCCTTTTAACCCTTCCTCTCTCCTCTCTCTTCTCACGTTTCTCACTCTCTCCCTCTCCGTTCTCTCTCCTCTCTTCTCCTCTCCCCCCGGGCGCGCCACTATGGCGGAGCTGGATGAGGTGGTGACGGCATGGAGTTGATTTGGGGCGTGACGGCGGGAGAATCAGAGCGTGGCGTAGGCGCGATCCAATTCGTGGATTTGAAGCCGACGTGGGTTGTTTGTGTGATGGTTTTCGGCGTTGTCAGGCCGTTTCGGCCGGCGAGATCTTCGATGGAGGTAGGGGGATGGATACCCTACTCTTTTCCTACTTCCTCTCGTGATTTGGAGCCAAACGGTGTGAGTTTGAGCGGGTTTTCTAGCTTTAAGGGCGAAATCATGTTCGGGGGGTGTGATGTGAAATCACCATTCTAGGCTATAGTTTTAACATTAAATGGTAAAATTTGAACCCCTGGCATGTTGGGAATCGTTTCCCCTCAGATTAACTCTGTTTGAGCGTGATTTGGGGCCCGTATGAGGCTGAATGCTCACATGACTCGTTTTGGGTCGATTCGTGGGAATCACCCATTTTCAACTATTTTGGGGTTGGTTTGATCCCTTCCGGCTTGTGGAAGGTTGATATCGACTCTGGGGATGTTTCCCTGTCGTTTAGGAGCGACTAGGACGTAGAAAGATCACGTTTTGTGAAGTCTTGCGGATTTCGGGCAGAAGGCTGAACACGGTTCTGCAGAAATCGCGTTTGACTCTCGACCTTGGTAGCGGTTGGTTGTGAACCGCGTCTACCTTTCAGGCTTTGTCGGTTTGACGTGTATGGCGGTGGGAGAACGCGGTCAGCGTTCAACTGCATTTGATGGCCGCGGTTGGCTTGAAACCGCATCTGTCTGTCTTCATCTCCACCTGATTTATCTTCTTCTAGACACGGTCTTTGGCGTACCGCGGCTGGGATGCTTGCAGTCAACGCGTAACCGCGTCTGGACGATCGCGGTTATCTAGGAACCACGTCTATCTTTGAGTCAACTCCGCTTCGTGAAGCGTCAACTCTGTCTTCTTCTTCTCTCTTTATGTGTTTTCCGTTCATAGGCTAGAAGCGGTCAGCCTGGAACCGCGGCTATGGAGAGGCGGTTTGTTTAGAACTACGCCTGGTGTAATCACAGTTTGACTGAGATCGCGTCTGCCTTCTAGGTGTCTCTTTCGTGTTGGTTTGGCTTCCGGTTGTGGTGGCTTCGACCCCTTGATTAGCCCATTGTTCCGTGGATGTCTTGGACATCCTATGAGGGTTGTGACCGTGTTATAGGGTGTCTGGGAGTGCCGTTGTACCAAGCAGTGTTTCCGTGTTATTTCGGGGGTCATTATGGTTCCTGGTCAACCCGGTTATGACCCAGTGGTTGACACGTGACCTCGTGAGTGTCTCGTCTATCCTGTGAGGATCGAGACCTGATTTTGGATGTTTGGAGGTATCATCGTACCTAGATTTATGTGTCCATGTGATTTGAGGGCTTCGGTGATCCCTCATGTTCCGTGTTTCGTGTTATGCGGAATTGTGAGTCCGTTGTGCGGCTTGGAGGGCGAGGACTCATTATTAATGTGTGGATCCGGCTGTTCTGTGTCGTCTTCCATGTGTTTTATCGTGATCTGGCTTAGGGACTAGGCTGATTAACGGTGTGTTGTCGTGATGTGCGACAATCTCAACTCGAGTCTTGTGACTCAAGGATCGTTGTCAGCAGGTCTAGTTGTATGTCCTAAGTCTGGCGACAATTTTGTGTGCTACCTTGTGCTCCGTGGTACGTGCGACAGGTGCGTGCTTAGCCTATCTGTACTTTGATGTTCGCTATTTTGAGTCTCTGTGTCTAGTGACCCTCCACTAGTCGTAGCCTGACGAAACTTCTGTGTGTCGGCCCACATGGGAGTGGTGGCGGGGCGAGTTCCCAGTAGAGACGGTTTGTAGGCTGGTTGCCATGGGCCCCTTTGACTATCCGTGAGAGTCCAGCAGGAGGGGAAAACCAACTAGAGGCATGGCTCAAGACATTGAGCTTGTGTGTGCACACGTGGTCAAGGGCGTTTGGACCAGCGCCGACGGGTGTGACCCTAACTAGTCACTCGTTACTGTTGTTCCTTGGTTCTTGTTCTGTGTCTCAGTTATCGCATTCTAGGTGAGTGGGAGACGCTTGAGGCATAGTGTAAGACGTCAGTGGACGCATCTGGCTTTTCTACTAGTGAGGAGGTGCTTCTATCACATGACGTCGGATTCGTGATACGAGATTCGTGATTCATGATACGGGATCTGTGATATGTGATTCGTGGCTTACGTGGTTCTCATGAAGCGTGAGCTCTAGATGTGTGGTTTTGTCTGGTGATACTCGTGGTTTGGTTTACGTCTGCGATGATGTAATTCCTTGAGTGGTTTTGTGTCCTTTCAACATTGTGGTCTAGGGTGCCGGTAGAGAGCTGTCGTGGTTCTACCCATAGATAGTGTGGGGTGCACGACAGCGGAGTTGTGACCGTACCTTTTACCATGTAGGCCTTTTGTAGGGCCTTTATCTGTTTCTGTAGGCCTTCGCGATATGAGTTTCATGATTTGAGGATGGATCGGTAACTCTCGACTTTGTGAGATCGGGGTTCGCCTTTCTATTGCTGTTTGGAGTAGCTTAGAGGGCCGAGGTTCTGTCGGCTGCCGTGTTTCCGTGGTACGACTTTCCTCTTTACTTTTGTTGTTTCTACTCCTACTGTTACTGCTTTGCATTAGTTGTTAGCACTGCTGTTACTGCGTTATTTCGGGGTAGGGATCTGCGGGACCCCTACTGAGCTAGTGAGACGAGACTCACCCCTGACTTTTCAGGTGTAGCTGTTCTTCCTCGTGCTTGGAGGTGCAGTGCAGTGGTTCTTAGTGCCAACTTTGCCAGTGTCGGGCTTCCCCTGACTTGAGAGTACGTTCTCTTTCCTATTATACTGTACTTTAGTGGGACAGGACTCTGTCAGCTCTGCTAATTTAATTTGTTATAGAAAATGTAATTTTATTTCTACTATTTTAGCAATCCTGATCATAGAAATTTAATTGCTTACTGCTTTATCCGGAAGTTCAATGTACTTACACACTCCTTTCTATCCCTTCGGAGCTTTTCCGCTCTTGGGAGGCCTCTCAGAATCTAAGTGCTATCATGTTTACCCAATATCCGGAGACTGGGTCATCACATCCATGATCTCTTTACCTCCTTGCCTTCTTTATTGGGCGATGTTTTCTTCTTAAAGGTTGTTACCGCGATTAGATTTCAATAGGGAGGTTCCTCCCCTCTCAAACCCCACTTTTGGATTTGACTAGTTCATGGCCATGATGCCTAGGGGTGAGCATAATTCGGGTTCAACCCGAAAACCAAACCGAACCGGTAGGTTTGGTTTGGTTTGGTTCGGGTTAAAATTCTGAAAATTTTGGTTTGGTTTAAAATCGAACCGTATTTAAAAATTCGGTTTGATTTGATTTTTTGTCACTAGAAATCAAACCAAACCGGATAAACCGATTTGACATGGACAGTTTCGTCAATTTATACAAACCTAAAACAAAAACCCCCTAATTTCTTAACCCATCGGCCATCAGGCACGCCGCGTAAAAAACCTTAACCCTCCGCCCCCGCGACCCCTCGGTCCCCTCCCAGCCTCCCTCACGATCACGGCCTTACCCTGCTGACCTGCTCGGCTGCTCCCTCTACGCCGGACCGCCCCTGTGCCGCAGCTGCCGCTGTGCGGCTGTGCCTGTGAGACCCGTTGAAGGCGGGCTGAGCCCTCCGGCCCTCCCTGTCGGGCCTGCCCCTGGTGATCAGTGACGCCGTGGCAGTGAACCCTCCGGCGGTGGCCTTCGCAGTCCACCTCAGACCCCTCCCTGGTGAGTGGTGAGCCCTCTCCTGCCGACCCCGCAAGGCCCCGCAACCCCTCCCTCAGCCTGCGGAATGTACATGTTTTTCCCATCTTCTTCCTCTACTTATGTTGTGCCAAACTGACAGTTGAACCTACACTTGTTGTTGAGACATTCACACAATGCATTTCAACCATACTGGTTCGCTTCCCATCCCACACTAAAAGAGGTGCAAATCTGACCCTCATACCTTCCCTCATTGAGTTTTGAGACTCTAGAATCTATATTTGTTATTGACTGAACATGAGTACTATCAGAACGCACAGTTCGCACTTCTCTTATCAGCCAAATAAAAAACAGACAATTAATCTAAACAAAACCCAAAAGCTAGACTCCTGCCAACACATATCACTTCCTTCACCTCTTAGTAACCAGTGCTCCATACTATTAATGACCAAATTCCACTCAGTCTACATCTATCCACAATAAACCCAATGCAACAATATTGAGCTGAAGTAAACTGTCCAAGCAAGTCTTTAGTACCAACCAAGCTGAATTCTGCATTAATCTGAGACCTTATAATATTTGACCCAACCAAGGTTTACTTGCATTCTGAGAAGCCTGCCCCTTTTTAGTTTATAAGTCTCAACTATATCACAGAAACACCACAAGAGAACATCATAGGGATTTGTAACATTTCACAGAATTCACAAATAGCCAACAATGATTTGTAACATTGCACAGAATTCACAAATAGGCAAAAATTCATCTTATTGTCTATCATTATTTTCTACGTTTTGTATTTGTTGTATTGTATGATTGCAATAAATAGACTGAAAATTTTAATTTCAAAAAAATTAATGAGCATCAAACAATGGTCTAGTGTCAAGTTTCTAAAGGTGTTTATGACATGAGAGTAAGAAGGTACAATAATATTCAGATGGAATGACCAATCTAAATTTGACATGTAATTATGGTTCAAACCGAACCAAACCGAATTAATTCGGTTTGGTTTGGTTTGGTTTCATAGGTGTTTGGTTTGGTTTGGTTCGGGTTGACCCCTCAATTCGGTTTGGTTTGGTTTGAGAAAAAATCTATTAAAACCGAACCAAACCAAACCGTGCTCACCCCTAATGATGCCAATGGGGTGAGGGATATGGGACTGGGGTCCGGATTACATGTTCTAAAAATTTCTTTGCTACCGCAGTTTTAAGGAGGGAGATACATGTGATAGCCTTTAAGGAAGGGTTCCGGGTTTACATAACCCCATAAGTATGATTCGGAATCCATGCCCATCCGGGCTCCTTTGGGCTACTCCCCGGTCAATTTAAAAATCCCCGGCTCTCTTCCGAAGTTTTTTGATCACTCTCAGATCTCTGGGGACTTGCTTCCTCATAGCATGGTCCCCGGATGATCTCCTTTAAAAGGTGAATATTGACGGCCATATAGCATGGCGAAAGTTTAAGACCACATCTCGGAATTAGGATTGTGGCAGCCCCAGTGTCATTGGAGCCCCTCGTAGGCTTATCCTCGGGGCGTCCGTGTGCATGCTTGGACGTGCGCATGCTTGGATGTTGCCGCTTTCGTGTGAATCTTTTTTATTTCGGGGCCGTCTCGGAGTTTCTCCATGGACGTGTACCCAATTAACCCCCCCCCCCCCCCCCGACGCTCCAGGTCTAGGGGAGATGCTGTCGGATTTTCACCGGACAACTCAAAGAACGATGATAAATGGACTGAACTCAAGAACATCATAAACATATCATTGAACAAAAAAAATCAATATGAGCTAATGCATGATAAACACAAAGGAATGCAGTGAATTCTGAAAACTACTGAAGATAAGAAGGAACAAGATGAAGAAAATGAAACAAAAGAACAGGGAATAAATTTCTCAGATCACAAACAAAACCTATGCTCAAGTGTTTGTATATAGTGTGCATTTTATCCATGAGCACCCAATGCTCCTCAAAGAAAATCAAATTTCAGAAACTCGGAGATCCTCATTGAATTTTCATCAAAATGATCATATGTTACATTTGCTCACTGAATCTGCATGAGCATGGGCAGATCTACTCTCCCATTTATCCTCTAGGAAGAGCATGGCATTTGTATTCTCACAAATGCATTTCAAGTGCATGGCAAGCCTACATATGCATTCAACTCCTTGCTTTGAAGTTGCCTATGACTTTTTTCCAGATTCCCCTTCCACATGCATAAATCTAGAAATGCCTTTGCATGAATAAGTTAGGGAAGTTCATTGCATGCATGAGTTTGAAAAAAACACATTTGCATGCATAAATTCAGAGATTTTGTTTGCATATGTCCATAAGTGCAGAGAATGCATTTGCATGCATAAAACTAGTCAAGGATCCTCATTGGGCCCTATGAATGGGAGTCAAACTCCCTACCCTCATCTCAAAACCCATACATGCATGCTTTTGCCCATGTGCATAAAGAAGAAGATAAGAAGATGAAACAAGACAGACAAAGAAGAAAGAAAAAAATGAAATGGCTGAAACCAAGGGTGGATGCAACAAAAAAATGAAATGAATGAATTCCCACAAAACCAATAAGAAGATAAGGCAAATCAAAGAAAGAAAGAAAAGGAATGAATAAAAGAAAACAAAAAAATGGAAATGAGCTCCCATGAAAAGATGAACAAAATGAAACGAAGGAAGTCAAGGAAAGAGCTGAAGCTGGGTTGCCCCCCTGGAAACGTTGGGTTCGATCGACCGATGATGGCTGAAGATGGGCTGCTCCCCTAGAAACATTGGGTTCGGTTGACCGATGCCCATCATCGGTCGACCGATCCCCGGTGGGGTCGACTCCCCGCAAGGGGGAGTCGACGCAGCCTAAGCTCCGGTCGACCGAATTAGATCTTCGGTCAACCGATTGGTGGATGAGTCGACGCAGCTTGATGGCTGTGTCAACCCATCCAGCAGCCCCCCATCCCTAGGAACTTTGGTTGACCGAACTGAACTTCCGATCGACCGAACTCCCCTGATCAAAAAAAGAAGAAGAAAAGAAAATTGCACATGCATAACCATGCACGATAATGCATTATCACGCACAAAAAAAAGAGAAAGGAGGGAAGATCCAAAGTTGCATTCGCACAATAATCCTGCATAAGAATTTCTGCCGAATTGCATGAGCATTAAATCCCCAAGGCCATGCTCGAACCCATGTTTTATGCCCCTTTTCTCAGAAGCACTCACCAACATATGCATGTGCATTATGCGTGCTTTGCCCCTGTGCAATAAAAGAAAGTACGAAGATGAACAAAATGAAACAAAGGAAGCTAAGGAGAGAAAGCAATAATGACAAAGAAAATGAATACAACAAAAACATAATAAAATGAATAAACTCCCACAAAACCCATTAAGAAGATAAGGCAAATCAAACGAAGCAAGCAAAGGAAGAAAGAAAGGTAAACAAAATGAAAAGGAAATGAGCTTCCAAGAACAAAATGAAACAAAGAAGAGCCAAAGAAAAGGAGTTCGTGCCCCTGACGCAGGCTACGTCGATGCAACATCAGCTTGCGTCGACGCAGAGCAGACCTGGGCTAAAGCCCTGGCATGCTGCGTTGACACAGCCTATGCTGCAGGTCGACGCAGCCACTCCCCAGCCCCCAGGCTGCTCTCCTTTGTGCATTGCGTCAACGCAGGCGATCCCTGCGTCGACTTAGCCTTCACCAAAAACAGCAAACAAACTAGAAAACAAAAGAAAAGAAAAGAAAAGAAATCAAACAACTGATCAACAAACTAATAGAAAATAACCAAATCAAACAACAAAATCAATACAAATAAAGATGAACGAAATAACAAAAGAAGGAAGAATGAATGATAAAAAATAAAAAATAATGTTAAAAAATAATTAAAATGAATAATTAAAGAAATGCCATGAAAACATGAAAATAAAGAAAATGAACCTAAATGCCATCCTTAAGGAATTAATAGCATTTGATCTGGAAGTCTTCACCTCTTTTGACCCGACGCGAAGGAGATATCAATGATGCCCTGTAAGCCGTGCCTGGCCCTCGGGGACCACCCCAATATGGCCACAACCCGACATTGCCTAGGCCAATAGCTCACTAAATCTGACCCGTTTCCACGGGGGTCTAATCCCAATGTCTTATCAAATTTGTTGTGCACTCGATAGATATTTGCATGGGTTTTTATCTCCATCTTTGTTACGCTTTCAACCTGGACTCCCGTCCGAACATTAAATGGCCAATGTATAGCTGACACGATTTTAAATACCCCCTTTGCACCCTAATATAAGGGATTTTAATTTAGTTCATAAAATGGACTTGATTGATTTTTTATCTTGGCGATTAAGCAAAGGTTTTCCCCTCTCTGAGGGGATGTAATTAACGCTATGACCTTTATGGCATGGCGGGTCTCAGTCCCGACTCGATATCCACTTTCGTCTGATTACTCAGACAGTGCGCACCACAGGTTCCGAACCATTCCAATCCTGGAGCCTGAACAAACTGTGACTACGTGACTGGCATGCATACGCATTGATAAACCGATACAAAAGATAAACGATGTAAAGATACAATAATTTTATAATGATAAAAAAGTGCGTCCACGCAGAGGTGCAGGCACCCGCCACATCAAGAAGATGCAGTTCAAATTTGCAAAAGAAATTTGAAGCGGGAAGTTCTCGAAAGGATGATCGGGATGGAAATCAGGTCCTTCGATGGGTTGAATAACATGGTGGCAGAAATTGAGGCTTTCTGATGCAGGACGAAACACAAATCGAGACCAATTTGACACAAATCTGGGACTCTAGGCGACGACACGACTAAATGGACGATGCGACCAGCAACGACGCGATCAACAAAGCTAACTCGACTTGACACCAAGAGCTCCTACGGGGTATATGCCTTCAACAGAAATACAAGCTCACAAGTCGTCACAAGCGAGGGAAACGCGTGGATCTGCGCGGTTGAGAAACTGATAGTGAGTCAAGGGTGGTCGGCTCATTCACGTGCTCGGATCGAGTCATGGGATGGTCACGCTCTCTTTCTCACGGCGGTGATGGAATTTTAAGCGAGCTAGTTATCCTATCTCAAGCAAGTAGCAGCATTCAAACATATACGAAATAAGCAAAGCGACAAAAGAGGAGTGAAAATGTACCTCCACGCTCGGGGCGTGGGGAAGACTTCCCAGCCAAGATGCGTAACTCCCGGTACAGTAAATATAAATAATTACAACACTGAATTTACGGCCCACTCCACACAGGGAGGTAAAGGGCTACAACAGCAATCTGGGAGCGCCGATCTTGGGTTGACAGGCAGCAAGACAGAGGGGCTTTCGGGACAGAGGCGGGCTGCTGGTCCGGATCGGTACGGTTTCGATCTATTGGACAGCAAGCACGTACGGCATGTTGGATGGTGGCTTCAGATCATTTTCTGGCAGCTGTGGTTGGCTGGGACGTTGGTGGGATGTCCCTCTTTGATACCTAAGATCGGTGGTGGTTGGATCGCAGTCGAAGGGCCGACGAGATTTCTAAACCTCAGATCTATCCCGCAGTCCTGTGACTGGGCAAATCTACGCGACTCGGCAAAAACACTTGATGCGCTCAGAGTCAGAGGCGGATCGAAACGAAACAAACGCCATTGCAAAGTATACTTCAAGAGCTACAACATAGAGGAAATTCACAGCCATCCAATGGCCTTTCCCCAAGGGAAACTCTGCACCACTATGCTTGTGCTGGCCCGGAGTGTAGGACAGACAGTGATCTGCCTGAAGATGGGATTTGACCAAGGGGTAAACGGTAGATCTGGGTGAAGGGGTTAATATGGGTGAAAGAGAAGAAAGTGAGGGACGTTCACAAGAAATTTGATGGCCATCTGAGAAGGTTTAGAGGGTGGGAAAATTGGTTAATCAAGTTGTTGTCTCACAAATCTGCAGACAGGCAGACTGTGTGGGGTGGGAAAGACACAGGTGGGAGGATGGGTAAACGGTGGCGGATCGACATGAAATTTGAACTGGGAAGAGGGGAGGACATGCGGATGAATCAATCAAAAATTGAAGTTCATCAGATAGATGGATTTGGCAGACCAACCTTTTCTTTGAGGCTTTGTCCTGAATCTCAGAATTCTGGATAGCAGGCTAAAGAAGGGGTTGTGGCGGCTCGATGGCAGCATGGATGGAGGCGGTGGTGGCGGTGGCTGAGCGTCGCACTGCGGAGTTGATAGAACTGAGGGCTTCACACCCTAGATCTGTAGCTTTTACAACTGTAAGGAGGAAGAAGGAGAGAGGGAGAGGGCGCCCATGGCACTATTCTCACAAATTCTAAAATTTCTTGTATTAATTCTATCAAAATAATGTTTACAAGACATTTTATATCAAACCCTAGACCTAGGAAAAAGACCATAATTACCGTTTGGTCAAGGGGAGACTATAGGGCAAATTGGGGAGGGGAATATTCAAATCCTCACATGGGAAAAGGTGGAGGGCGCCCCCCTCTTCCATGGTCAAAGTTGGCAACTTTGGTCAATATTCTACCATAGACCATAGACCATAGACTGGCCTAATGGGCCCTCTAAGCTAGGAAGCCCATAAGGGAGGGAGTGGCCCAATTGGGCTCGAGGTGGCCTTAAGGCCCAATATGAAAATAAACCCCCTAATGGACCTTTTTAATGACATTAGCCCAATGGCTTATAGTTAGCCTTACAAAGTAACCCAAATGACATTGCACAAAATACAAACTCAATAAAATTGGTTATCTTACTCCAATGTCCCATCAATTCTCCCCGGGTGGGAAGAACTTGACCCCGTCAAGTAAGGGGTGTTGTTGCTCAGGTATCGCTCTAGCAGATCTGAATCTATCCTCTGTAGCTCTGCCCGGGTGATCCATGTGTCATCGGATGCGTGCCGTCCTCTCCATCGCACCAGATAGCGCAGGTAAGCTCCACTCTTTGTAATGGTCACCTGCTCATCCAGTATATGTTCTATTTGCTCACGCTGCTATTGGAATGAGGTTGGTGGTGGACACTCAGAGGTGGGGTCACTCTTAATGGGAGGAGACGGATCAAAAGGCTCACTAGGAATCACCGTTGGGTCCCTGTAGGTGACTAGATCGACGTTTGAACGTGGAGCTGATCCCATATTCCTCGGGCAAGTCTACAACGTACGCATTGGACTCGACTCGCCTCAACACTGGAAAGGGATCGGCACTGCGAGCTTGCAATTTTCTTCACAATTCCAGAGGGAAACTATTCAGGTCTAGCCCTGATCATGACATATTCATCCTCTTGGAACTCACAGTGGTGCCTATGAGCATCGGCCAACTCTTTACATCGTGCATTGCTAGCCCTTTTGACGATGACTATGCAACTCCTAAAATGTGCAGAAAATGACTCGACTGACTTCCTAGACCTACGACTAGGGACTGACTCGAATGGACTCAATTAAAATAACATGACTCAGTATGATTCCCAAACATCACACGTGTACATCATGAATGGAATCAACTCGACCCATAATCCGATGTCATGGGTCTCAATCCACATCAATCTCCACGGGTTCAAAAAGATTCATCCTTGGGTTTTGAAGTGTTTGAGGACGAGGAGGTGGACTACAGGGGAATCTTCTGAATGCTTGGCATGGATCACGGGGAAGGTGAAGTCAGGATGCCATCTCTCATGGATGTGATAGAAGTCAAACCATACCACGTCAACATAGGGTGTCGATGGCGTTAAGACAGTGATGAGTGACTACTCAACGGAAGGCTCAGGGGAGGCTGGCAAAATAGGGATGACTGACTGTATGGGGGCTAACTGCATAGTGGCTGGCTGCATAGGGGCTGACTACAAGGGGGTTACTGTAACGAACCGAGATCCGAGTACCGGAAAGGAACCGGCGCGACTCGAACCTCGGCCCACCACCCACGAGCCCGAAGACTTGGAAGGGTTAAAGGATGGTGTGAGGGTACAAGAGAAGCTAAAATAACTGCAGAGCTAGCACAATAATCTAAAAATAATGCAGGAATTAAGATAAATAATCACTAAACAGTTGTAAGGTCTATCTCATATCCAATATAAGTACAGTCAACAGAAAGAAAAGTACAAGTACATGGGACATACCCCCAGCTCTAGCAACTGGCGACTAACCCTGGCTACTGGAACCATGTTGAAACTACACCGCGCCTCTCGACGACCCTGCCTCACCTGAAAACATAGGGGTGAGCCTCATTTCATAGGCTCAGTAGGGATCCCGCGGACCCCCACCTCGCACGAGAGAAACAAAACAATGAGTACGGCAAAAGCAACAAGCAATAATAAATAAACGGAAAAGCTCACTATAACTAACCATACAGAACAAACTGACCTCGAACCAATGGAAAAACAAGTCCGTACCTGCTAGGAGATAGGAGCACCACCCACTAGAAGCAAAGCTGGATGCATCCCCTTATGTCTTACACCACGCCTCAGTGTCTCCCTATGACGTCCCAAGCGGAGACTAAGACACACAACAAGTACCACGAACAAGGACTAGTTGGGGTCACACTCGTCAGCGCGGGTCCGACGCCCCCAACCATGTGTGCACACACAGACCATGCACCCTAGGTCAGATCCTCTAGCTAGTTCTTCCCCAAAGCCTGAACTCAGGCTGCGTGAAGGGGCCCTACGGTAACCAGCTTAACAACAGTCTCTCTCGGGTAAGTGATGGCAGGAAAACGCACTTCGTTAATACGCCCCGCTACCAAATTAAAATATCTGGCCCACAAATTAAATAAATGAAATAGTTAAGTGGTGAGACCGAGTCGAATCCACAGGGAGAAGTAGATTTGAAATTTAAAAATCTTGAGTTTTTAAGATTTAAAAATCATGAAAATTGAATTGAAACCACCTTAGGGAGATTTGGATGTAATTTAGAAGGGGTGGAATTGATAGAAGAACACATGAAAAATTATAATGAAAATAGGGTGAGTTAAAAAGAGAAATAACTTTAAAACCAGATAAAATTAGAAGAAGTGACAGATGACAAAGTTGAAGATCTGAGAGTCATGAAGAGCGGAAAGATAGAAAATGAGAGGACGATAGTGAAAAATATGAAACACTGACATCTATCGGCGCGGATGAACAGTAAACTTGTAAAAGATAGAACTGTGGGAAAATAAAAATAACTTTAAAAAGAAGAAGAATTAGAGAGAGTGATAGAATAACAAAATCTAGATTTACAAGAGAGGAACAACTTTTATGAAGAACTCAGAAAGAAAAGAGGATTGGAAGGGCTTCAAAATGGAGGAACAAAATAGGGTATCAACTCGGATGAATAGTAACATGCCAGGATAGAACTTAAAAAAATGTGTAATAACTTAAAAATGGAGAGGAATTAGAAGAAATAATAAAAATAAAAATTAAAGAACACTTAAAGATGAACAACTTTTCAGAAGATAAGAAATTAAAATAAAGATCAGAAAAGTATGTAAACGGCTAAGAAAGGGCTAAAATCTTAACAACTTATAATAACATCAACATTACAACCCCAAAACTTCTAATAATTTAAATGGATAACAAGAGTGAAATAAAATACAACCTGAAGGGGCCTCCTGCCACTCTCTCTCTCATTGCTTCTTCAAATACACCAAAACAACTCTCACAAAATTCTAACAAGAACAAAAGCACTGAAAAATGGCATTACAAAGCTTATTCCCTAAACCATTCCCCAACCCCCCTTTTATAGACTTTAAACAAGACCTCTGTTTCTCTATATTGCTCTCTTCCCGTGTGAAGCCACTGGCCATTCTGCCCAAGTCGGCAGCCGACGTGAAGAAAGGCCGTATGAAGGCATGAGAACACCTTCTGCCGCTTTGACCTGCCAAAAGGAGAACCCGCCGAAACCTTAGAAGAGGCCGCTGGCCTCTTTCTCCTGCGTGTGTGAGAACACGTTGCCTGCCGACCATGTGCGTGAGGAGGCCTCCTGGAGCATCGTTGAAGCCCATGGAGGACCCACGTGAAACCTGCCAAAGGAGGGGCCGCTGCCTGACTTGTGAAGCCTGCTGATGTTAGAATGAGGCTTGCACGAAATGGAGCCTCCACCTGATGTTGCTTTGCATGTGCATGGGCCATGCATACCTTTTGAAGGCTCCACCACCTATGCACATCTTTTCATTCATGAGAGGGGGCTCATATGAGCCACATGAAGGCCATTCTCTTTATGGCTTTTAGCCTTGTGAAGAGCCCATGCGTGGTGCACACACCACGTTGAAGACTCCATTGAAGCCTTGTCAACATGCATTCAACGTAAAGGGCCCATCTCCTGCAAAACACACGCATATGTATTTAATATATATATAGAATAGATACATTAAGATTATATATAGATGATGCATAGTTTATATGAATACATATATTATATATAGATACGTTATATATATATATAGATATTAAGAATATATATATATCTATATATATGTATATATCTAGATATATAAATATATTATATGAATATGTATATATATTATATATGTGAGTATATATTTATAGTTTTCTTTTTTTCTTCTTTTTTTTATTCTTTTGAATTAAGATTGGGCTTGGGTCGGCCATGGGCTTTGGCTCTTTCTTGCGCAGACTTGTGGAGTTCTTGTCGAGTGCCTGCAAAATAACATATTTATTGCTCAAATTATAATAATTTCATCAAACTAAGCATTTTGATCAGAAATTGATAGTAAGTGTGATAGGTGTATAATTATTAACATTAAAGCTCATAAAAAGTGTGAATATCATAAATTAACTCATACAAATGCACACTTATCAGTAAGCCGCTCCATCACCCCCGGGTGGGTCAGCACACGCGTGCTGTAAGAAGGCTACAACTAGTCGACGTGTCACTGGAGGTAAGACTCTGACTCACGGGAACCACTGCTCAAAGGAAACGGAGTGGTGGTCTACCCGGAACTGCCCTCAGCCTGGCGGTCCTCCTTGGACCGCAAAATAGGCCTAGCGGTCTTCCTGAGACCGCTAGGCTCAGCCAAGCGGTCAAGCCATGACCGCAAGGAGGCGAGCCACAGAGGGACAAACGGTCTATCGCCAGGCTGCTACCCCAACCAAACGGTCCTCATCAGACCACAAGGCACAAAGAAACGGTTATGCCCTGACCGTAACCCTACACGTGACTCCCAACGATCAAAAACACGCACCCCGAGGGTGCTCTGACCAACAAGGCAAACAATCATATACTGGATGCTACCCAATGGGTAGCGGTCAGTCGCGAGATCGCTTACCCGACCTAGCGGTCCCCTGGGGGCCGCTAAGCCCAACCGACAATAAAAGACACCTGGTGGTCCCGTGAGGGCCGCCAAAGGGGCCTAGCGGTCATTGGAAGGACCGCAACCCTAACCCGAGCATGGAAACGGCGGGAACAGCCAAAAAAATCCATTCCACACCCCGATCGTCCCCCAATGATGGAGAAACAAAGGGGAATCCATCCTTAACCCTCCTAGCATGATTCTACACCCATAGATCTGTCAAGAACCCCGAGAAACAAGAGATCCGGCGCTCAAACCCCAAACATGTATTTTCACCCTCTCGGCTCAAATATGCCCCTCTCGGCATCTCCTCGGCCTACAAACCACGGGGAATGCGGGAAAGAGGGCAAGGATCCGTCCCCCTACCTCAAGGAAGCCCGAAATCTGCCAGATCATCGCCGATCTCGAAATCATGTTCAAAACCCCAATCTCCACGCCCTCCCGCGAGAGTGACACTGCCACGATCACCACGCCGCCACCGTCGTCACCGCGCCGCCTGCCTCAGCTCTCCATCCTCAATCGGAGAAGGAAGGGGATGCCTCGGGCCGTGCACGGGAAGAGGGGGCAACGGTCGGCCACTCACGGGAGAGAAAAGAATAGAAGAAGAAGAGAGAAGAAGGGAAAAAGAAAAAGAAAAAGGGTTATATATAGAAAATCTGGAAAACACGAAAAATATGAAAAATTGGGAAAAATCATTTCCTCGATCCTCGGAACACGTTCGATGCACTGGTACCATCCCGGAGTAGGAGAACGCAACATTTTGCCCTACATAGGGTTCCAAAGGCTCATCAGGGAAAAACATGAGTAAACCACAAAACGCACTCCGGGACCCCCGAAAGTGATCCGAAACCCACGGATCCTGATCCGAAAAATGTCTGAAAAACCTGAGACATTATAGTTAAGGTGGTTGCTGGCTCTTTGAGGTGTATGGACTTATCCATGGGAGAGAAGGGGTCATGGGGTGGAAATGGTGGAGCTCGTCAAGTAGAGGTAAGCGTAAAATGAGCTCAGTGGTGTATGGGCCCACGGTGTAGATAGAGGTAATGGACCCAAAGGATGGGTATATGAAGCTAATGCACTTGGGTGGGTCGGGCCCAAGAGCCAACATGCTGGTCAGCTCCATTTGCCAACCTAATTTCTCAATAAGATCATCCATGGTGTCCACAAAGTAAAATGATTGGAAGGCGGTGCGAAAAGAGGTGGTGGACACTACCTGTAAGACTGGCTCTATGGAAGGGTAGCAAGGAATTTTGACATCTGAAAGTAAGCCCTTCCTTAACCAACTCACTAGAGGTTCCCCGATGATTAGTTCAGAATGAAGATCTAGGGATGATGGTGACACCTGATTGGCAGGCAAAGTAGGGTCGACTGGCTGAACATGGGTGACAGGCGACACCGGGATGACTGACTGAATGTCATATATTGGTGCGACTGTCAAAACATTATGGAATGTGAACTCGTCGAGCAAATGTGGAGGATGTAAAGTGCAGGTCCTCTGCTCCGGGTCTAAGGTCACACTCCTCTCTTCAAGCCATGGTCGCCCTAATATAATGCATGGTCTTGCTAGCATACCTATTTTGCACCATGCACCATCAAAGTAAAGATCGGAGCCGATCTTCTTTTGGAACTCGACAAAGGCTAAATCACCCTTGCGGACAATCTCGCCAGTCTTGGAGAGGGACTCAACGATATCCAGAGAAACCCAATTATCCGACTCCATATAAATGAAATCAAGTTTCATTGTGGACCCATTGGGTAGAGTGGTAGTAGAAATGATAGGGTGCGGGACCGAACCACTCGTTGACATGTGGGTCGGGTCAGCCAGAGGGGAATCTATAGAGGGGTGGTCCAGAGGATCAGCCATGGGTGCAGGTGGGACATTGGCCTCTCTCCGGGTGGGCCTACATGGGCAACCCTCAAGACGGCCTTCCCGTTCATCATTCGGTCTATAAAGGCCTGGAACAAGTCAGCCAAAGATGACACAGTAGAAGTGTGACCCCAACGTTCAGCCATAGGTGCAGGCTAAAGATCGGACCTCTCCGGGTGGGTACTCATGGTAATATGGGAACATTGGCGGACCGACCTCGGACTGGACTAGGACCGATCATGATTTCAACTCGGACTGAACTTGACCCTAAAGTAAATGAAAAGCAGACTCAAACATGACCCTAGACTCTTAGTGATGCGGGACGGACACGGGGACCGACTCTACGTGGTATGGACCTCAGACTCTAGATGCGGACACGACTAGCAACACATGATAGGACAGACACTAAGCCCGACACGGAGAGCTTCTATGGGCTATACGTCGCTAATAGAAATGCAAGCTCACTCGTCGTCCCAAGCGAGGGAAACGCGGATCGTGTGTGGTGGAAGAACCGGCAGAGTTCACGGGTAGTCGACTCACTTCCGGACTCGGATCGAGTCACGGGACGGGTCACTCTCACACTCACAGCGGTGACATGGACACACAGGATAGTACCTATCACTATCGGCAGCGGCAAAAGACCATATACTAGCTAAGCAAATGAACGCCAAGAGGTTCGGACCATTACCTCCACGCACCCGGCGTGGCGAAGATAACCCCGGCCGAATCACGGACTCCCGGTTAACAATTATTACAGCAATACACTAAGTCGACCCACTCCACGCAGGGAGGTAAAAGGTCACATGTGGGGTCCGAGAATCACGCAACTCGGGTTGACGCAGCATCTTGATGTCGCCCGGCGGTGCCGAACTCCACATTTTCGTGCTTTCCGAACGGCGGCTTCTACGGGCCCGTGGGGCCCACGGACGGCACTGTCCTCCGGATCTGCGGGGGTGGGACCCACTGTGATGGGGACCCCTGGTGGCGCGCCTCCACGGACGGCGGTCGGCCGAGAACACCGATCGGGGGTCGATCGGCCCCGATTCCCAATTCTTGAACTAACTTCCCACGGATTTTGATTGCTGTTTTTCGGCACGCGCTCCGACGAAAATGACCACTGCGGTCAATCCCGACGTCGGATCGGGACTCATGAGCTATCGTTGGAAAGCTCTCTTCAAATGCTTCAATCTAGACCCAGAGAGATCTACTGGATCTGGTCGGATCAGAACTTTATTGAATTGACAAGTCCCTATTGTACAGTAACCGAAACCTTAGATCTACAGGTGAGTTATCTGAAGACTGCCTTTGACCGCGAGGAAGATGGCCGATTCAGCTCCTGAGCTCTTCATCAAACTTGTGGGATTTTGAACAAGGAGAACGGGGATATTTTGTGGTGGACTGATTGGAGGTGGAGGTTATTTGTTATGATTTGTTTACTGGAGGGTGGTCGGATCTGGGAACAGGTGGACAGTACTGTAGCTATCTCTGAGATCGATTTTTGAAAAATATGGGATTGCCTCACAAAAATTCAAGAAAATTTGGGGACGGTGGGGTTGATGGACAGGACTCCCAGTAAAATTAGGAGCTCTAACAAAAATTGGAAAGGGCCGAACATTTGAAACACAGGGCGGGTGGAAATTGAAACAACAAGCAGACAGATCTAGAAATTAAGGTTGGATGAAAATGAAAAATATCAAAGGGGATCTTTATGACCAAACAAATTTTTTGGGACGTTCTTGACACCTCTGGAACATCCCCTAAAAATCTCAAGTCGATCTGAGCTCGTGGCTGAAGGTTGAATTTCATGGAAGCTGCTGTGGACGGATGAAGACAGAACTCCGCCGATCTCGGCGGTGATGCGATGGCGGCTCGTGGCGGCGGCGGCGGCGGCGACCGGAATGATAAGGGGAGGAGTCACACCTCCAGAGGGAAGCCTTCACAGCTTCAAGGGGGAGAGGGAGGAGAGAGGAGGGGGGCGCACCAGGCTGCTCCAAGATATTTTCTTCCAAATGAATGCATTAATTCCTCATAATGGGAAATTACAAGTATTTATGTGTTACATCTCACATCCATTGTCCACCGTTGGATCTAGGGGATGGGAATGGGTGGCCTGGATTGAGTGTGACACACACACACAAAATACAATAAATAAATTAAGGGGGGGGCCATTGACTAGGGTGGGTCAAGGAGACATGGTAGGTGGGAATGGGTGGATTTTGTTGACATTTGTATTCCAATGTCCCCCCACTTGGCCCACCCTTCTAGAAGCCTCCATGTGGAAGGTTGACTGACCCCACATGGGACCCTAGGCTGAGGTGGCTCAATGGGATGGGGCCTGGGGGGGCCCGTGGGGCCCACGGGGTCCAACTTGCACATAAGCCCCTATTACAATCAAAATAGCAAACCGAATACAATGAAATAAACACAAATTACACACAAATAAAGTCTAACTAATATGATAAATGGGGAGGCTCAAGGCGGAGTCTCCATGCTCTCTCCGAGCCAGATGGACGCTGAGGTGGCTCGAGTCGTGCTCCATGTGCGGTACCGGTGGCTCGGCGTGTCGCGCCGCTCAACTGCTCGGGTGTCCGCACCAATTCTCCCCGGGTGGGAGAAACTCGACCCTGTCGAGTAAGGGTCTGCATCGCTCCTGTATCACTCCAGAAGGTCCGGATCGATCCGCTGCAACTCGCCATGCGTGATCTATGTGTCCTCGATAGCGGGCCGTCCTCTCCATCGCACTAGGTAGCGCGGGTAGGATCCACTCCTGGTAACTGTCACCTGCTCATCTAGTATATGATCTATATGCTCACGCTGCCGTGACAACGGGGCTGGAGGTGGACACTCATGTGTGGGGTCACTTACAAGGGGAGGAGATGGCTCGAAAGGCTCACTAGGGATCACCGCTGGATCCCTATATGCAACTAGATCTGATACATTGAAAGTAGAGCTTATACCGTATTCCTCGGGCAAGTCCACAACGTACGCATTGGATCCAACGCGTTTCAACACTCTGAATGGACCGGCTCCACGAGCTTGCAACTTCTTAATGGTTCCAGAGGGAAACCGTTCAAGTCTTACCCTGATCATGACATATTCGCCCTCTTGGAACTCTCGGTGGTGTCGGTGGGCATCGGCTAACTCCTTGTAACGTGCATTGCTGGCCTCAATGTGACGACGGATGTCATCATGCAAACTCCTAACATGCCTAGCAAACGACTCGGCCGACTCCGACACTCTAGCATGGATAGGCATGGGGACAAGGTCAACGGGTTTCCTAGGCCTACGACCTGTGACAATCTCAAATGGACTCATGCCGGTAGACCTATTCACCGAATCATTATATGCAAACTCGGCCATGGGTAGAATGAGATCCCAATCCCCAATGCGGTCCCTAACAAGACACCTCAAAAGGTCTCCCAGACTCCTATTGACCACCTCGGTCTGACCATCTGTCTGGGGATGATATGCAGTGGAAAACTTGAGGTGCGTACCCATCATATGCCATAGTGTCTTCCAAAAGTAGGAAGTGAATCTAACATCACGGTCAGACACTATAGTGCGAGGCAACCCGAACTTGCACACCACATGCGTAAGGAAAAGGCGGGCTACCCTCGAAGCATCCGAAGTCTTCGAGCAAGGAATAAAGAGGGCCATCTTCGAGAAACGGTCAACCACCACATAGACCGAATCATGCTTCCTGGAGGTACGTGGCAATCCCAAAACAAAGTCCATACTAACATCCTGCCACGGGGCATCAGGCACGGGAAGAGGCGTATAAAGGCCGGAGCTTTGCTTCTTCATCTTGGCCGTAGCACAAGTACGGCACTGAGCCACGATGTTAGCAACATCGCGCTTCAAGCTCGGCCAATAAAATCGATGCTCCACTGCCTCAATAGTCTTGTTCCGACCAAAGTGGCCGGCTAGACCTCCCGCATGTAGTTCCCACACTAAGAAATCTCGAACCGAAGTTCGGGGAACACATAGCCTGCTACCTCGAAAGAGGTAACCCTCCTGAAGCACATACTCATCAAGGTCTCTCGAGGGTCCGGCCTGGAGAGTGGTAAAAATCTGACCGAAGTCAGGACAATCAACATAGGCCTCCTTCAACTTCTCTAACCCTATGACCTCGGCACTCATGGTGGTAAGCAAACATGCTCGCCGACTCAAGGCATCAGCCACCTTGTTCTCCACTCCAGCCTTATGTTTAAGCACAAAGGTGAACTGCTGGAGATACTCGACCCAACGACTGTGACGCGAGTTAAGCTTCTTTTGGGAATGGAGGTACCTCAATGCCTCGTGATCGGAGTATAGGATAAACTCCTGATGTAAAAGATAGTGCCCCCAATGCCTAAGAGCCTGAACAACTACGTAGAATTCTTTATCATATGTGGAATATCGTAGTTTCGCGTCATTCAGCTTCTCGCTGAAATATGAGATCGGGTGGGACTCCTGACTCAAAACTCCTCCTATCCCAACACCCGACGCATCACAAGAGACCCCAAACACCTTCGAGAAGTCAGGCAATCGAAGGATAGGCGTCTGGGTCATGCGCTCCTTGATGTCCTTGAAGGCGGCAGATGCGGCCTTCGTCCATACAAATGTGCCCTTTCGGATACAATCCGTGATCGGGGCGTCGACGGAGCTAAATCCGCAGATGAAGCGACGATAGAACGTCGCAAGACCATGAAAGCTGCGGACATCATGAACGGTACGGGGTTCCGACCACTCAACAATGGCCCGGACCTTCTCTGGATCGGCGGAGACCCCCGTACTAGACACAATGAAACCCAAGAAGGTAAGCTGAGGTGTCATGAAGGCACGCTTCTGTGGGTTCGCAAACAGCTGCTCTCGTCGAAGAAGTAGACAGACCTACCGAAGGTGGTCTAAGTGGTCCCCTGTGGTGTGGCTATAGATAAGGATATCATCAAAATACACCACTACAAAGACTCCAATGAAAGGTCGAAGGACCTTAGTCATGAGCCGCATGAAAGTGCTAGGGGCATTGGTCAACCCAAAAGGCATGACCAACCACTCATATAGACCGTCCTTGGTCTTAAATGCGGTCTTCCACTCATCACCTAGCCTAATCCTCACCTGATGGTAGCCACTCTTAAGATCGATCTTCGAAAAGATAGTGGCACCTGCCATCATGTCCAGCATGTCATCAAGGCGGGGAATAGGGAACCTGTACTTCACGGTGATTTTGTTGATGGCACGACTATCAATGCACATTCTCCACGTGCCATCCTTCTTCGGGGTGAGTAATGCGGGTACAGCACATGGACTCATGCTGTCCCGAACAGACCCTCTCTGCACTAACTCATCGACCTGCCGTTTAAGCTCGGCATGCTCCGTGGGACTCATGCGATAATGAGGAAGGTTGGGCAAAGAAGAGCCCGGAACAAGGTCGATGGCATGCTGAATATCCCGCATAGGTGGGAGTCCCTCGGGAAGCTCATTGGGAAAGACATCAGCATACTCCTGCAGAATGGGAACAACCTCGGGTGGGAGCTCACCCTCGGAGTCCCGCTCCACCTCTCGAACCGTAATGGCAAACACCGAACAGCCCTGACTAAGCTCCTATTCCATTTCCCGGGAGCTAATCATTATCAATCTCCTTATCGAGGGCTCTCCTGGGCCAGAGGTAACGGTCATAGCCCGAGCTGGGGATGGGGTACTAGGCCCGAGAACGGAAGGCTTCGGAGTACTAGGGCCAGTAGGACCCTTGACTGATGGGCTCCTGGGCCGAACGGGTTGGAGGGTGACCCGCTGGCCAGCGTGGTCGAAGGTACAGGTGTTCGACCGGCCATGGAGCGTGGCATCCCGGTCAAATAACCACGGCCTACCAAGAATGATACTGCCCACTTCCATGGGGAGAACATCACACCAGATCTCGTCACGGTAGGAGTGGAGCTGCAGCGGGACCAAGCACCGTAGCCTGACCGAAATGGAAGTGGTATCCACCCATGATACCTGATAGGGACAAGGATGGTCTACGGGTGTGAGACCAAGACGGGCGACAGCGTTCGTGGAGATTGCATTGATATAACTCCCGCTATTGATGACCACCTTGTAAATTTGCTTTCCCAGCCTACAGAATACATGAAGGATAGTAGTCCGACGCCAGTCATCACTGACCTGCGGCTGGGTGAGGATACATCTGACGACCCCCACGTGGGTATCGTCCGAATGCTGGGCATCATGGGCCTCACCTCCCATCTCATAGTACTCGTCAGCTAGCTCTTCATCTGCCTCATAGCTGACTAACTCGAGGCTCGTAGGGGTGGTATCCTCGGCCTGTGTGTCCCCAATGTGAAGAGATGGGCAGGTGGGACACTGGTTGGCGAAATGGCCAAACCCATTGCAGCGATAACACTGCTGCCGTGATCCACTAGGCTCCCCAATCATAGGTCCTTTACCTTTATTCCCCCGACGGATAGGAGGTGTAGGCAACAAAGGACGTGCAGGAGGTGTGGGTGCCGGTGGACGAGCTGTGGGTGGGGCCGTAAGATGCTGGGGACGTGGAAGGTCCCTCGGGGGTGGAGGACGAGGCCCAGGAGCAAAGGGCTCGGGGCGAGCGGGCTCCTGAGGTCGAGTCATGGGGCCCTCGGATACGTGCCAGATGAGCCACGGGGCTCGACACTACGAAGGGGAAAGGAGCCAAACCGATGGGGTGACTCGAACTCGGCCTCAAACTGCTCCAATTCGAGAGCGATCTGATATGCCTGCTCCAAAGTGGTTGCATTGCGGCGAAAGAGTTCATATTGATAATTGGGCCGCAAACCTCTTCGAAAGCGGGATATAGTCATGGTGCTCTCTTCTGTGACCCCACACCGTAAGTAATACTCATCGAACTCGGCGGTGTACTCGGTCACGGATCGGTTCCCTTGGGAGATGCTTTGCCACTTGTCCATAAGACGTTGGCGATATGAGGTGGGAAGGTATTTCTCCCTCAATTTGATTTTCATATCATCCCAAGTACCGATTTGGGGTTGACGTCGCTGATTGAGCAAGCTCTCCACATTGATCCAATAAGTTTGGGCATGCCCTTGCAGCTTCATCTTCGCGTATCGGACTCTTCGGTGGTCCGTCATCTCAAACCACTCGAAGTATCGGTCCATGCCGGCCTCCCAATCTAAATACACCCTAGGGTCCAAGGACCCGCTAAAGGTGGGAGGGTCCGCACGCACACCCCTAAGGATGCGGTCGTAATCATCATCATCACGATTCCGTCGTTGATTCCGATGACCATTTCCCCCCTGATCATTGTCGGAGGCATAATCATCCACTATAGGCGCATGTTGCCTCCCGACATCCTCCACTTGAGCCCTTGGCACAGCGGGTGGTTGTGCCGGCTCTTGTTGGCCGTTCGTCGACGCAGGTTGCGCCGCTACTGGGCCCCTCTCTAGAACGGCGATCCTCCCTACAAGGCCTTGAATGGACTGATCCGAACTCTCGGCCCGATCCTCGAGGGCTTTCATCCGCCCTTCTAGACGCGTTCCTTTGCCATCCATACGCGTACTAAGGCCATCCATACGCGTGTCAAGACGTTCCATAATGGCTCGGAACATCTCGGCCGTCGAGGACTCATCGGAGCTACGGGCTCGGGAGTCCGCCATAGGTGGTGGTGGCGAGTATTGGGTACCTCAACGGGTGGGCATGCAAAGACACACGACCTAGAAGACACCGACTAATGCAAACACTCACTAGATGATGCACTTAGACCTAACCAATATCCGGTACGAGGCGGAGATAAGCGATCCGAAGATCACTCGCGCAAGTACGCTACCCTCCCGATAGGCATAACCTAATGTTCGAGCAACGCCTTTTAATATACCGAGCTATTGGGTGAAATGCAATTTGAAAACACTTTTTTTTTGTTGTTTTGAAATGATGATCCTAGACTCGACTTATACTATGCAAGACATATGCAACGACTACCCTAGACTCGACTCGCTCTGATACCAAACTGATACGGGACGGACACGGGGACCGACTCTACGTGGTATGGACCTCAGACTCTAGATGCGGACACGACCAGCAACACATGATAGGACAGACACTAAGCCCGACACGGAGAGCTCCTATGGGCTATACGTCGCTAACAGAAACGCAAGCTCACTCGTTGTCCCAAGCGAGGGAAACGCGGATCGTGCGTGGTTGAAGAACTGGCAGAGTTCACGGGTAGTCGACTCACTTCCGGACTTGGATCGAGTCACGGGACGGGTCACTCTCACACTCACAGCGGTGACATGGACACACGGGCTAGTACCTATCGCTCTCGGCAGTGGCAAAAGACCATATACTAGCTAAGCAAATGAACGCCAAGTGGTTCGGACCATTACCTCCACGCACCCGGCGTGGCGAAGACAACCCCGGCCGAATCACGGACTCCCAGTTAGCAATTATTACAGCAATACACTAAGTCGACCCACTCCACGTAGGGAGGTAAAAGGTCACATGTGGGGTCCGGGAATCACGCAATTCGGGTTGACGGGCAGCATCTTGATGTCACCCGGCGGTGCCGAACTCCGCGTTTTCGTGCTTTCCGAACGGCGGCTTCTACGGGCCCGTGGGGCCCAAGGGCGGCGCTGTCCTCCGGATCTGCGGGGGTGGGACCCACTGTGATGGGGACCCCTGGTGGCGCGCCTCCACGGACGGCGGTCGGCCGGGAACACCGATCGGGGGTCGATCGGCCCCAATTCCCAATTCTTGAACTAACTTCCCACGGATTTTGATTGCTGTTTTTCGGCGCGCGCTCCGACGAAAACGACCGCTGCGATCAATCCCGACGTCGGATCGGGATGCATGAGCTATCGTTGGAAAGCTCTCTTCAAATTCTTCAATCTAGATCTAGAGAGATCTACTGGATCTGGCCGGATCAGAACTTTATTGAATTGACAAGTCCCTATTGTACAGTAACCGAAACCTCAGATCTACAGGTGAGTTGTCTGAAGACTGCCTTTGACCGCAAGGAAGATGGCCGATTCAGCTTATGAGCTATTCATCAAACTTGTGGAATTTTGAACAAGCAGAACGGGGATATTTTTTTGTGGACTGATTGGAGGTAGCGGTGATTTGTTATGATTTTTTTACTGGAGGGTGGTCGGATCTGGGAACAGGTGGACAGCACTATAGCTATCTCTGAGATCAATTTTTAAAAAATATGGGATGGCTCAAAAACATTCAAGAAAATTTGGGGACGGTGGGGTTGATAGACAGAACTCCTAGTAAAATTGGGAGCTCTAACAAAAATCATAAAGGGGTCTGAACATTTGAAACACAGGGCGGGTGGAAATTGAAACAGCAAGTAGACAGATCTGGAAATTAAGGTTGGACGAAAATGAAAAAATATCAAAGGGGATCTTTATGACTAACCAAATTTTTTGGGATGTGCTTGACACCTCTGAAACATCCCCTAAAAATCTCAAGTTGATCTGAGATCGTGGCTGATGGCTGAATTTCGTGGAAGCTGCTGTGGTCGGATGAAGGCAGAACTCCGGCGATCTCGGTGGTGATGCGATGGTGGCTCGTGGCGGCGGCGGCGGCGACCGGAATGATAAGGGGAGGAGTCACACCTCCAGAGGGAAGCCTTCACAGCTTCAAGGGGGAGAGGGAGGAGAGAGGAGGGGGGCGTACCAGGCTGCTCCAAGATATTTTCTTCCAAATGAATGCATTAATTCCTCAAAATGGGAAATTACAAGTATTTATGTGTTACATCTCACATCCATTGTCCACCGTTCGATCTAGGGGATGGGAATGGGTGGCCTGGATTGAGTGTGACACACACACACAAAATACAATAAATAAATTAAGGGGGGGCGGCCCATTGACTAGGGTGGGTCAAGGGGACATGGTAGGTGGGAATGGGTGGATTTTGTTGACATTTCTATTCCAATGTCCCCCCACTTGGCCCACCCTTCTAGAAGCCTCCATGTGGAAGGTTGACTGACCCCACATGGGACCCTAGGCTGAGGTGGCTCAATGGGATGGGGCCTGGGGGGGCCCGTGGGGCCCACGGGGTCCAACTTGCACATAAGCCCCTATTACAATCAAAATAGCAAACCGAATACAATGGAATAAACACAAATTACACACAAATAAAGTCTAACTAATATGATAAATGGGGAGGCTCAAGGCGGAGTCTCCAGGCTGTCTCCTAGCCAGATGGATGCTGAGGTGGCTCGAGTTGTGCTCCGTGTGCGGTACCGGTGGCTCGGCGTGTCGCGCCGCTCAACTGCTCGGGTGTCCGCACCACTTAGACTCTTACCAATATCCAGTACTTGGCGGAGATATGACCCGAAGATCCAACTCACGCAAGGCTGTCACCTTCCCAATAGGCTTAACCTATCTTTACAGTAACACCTTTTAATATACCGGATATAGGAATGGAATGCAACACCTAGAGCAAGACTATCCCAGACTCAACCAATATCCAGTACGTGGCGGAGATATTGATCTGAAGATCCACTCACGCAAGGATGCTACCTTCCCAATAGGCGTAACCTATCGTTCCGGTAACACCTTTAAATATACCGGATATAGGGATGAAATACACACCTAGGACAAGACGACCCTACACTCAAACCATGCTCTCATACCAATTTGATGAGGGACGAAATGCGAATCGAGACTAATTTGACGCAAATCTGGGACTCTAGGCGACGACGCGACTAAATGGACGATGCGACCAGCAATGACGCGAACAACAAAGCTAACTCGACTCAACACCAAGAGCTCCAACGGGGTATATGCCTTCAACAGAAATACAAGCTCACAAGTCGTCCGAAGCGAGGGAAACGCGTGGATTCGGGCGGTTGAGAAACTGGCAGTGAGTCTAGGGTGGTTGGCTCATTCACGTGCTCAGATCGAGTCACGGGATGGTTATGCTCTCTTTCTCACGGCGGTGATGGAATTTTAAGAGAGCTAGTTATCATATCCCATGCAAGCAGCGGCATTCAAACATATACGAAATAAGCAAAGCGACAAAAGAGGAGCGAAAAAACATACCTCCGCACTCGGGGCATGGGGAAGACTTCCCGGCCAAGATGCGTAACTACCGGTACAGTAAATATAAATAATTACAACGCTGAATTTACGGCCCACTCTATCTAGGGAGGTAAAGGGCTACAACAGTAATCTGGGAGCACTGATCTTGGGGTAACGGGCGGCAAGTCGGAGGGGCTTTCGGGGCGGAGGCGGGCTGCTGGTCCGGATCGGTACGGTTTCGATCTGCTGGATAGCAAGCACGTACGACACGTGGGATGGCGGCTTCCAATAGTCTTCTGGCAGCGGCGGTTGGCTAGGACGTTGGTGGGATGTCTCTCTTCGATCCCTGAGCTCGGCAGTGGCTGGATCGCAGCCGAAGGGTCGATGGGATTTCTAAACCTCAGATCTGTCCCGCAGTCCTGTGACTGGGCAGATCTGCGCGACCCGGCGAAAACACTCGCTACGCTCAGATCCGGACGGGGATCGGAACGAAACCAGTGTCGTTGCAAATTAAACTTGAGGAGTTACAATATACACAAAATTCACAACCATCCAATGGCCTGATTCTCCAAGGGAAACTCTGCAACACTGTGCTTATGCTGGCGCAGAGTGTAGGATAGATAGTGATCTGCCTGAAGATGGGGTTTGACCGGGCGGTAAACGGTAGATCTGGGTGAAGGGATTAATATGGGTGAAAGAGGGGAAAGTGAGGGACGTTCACAAGAAATTTGGTGGCCATCTGAGAAGGTTTAGAGGGTGGAAAAATTGGTTAATCAGGTTGCTGTCTCGCAGATCTACAGATAGGCAAACTGCGCGGGGTGGGAAAGACATAGATGGGAGGAGGGGTAAACGGTGACGGATCGATGTGAAATTTTAACTGGGAAGAGGGGAGGACGTGGGGATGAATATATCAAAAATTGAAGTTCATCAGATGGGTGGATTTGGCGGACCAATCTTTTCTTTGAGGCTCTATCCTGAATCTCAAAATTCTGGACAGTAGGCTAAAGAAGGGGTTGTGGCGGCTCGATGGTGGCACGGATGGCGGCAATGGTGGCGGTGGCTGAGCGTCACACCCAGCGGAGTTAATAGAACTTGGAATCACTCCAAGGAAGAGGGCTTCACACCCTAGATCTATAGCTTTCACAACTACAAGGTGGAAGAAGGAGAGAGGGAGAGGGCGCCCATGGCACTATTCTCAATAATTCTGAAATTTCTTGTATTAACTCTATCAAAATAATGTTTACAAGACATTTTATATCAAACCCTAGACCTAGGACAAAGACCGTAATTACCCTTTGGTCAAGGGGAGAGTGGAGGGCAAATTGGGGAGGGGAATATTCAAATCCCCACATGGGGGAAAAGGTGGAGGGCGCCCCCCTCTTCCATGGTCAAAGTTGGCAACTTTGGTCAATATTCTACCATGGACCATAGACTAGCCTAATGGGCACCCCAAGCTAGGAAGCCCATAAGGGAGGGAGTGGCCCAATTGGTCTCTAAGTGGCCTTGAGGCCCAATATGAAAACAAACCCCCTAATGGACTCTTTTAATGACATTAGCCAAATGGCTTATAGTTAGCCTTACAAAGTAACCCAAATGACATTGCACAAATTACAAACTCAATAAAATTGGTTGTCTTACTCCGATGTCCCATCACTTTCCTCTCCAGATACTCCTCCACCCCTACTGCCTTAAGCCAGAAGACTAGACCAGCAGATAAGTGGCCCGTGCCCAAAGAAGTTAATGTGGTCGACTTCAAGGCATTCGATAAGTAGAAGGATAAAGATAACAGACTCGCCAACCCTCCTCCCGCCAAGCCTGCTGGACAACCAGAAGCCCCCTCGACTTCAGGTAACCAGCTTAAAAACCTCTACACGGGACAAGCCTCCACCACTCCCAGGTGGGTCGGCACAAACGTGCCTAGGTCAACCACGACTAGTGGGACAAGTCACTAAGGTGAACACGGAAGATCACACAAGCACCCATTGCGAGCAACACGGAGTATTAGGTGACTCGGGGCCACCAAACTCTGGACATGCAACTAGACCTACTAAATCCAACGGTCCTTGAGTCTCGAGACTCGGGTGAAGATCGTTGTACCAGGACGGCTTCATGCCGTCAATCTACCTTAATCCTAGGGTCTGAAACCATGGTTAAGAAAAGCCTCAAGATGATTCAGAACCGCCGAGTTCATTCCCCTTCCAAGGGAACCCAAGGAAACCCCCAACACTAGGTTGGGTCACGAAACTCACAGTTCATAGGCCATACGCGTGGCCCACACGGAAACCACTTTTCGAAGAAGCTAGAATCGTGTGGGAACAGCCCTCCGCACTCATATCGAGACACGGTGACTTGATCAAGTGTAACATGAAATCTCGAGACACACGGGGTCACCCGGACCCTAAAAACCCACGGACATGCTAATCGAGGTAACAAGGTACCTCATGACATTCAAAACACAGTCACGGTACCTATGGAATCCAAGAAACACTCACGGGGCTGATGGGAGTCAAATGGGTCGAACATAAATCATTCGGAAGCCAAAACGACCCAAACGGTACACCCAGAGAAGGTGGCGGTCATCATATGACTGCTACCTGGAGGTGGCGGTCTACAGAAGGCCGCCACCTGGGGGTGGCGGTCTCCCGACGGCCGCCCCCAGTCGGCAGAAACCCGGAGACCAAAGGGGGCAGAATGCGGTCACCTAGATGACCACAACCTTCAGAACGCGGTCAGGTGGACGACCACGTTCTGGGGTCCACCCCGAATGTCTACGTTGACTCCACGGATGTGGCGGTCTTGGACTGACCACCATCTCCAGAAGGTGGTCAGTTGCAAGACCGCGACTTACAACTGACATACTGGGCATAGAGACGATCTGCAACAGGCCACCTTGAGCCCCCGGGGAAGAAGGTGGTCCCTGGTACGACCGCAACTTCCTCTCGAACCTGAAAATGTGATTTTCCACGGAAAACACCAATCCACACCCCAATCACACCCATGTGAATGGGGAAACAAGGGGAAACCCTTCCCCACCCTCCCTAACACCGAGAGGGCCCAATCAAACCCCTAAAACCACACCGAATCATAAAAACCGTCTCACACCCCAAAACATGCGATTTTGACCCCGGGGTAAAATAAACTCACTCTCGGCCTCGCCTTGGCCTACAAATCATGGGGAAAGGGAGTACAAGGGTTAAGGAACCATCCCCTTACCTCCACCAAAGAGATCCCACGCCGAGGATGTCGTTTCACCGTGAAATCGTAGTTTGAACCCTCGTCGGCTCGCGAACCCACGGACGAACGCTGCCGTGCCTCCACCGCCTCAATCCTCATCCCGTCCATGCCGCTCCTCGCCCCATGAACATCGCCACCTCGCCCTCGTCCACCTCCGTTGGCCACCCAGAGAAGAGAGGGGAAGAGGAGAGAACGTGAGAGAAGAGAGAGGGAGAGGGAGAGAAAATGAGAGAGACGGGGAGAGAGAGAAAAAGGGGGTTTTATTTATAGAAAACCATTTGGCATTTAAAAATCCAAAAAATACAAAATTAGGAAAAAATACTCCCCACGATCCTTGGAAAATGCACAACGCGTCTGCAACGTCCCGGAGCCCGACAACATGACGGTTCACCCTACATAGGGTTACAACATATCGTCAGACGAAAAGCCTGAGTAACTACAAAACACAATCCAGGACCCACGGAAGCGCTCCGAAACCCACTCAGACACGGTCCGCTACCTGCGGAACCAGATCCAAAAATCCATGGCATTACAGTCCTCCCCTCCTTATAGAAATTTCATCTTCAAAATTTAGGACAAAGCACAGAACTCAGGGGAAAGAACTCACCCAACGGGCAGGACTTCACGGTCACAGCACAACCAACACTGAGGGACGCCGCCAGACCAGCACAATCAGAAGAGCACTCGTGCTCTACCACACCATCCACGCCAAACCCCACACCGACCGGGGTACATGAGATCAACAAGTTCGGCATCACCTCAGCCTCCTCGAAACTTCCAAGGGCACAACACACCCGTCGCGCCCCGCACACGGAGAAACGGATCATTCTCAACCGGAAGACCACAATTAGCACCTACTCGGGTCGACAGCTTCTCCAACCACAAGACACCGAGCACTTCCTACGGGAAGCACTTCACACCTCATCCTCAGACAGCAACCTCACCACCAACTCAGTTGGCCATAATTCTCCGACCGGCTCTTTACAGCCTACGATACACGCTCTCGAGCTGAAACGCCGCAATGCTCACCGACCAACACCAGTCCCAAAACCAATGCCTCACCGGACACCAACAATACCAAGGGGCACCTTACGGACAACCGCCAGGGCTTCACCAACCAGGAAACGCCATGCCCAACAACCAACTCTCAGCGCCCACACGCACACATCGATCCCTTGCACAGCTCCCTCCGAGCCAAGGGAACGCCACAATCTGGACAATGGCACCACTAGATACACCATGCTCCAAACTCTCTCGAGTCTCGCCATAGACAAGCACTCCATCCATAACCGCCACAACTCTCGATTGATCTCGAACCTCACGCCCGCCGAACAACCGGCGCAATAGACCACCTCTCATTAGGGCGCTTAACAATTCCATAAACTTCTCGACTACCCATCACGGCATCCACACGAGATCTCCCTACCAATACCAACACCTCTCACTCCTCGGATCCACATCCGGGACATCTACACCGACCAAGGTCGATCAACTCCCAATCTCATTCCTGAGCACCGAACACCAGCGCCAAACAACCGGCCTAAAAGGCCACGACCTGCCTCAATACCAGTAGCTAAGTGGCTCTGCCCCAAGCCACGCGACACAACTTGCAGGAAGAACTGGCACAACAAATCATTTCATCCGACCACTCTCACCGCTGAGCTTCCCGATTCTCAGTGCTGCCAGCACCACTCAGCACGATACTGCCGCCTACGCACGGCAACCTAGAGAGACCCCACACCAACCTTACAACACAACACCCAAGTACAGTCGGTGACTCTACTCACCCGATTCAGCACGAACTGCCCACGCCTACGCACCAAAACACGACGAGGGACAACCACATAACCCTCACCGGCAACTCCACTACCCACGGGCAAGATGCTTCTTGGGACTCCCAAACGCACCTTGGAAATGACATAAGTGCACAGAAACGCAATTATGATACAAAAAATAGCGAAATTAACACAAGCACAACACACAATAACCAAAAATCACACGTACCTTCCACGGAGTGAGCACGACAACTCCACCCGGTCAAGTGCCTCGTTCACGTCGGGAACCCTGACTCGCCGGGCTAGTGGAACACTGCAAGGATGGCTGGAACTGGGGTGACCGCCATGGGCACTCGTGAGCAAAATGATCGATCCGACCACACCTAAAACACTTCAGCTCAGCTTCACCCACAGCACACGGCCTGCCCCTGAGAAACCCATCACATCTCGAACATTGTCCTGGCTGCTCACTCACACCAATCCGCAGTGGTCGAACCACTGGATGCTGAGTAGACACTGCAGACACCTGCTCCTCCTGCTCCTAGCGCCTCCTGCCAGACCTGCTCCTTCTGAACATCCTAGACATCCGACTGAAAAGTTGATTCCCACTTGACGGTCCACCATGACAAGGCTGGACCTAGCAACTGATAACTCGCCAGCAGAACCTTCTCATCCTCGACACACTCCATAGACCGGAACACTCGTTCCATCGCATCAATCCATGACCTCGCTGCATCAGGATCCGGCTGGCCTTCAAACGTCGGTAGGTGAAACTACAAAAGCTCCGGCAAAGCACGCCCACAACCACCATGCGACGAACTTCCCTCGCCAGCCTCCTGACCATCACGCTGCACCCTCAATTTTCGCATAAAGAACTGATAGGCATCAGCACAAAACTCGGCCTGATCCGGCACACCCAGGACGGCTACCTCCGGGGGAAAAGACTCGCCACTCGGCTCCTCCCTACTTGACTCCTCCTGAGCCCCCACCGGCACTGCTGACAAAGCTCGAACTCGCCTCCTCGGTGCCATCTAACCCTTAACATGAGCACGAAAAGCAATAGGGGAGAGGCGAATAAAACAAAACACCCTAAGCTAGCTGCCGACTGTACTAGACTCTCTAGACTCAAGATCACTGCATCGTCTCGAATTCCCATGCATTTCCACAACCACGCTCTGATACCAACTGTAACGACCCAAGATCCGGATGCCGGGAATAACCCGATACCATTCGAATCCTGACCCACCACCCACGAGCCGGAAGGCTTGGAAGGGTTAAAGGGATGGTGTGGTCATGCATTGAAATTCTAAACAATAGCAGGAAAGTAAAACTACAGAATTAATCTATGATTTCGACAGAAATAAAATTACATTTTATAACAATTAAACCACTACAGAGTCCAGTCCACAAGTACAGTCAGGGAAAAGAAACGTACACTGCCCCTGGGCACACCCCGGCAACCTGGCGAGCTGGCAACTAACGAACCTCTAATAGGAACACTCCACTCCGAGGAGAACGCCGCACCTGAAAAGCAGGGGGTGAGCCTCATCTCATTGGCTCAGTAGGGGTCCCACGGGTCCCCACCACAACGAAAGTGGTAACAGAAGTGCAGCAACAGAAATAATCAATAGTAAAGGAAAGCAGTAAGAACAACAACAACTGAAGCAACATAGTAAGAATGCCGGTACGACACCACGACGGTGACCAGAACCAAAAGACAGTAAACGGAGGGAACACCCACAAGCCCTCCATACTACCTCGACTCCCACAGCCGGACAATCCGTCCTAGCCGACGGAACCATAGACAAGGCCACACGGCCAAACACACTAGACCAACACCCTCGGGAGAATCTCTCGATCCCGAACCAGAACCAATGGAAGGATTACGCACCACACACACAGAGGGCAACACCAGCCCGACTGCCGAAAGACCACGCAAAGCGAATAGAGCGAGCTGCTCGATCAGTAACTACATGAAGAGAAACCCGCAGTAAAACCTCTCAGGTGACAGGAGTGCTACCCCACTAGCGACGAGGCTGGAAGCGTCCTCCGACGACTTATACCGCAGCCTCAACTGTCTCACTACACGCCCTCTGATGAAAACTGAGACACGGTACACTGTACCACAAAACAAGGACTAGCCGGGGTCACGCTCGTCAGCACGTGCCCACTACCCCCGACTATGTGTGCACACACAGACCATCTGTTCTGGGTCGGTCTTCTAGCTGGTTTCCCCCCAGTCAGACTCAGGCTGCAAAGGCAAGGGGCCCTTAGGTAACCAGCTTAAAAACCTCTACATGGGACAAGTCTCCACCACTCCTAGGGGGGTCGGCACAAACGTGCCCAGGTCAGCCACGACTAGTGGGACAAGTCACTAACGTGAGCACGGAAGGTCACACACGCACCCATTGCGAGTAACACGGAGTACCAGTTGGCTCGGGGCCCCAAACTCTGGACAAGCAGCTAGACCTTCTAAATCCAACGGTCCTTGAGTCACAAGACTCGGGTCAAGACTGTTGTACCAGGATGACTCCATGTCGTCAATCTGCCTTAATCCTAGGGTCAGAAGCCACGGTTAAGAAAAGCCTAAAGACGATTCAGAATCGCCGAGTTCATTCCCCTTCCAAGGGAACCCAAGGAAGCCCCAGGCCCCAGGCTGGGTCACGGAACTCACAATTCATAGGCCATACGCGTGTCCCACACGGAAACACCTTTTCGAAGAAGCTATAATCGTGCGAGAACAGCCCTTCACACTCATACCGAGACACGGTGACTTGATCAAGCGTAACACGAAAGCCCGGGACACACGGGGTCACCCAGACTCTAAAAACTCACGGGCATGCTAATCATGATAACACAGTACCTACAGACATCTAAAACACAGTCATGGTACCTACGAAATCCATGAAACACTCACGGGGCTGATGGGAGTCAAATGGGTCGAACACAAATCATTCGGAAGCCAGAATGACCCAAACGGGACACCCAGAGAAGGTGGCGATCATCATATGACCGCTACCTGGAGGTGGCGGCCTTCAGAAGGCCGCCACCTGGGGCTGGAGATTTCCCGAGGGCTGCCACCAACTGGTAGAAACTCGGAGACCAAAGGGGGCAGAATGCGGTCACCTAGATGACCGCAACATCCAGAACACGGTCAGGTGGACGACCGCGTTCTGAGGTCCACCCTGAACGCCTGCGTTGACTCCACGGATGTGGCGGTCTTGGCCTTACCGCCATCTCCAGAAGGGGGTCAGTCACAAGACCGCGACTTACAACTGACATACTGGGCATAGAGATGGTCCGCAGCAGGCCGCCTTAAGCCCCTGGGGAAGAAGGCGGTCCCTGGTATGACCGCAACTTCCTGCCGAACCCAAAAATGTGATTTTCCATAGAAAACTCCAATCCACGCCCCAATCACACCCATGTGAAGGGGAAAATAAGGGGAAACCCTTCCCCACCCTCTCTAGCACCAAGAGAGCCCAATCAAACCCCAAAAAGCACGCTGAATCGGAAAAACTGTCTCACACCCCAAAACATGCGATTTTGACCCCGGCGTGAAATAAACTCACTCTCGGCCTCAACTCGGCCTACAAATCACAGGGAAAGGGAGTACAAGGGTTAGGGAACCATCTCCCTACCTCCACTGAAGAGATCCTGCTCCAAGGACACCGTTTCATGGCGAAATCGCCTTTCAAACCTTGGCCGGCTCTCGAACCCACGGACGAACGTCGCCGCGCCTCCACCACCTCGATCCTCATCTCGTCCATGCCGCTCCTCGCCCCACGAACGTCGCCACATCGCCCTCATCTACCTCCATCGGCCGCCTAGAGAAGAGAGGGGAAGAGGAGAGAATGTGAGAGAAGAGAGAGGGAGAGGGAGAGAAAATGAGAGAGATAGGGAGAGGGAGAAAAGGGGGTTTTATTTATAGAAAACAATTTGGCATTTAAAAATTCAAAATTAGGAAAAAATACTCCCCATGATCCTTGAAAAATGCACAACGCGCCTGCAACATCCCGGAGCCCGACAACACGACGGTTCACCCTACACAGGGTTCCGAAGGCTCGTCAAACGAAAAACCTGAGTAACTACAAAACACAATCTGGGACCCACGGAAGAGCTCTGAAACCCACTCAGACATGGTCCGTGACCCACGGAATCAGATCCAAAAATCCAGAGCGTTACAACTCGGGTCCTATTTAAATGGGCCACCAGATATAAGAAGATTACTTTTCGGGAGCCAAGGAGACCACGCGATGCTAGGAGGAAAGATGATCCTCATTTCTGCCCATATCACCAGATACTTGGGCACCCCATTGAAGACTGTTACGTGTTCAAGGACACCATTGAAAGTCTGATTAAGAAGGGGGAGCTCCAAATGGGCGAATACAAGGTGGATCCTCCACGATCTCACGAAAAGCCCAATCTGGGGGCAACGACCAATATGATATCTTTGTACCAGCAACTACCCGAAGAAGTGGTAGAGGCCTGCACCCAGCACACCTATGCGGCCTATATCATGGCACCGATGAAGGATCAAGGAAATTGGCAAACTGTGCCATCAAAAGCAAGAAGGAGGGCAGCACCTCGATGTAGTCCAGGAATTTAAATACGGGGTGTCACACCTCAGCCGGCACCACGGGTTGTAACCCCGGTCTGGTATGAAACGGCGCCTCAAGTGGTCTTTAGAAGGCCCACAAGCAACAAAAAGAGACAAACTGTAACGCCCGGGAATTTTCTAAGAATTTTATGTGATTAAATATGATTATTAAGCATTTAAAAAAGGCTTAATGGGCTACTAAAGTGCTTAAGGGTTAATTAAATCAATTTAAAGGCCCTATAATAACCAAAGGACTAAACCCAATTCAAATAGGCCTAAAGACCCAATTCTGTGGCCTTTTGACCCAAGCCCATTACTAGAAACGTAATTTGGGTAAATTACGGTTTTAAAATAAGACGATAGGCCAATTAATGGGACAAATTAGAGATAATAAGAAAATCCAAAAATTGCAGAATAAATGTCAAATCGCGGTCTATCACAAGACCGCCACCTCATGAAAGCGGTCCAGACATGGCCACTACTTCCTTCTGATTCCGTGAGTGAAAGAAACGTGGAAACTTTTATCTTTGGCATCCTAATCCCCATGGATCGAAGTGTGTAGACATGTAAATATGTCTAGGACTCTTGGGGATCGATCCTACCTCTAATTAGAACTCCTAGATCGATCTAATCCCTCATACCCTAGTAAACTCTATAAATAGAGCTCAGATTCGACCTGCGTGAATCTTACTTTTGGCTCGCGTTGTTTGATGGTAAGGAGTTGGTATTTCAGGTTGGTTCTTTAGAACTTTTTATTTACCTTAGTTTTATCTAACTCTCCGCCAAATTTCATGCTAGGAGGTCAAGCATCTAGAGAGTTAGGAGCCCCCGAAGTTGTTGTTCCTCTGCAAGGTGCTCAAGAACTAGCATGCCGGTCCAAGGAAGATCTAGAGATTAGAAGCCCTAATCGAGGTATTTATGGTGAGGTCACACGCCGCAGCACACGCCGGGATACGAGGAAGACGCAAGAGTCCCTTTGGCTCGGGGAGGACGTGGATGCCTAGATCGAGCCATCTATCGTTATTTCATGCTTTCAGGCCTTGTTAGGCCCATTGTAGTCCCTGTGTGGACAATTAGATAGCTATTTGTGTTTATTGGACCATTATTAGTAGGGGGTTAATGGGCTAGAGGTTAATGGGCTTGGAACAAGTCAAGAAAGGGGGGAGATTTAAATAGATTTGAATTATTTTTTTAAATGGGTCAAAAGTAGAAGGTGGACTTCCATGGGAGGAGGCCCACCCATGGGAGGAGGGAGCCCCCCCCCCCCCTTGACTAGTCAAGGGAGGAGGCCCCCCCCCCTCTCTCCCTCCCTTGGGTTCCACCTCCCCTTCCTTCCCACGTAGCCCTTGTTTCCCCTCCCTTATATAATCTCTCTTGTAAGCAAAATGAAAGCTAATGAAGAATTTTTTGAGAGAAAATTGCAGAAGAGAGAGATCTCCTTCTTCCTCCTTGGGTGTGAAGCTCAGGAACCCTAGATCCTGCGATAGGATCTAGCCGAGGTGCGACTCCCCTTACTATCAGTGCGACACATGTTGAGTAGTGGACAGCGGATCTAGAGGGGAGGGGTGAATAGATATGCCCCTCTTTTCGCAATGCAACCCTCTATATAGCTAGATAAAATAAATCGCAGCGGAATATAACTAGCTTATCGAAGAACACTATGATTTGCTTGGCAAGATGAGCAACTAATATATCGATTTGAACCTAAGCATGCATCTAGAACGAAGCAATCACATAAACAAACCACAACACAAAGGATTTTAAGGTGGTTCGGACTGAATCCCTAGTCTTACGTCCACCCCTCACCAAATCCGGTGAGGCTCCACTAGTGCCACGCACTGAACCGTAAATCGGAAAGACCTCCGATTGCCTTCCTACTAACCACAGGTAGGGACGTCAACACCGCAGATCGGACAACTTCCGATTACCTTCCTACTAACCACTGGTAGGGACGATCTTCAGTTTCAAATGTTTGAATGAAATGAAAAAGAACAAGATATGAAAACACTCAAACAAGATATAGAATATGCTCAAAGAGAAAAGATCTTGTCTAAGATTGCTGAAGCTTGAATATGATTCTTCAATGATATCTTCTTCCTTGTGACATGGTCTTCCTTGGATCACCTTGAGTTGATGAAGAAGACGAAGGATGCAGATTTGATCTCCCTTAAGAATGAGCTTCTATGGATCACCTTGAGATGAGGAAGAGGATGATGGTTGCAGCTTTATCTTCACTTGGCTTGGGGTTGATCTCCTCTTGAAGTAGCTTTAATCACTTGAGGATTTGATGAAGAACTTCTTCCCGGAGTACTGTTCATGGCTACAGTACTCGAACTCCTCTCCCTTGAACACACCCTTGCAGCCTCCTTTGATCTCCCCTCTTAGCCTTAGGGTTTCCAACACTCTTGTATTGATTTTATAGACTTTGAATGGTCCTTGGACATCCCCCAGACCAGATCCACAATCCATGGGGGATTGGGTGACTTTGGGGTTAAACAAATACAAGGAATGGGGCTCTTCTCGAAGCGGAAAACAAAGTCAACATTGAAGGCTCGGGGCTGGCGGTCGACCTGCAGAAGCTGGCGGTCGACCGCTATTGAGAAACGTTGTAGACGGATGGTCCCTGGAATTTCCGGTCGACCGCTACTGGGCTGGCGGTCGACCGCCACTGAGACTCGTGCAAACTGGGAGTTGCTGGCTGGGGCGATCGACCGCCCCTGTGCTGGCGGTCGACCGCCAGCTGGGCAGACCCTGGGTCTTCTCGGTTCAGTCTGTTAACCCCTTTAGCTCAGTCGCTTGAGTCCTTTAGCAGTCCGTTCTCATTTGTGGCATCAACCTTGATTGTCTTGAAGTTTTATTACTGAGTCTTCAATCAAAATTTTGTTCTGAGGGCTCCGCCCCCGGAAACCCTCGCAAGGGGCGCTGCCCCCTTGACCCCCGCGACCTGACCGTGCAGGTCGATCCGCGTGCGAGGGCGCAACCATTGAGCTTTCACTTTTGCCATCTCCACTCCATTGCTTGGCATATCTGTCATGAAAGAACATCAAGTAGTTTAGTCATATAAGAGTGGTAAAACATCAATGACTTATAGTGTTTAGCCATTATCAAAACCAAGAATATCAAATAACTCAAATGACCACAAGATGATGTCGAATGACCCAAGTGACCACAAGATGACTCAATTGACCACAGGGGCACAACATTCTCCCCCTTGTTGATGATGGCAACACTGTGAGTCATTATTGTGAACGTGTCACATAGACATCTTTAAAGAGAGAGATGAAAAAAGGATTTTAAGAATAATAATAAAAAAAGAATGATGATGTTGCTAAATAAATATGCTAAAATGAGTGGGACATGAAGGAAAAGAGGATGAGCGTGAGATGCTCTATGGAGAGTGATCGCCAGAGGGGTTACCTCTAAAATACAAAGATGATCGCATGTACCTTGTATGAAGCGGGTGAGATTGTAAGTTCTTCCTTCCTCCTTCTACCGGCCGGCCGATGAAGGGGGTTTATAGCTTGATTACCCTTGCAAGAAAACACACAAAATAAACAAAGATGTGGATTAGCCAAAGATGTGTAGTATCAATGCTCTAAAAATATGAAATCAATCAAATTAAGCATGAACACACCTTGTGTGTTTTTTTTAGTTTAAAACCCCTTTAGGAGGAGTAACAAGGTATGGATTATGGATGCTATGATATGCAAAGTAAACAACAATAAACGTAATATGGTGATAACTCTAGTAGAGAGCTAGAAGATGGATGCGTATGTGATATGAATAAATTAAACTAAAAGATTAAGGGAAGCCCCTACTGCTGTGTGTGCAGCAGTACAGGGAAGAACACGAGCCACAGCGGCTGCAGCAGCAGGATGAAGAACTGTTGGATGAAGATGCTGCCTGGAGGAAGAAACTTGGAGAAGCACCTGCAAAAGGAAGAAAACTCTCTCTCTCTTTGTAAAGCTCACACGGCGCAGTTGCTCTCTTTGTTGTTATTGTTGTTCAATCTTCTTGTTCCTTCTTCTCCTCGCGCGTGAGAGATTGAAGGGGTATTTATAGGGCCAAACATCCTTGCATTGATAGGATTAAAACAAGGCAATGAATCCTCAATAAGGAACTCTCTTCCCAATCGAACACAAGGTGCAAAATGGGGGAAGGGTCACTACTGGAAAGAAGCAGGCGAAAGGGAGACGGAAGTGGAAATGACGACCTAGCTAGGGGCGTCAATTGAAATGACGGCAATCACACCGTCGTCAATTCCTAAATTTAATTATAGAAATAAAGAACTTTCTTTATTTAAAATTGTTAAATGACGCCTATTTGAACGGGCGTTAAATAATCAACGCCCCTCATTAGGACGTCAATTCTTTGAGTTTTATTTTCGTTAGAATTTGTAAAATCCAGAAAATAACGACCATTTGAACAGTCATCTATTTAAGAGAAAACGCCCCTTATTAGGTCGTCAATTGAATGACGTCATCCCCACAGGCGTTAATTTCAATTATTAAACTAAAAAGCCAAGAAATCTCAATTAAATATGGATAAATTAGAAAAACCTTTGTATTAAGCCAATATTGAAGTCCACCTAGGACGTCACATGGTGACATGAGATTTACTCAACATAGCATCGATTTTGGCGTGTCTACAGCTGACCCGCCTTGGCGTCTGCTTTGCAAGGGAGTGACACGGAATGAAGCGAAAGTGTAACGAGCGGAATGAAGTGAGAACGAACTGATAAGTAGATGCCAAGGTGTGATGTGACACGCCTCCGACACTAAGCGTTAGAAATATTTCCAGAATTATAAATGAAACAACTTTGGATGATTACAAGGAAGCAATGATTAGATGGATAAAGGAACTAATCTTAAAGAACTAAATGTGCGTGAGGGCACGGAAGGAAAGGCACCATTGGAGAGCGGTTACCAGCCAATGTGGACGTGCTACAACCAAGGTAGATTTGTAGAAAAATAAAATGAATTGAGATAAAGACCAGCGAACGAATGCTTTTCAAGGAACCAGCCTGAGCGGCTTCAAGGAGATTAAAGTACTTGATTTGGAATGGAATATCTCATATCAATTCAAATAAAAGTGGGTGGCCTTCATTATTAGCGTAATATGAGGATTTTCATCATTAGAGCTCAAAGTCCTACATGATGCATGCTGGGCTAAAAGAAAAATTAAAGCAAACTAAAAAAATAGAAGATAATCAAGGATAATATTGCTAAACCATCGAGATTCGGTCAGGAATCCGGATCTCTAAGCTGACACTAAGCCGAAGCCCGTTTATCCACGCATCAACTTAGAAAGTGGAACCGTCGTCCCAAACCTTAGATGACTCAACGGCCTATCCGTGTAATCAAGACTCCCCTGGAATTATCACTATTTTTGATGGAGGGGAACTCAAATTCTAGGTTCATCAGAACCACAAGGTCCTTGATATGCTATAATAGCGTAGATATCATATAGTAAGAATGCATACAGGAGAGATACAAGGACGGAATGGTGTTACCAGCAGGAGAAATCCAATCGTTTCAAGATCCGCATAATCTGCGCTTTTCGATGCTCAAAAAGTATTAGCTCAGTAAAGAATCATCAGCTTAATAAAGATCATAAGCTCAATAATCTCAAAGTATGATCATAAGTGCATGACATAATAAACTTTATCAAGATATAATAGCACTTAAGTTCATGAAGAATCATCAGGCTCTAAGCAATTCAAAAGTGTAAGCTCAGGAAAAGACGACCCTGTGAGGAGGCGTCAAAATCATAAATGACGACGGTCATTGGGGCGTTAATTAAAAGTATCATTACACTTGGAATCGGACTGAAACTGACGCCTGGCACAGAGGCTTTAAATAAATGACGACACTGATAATGTCGTCAATCAAGGAAATGACGCCAAACTATATGTCGTTAATTATCTATCTTACTGGCGCTCCATTCTCTGCTCGGAATCAAACCTCCATCGACTGATTTGAACTCGAACTCGAACTCAAACTGATGTTCTAAACGGCTAGCCAGAGCTCCGAATCATTATCAAAAGATGTACCTTCTGCTAGATCGAGGTCATCAGAACAACTGAACGCTGCAGCAATCGAGCCTTCAACATCAAACCAAAATAGAGACTAGAGGGACCTCTCCATCAATCGAAAGAAGAAGAAGATGGACAGGATGTTGATGCAGGGACCTTCAAAGAAGCCTAGGATGAGCTTTCCTAGGATCTCTGAAGTTGCAAGCCATGTTAGCAGGAGGATAGCCAAAGGTCAAGTAAGTTCATTTTTAATTTAAAGCTTCTGTTTCATCCTTCCTCTTCTCTTTTTTTAAAAAAAACTCTGATTACATTCTCTTCTTCTTCTTTTCTTCTTTTTATGTTTTTTTTAGGACTACCCAAATGTACCAGGACCAAGGAGGTTCTTAAGGATTAAGTGGCTTCCCTTACTTCTCTCTAAACTCTCTTTAGACATGAGATGCTTCCTTAGCAGATGGCACCTACTAGGCCTTATAACTCATGCTACCCATTATGATGAAATCCACTTAGATTGGACCTCCATACTAGCATTAATAGAATTATGGCACCCAAACACTCATACCTTCCTCTTTCCCACCTTTGAAGCCACCATTCTCTTAGAGGAAGTAGAGATGCTCTTTGGATTAAGAAAGATGAAACAAGGAGAAGAATCAAGGATGGCTAGCATGATCAAACCAATAAATGCTCATGACATGCTTGATAGGATGCAAGGCCTGGATACAGAGGGGGGGGTGAATGTATCCTGCTCTAAAATCGCCCAATTAAAACTCTAATGCTCAAGTATGCGGAATTAAAAGCAGTTGATGAAATGTGCTGAAAATACTTAGAAGCAACTCAGCAAGACAACACAAATCTACTAGCTCTCACACGCTCCTAACCAAACATCTAAAGATCGCAGCAGAGAAAATAACATATAAGGAAAAACACACCACAAGAGAACACCAAGATTTTTAGGTGGTTCGGTCCAAAGACCTACGTCCACCCCTCACTCCAAACCGGAGTGAGGCTTCCACTAGCTAGGCTAGAAACTGCAGACTCAGTCTGCAACAAATTGCTGCCACACAGCTTGACCAGGGGAACAACCTCCCCTCTTCCTCCCAACCGGAGGGACACCCCAAGTGACTCCCAGCCACTTGGAAACCAGAGACGGAAGTCTCTCTTCCTCCAGACCATGAGGGAACACCTAGTCTTGCAACCACAAGACCAGAACCGGAGGATCAATCCTCCCTTCCTCCAAATCGGAGGGAAACCTAGAGACCTAAGACTCTCTTCCTCTGAAACCCAGAGGGAAGCACAGGTGACACCAAGCCACCTGCAAACTAGAGGTCTCGGACCTCTCTTCCTCCCAACCGAAGGGAACCCGACCTCACACAAGAGAGTCGGAAGAACAACTGTTGAAGGTTTAAAAGGAAAAACAAAAAATGTAGCAACAGAAAGCTGGAAGAATAAAATGCACAAAGGCTCTCGCAGGAGCTGGCTGGCCTGGATTTGATCCACGGTCCAGCATAAACTGATCTTCAGTTGAAGCTTCCTTTGCTCTAGCTCTCTCTTCTTCTCACTCTTCTTTTTCTTCTCTTTCACAGGCTCTCTCTCTGTCTCTTCTTTCTTCTTTCTTCTTCTTCTTTCTTCTTCTTCTACTCACAGCCTCTCTGCTGCACTGTCAGTCTATCTCGATCACTCTTTCTCTTTCAGATCTGGTTATCTCTTCTTCTACTACTTATTTCAATGGACGGAGGCTTCTATTTATATCAGGTTCAGCATGTGCTAGGGCATGCTCTTTTCGATTCCCGCCCAAGCTTCAGTCCACGTGGTGACCTCTCAGCATCTTGGATTGCGTGCTAGATGCCAGCCTAGTGTCACGTGCCCAGACTCTGTAGGTTTAATGAAACAATACTTCAGTCGATCAGCAGAATGTATAGACTTAATGTAAAAGCAGCAGTGTACAGACTTAAAAGATGCAGCGTGATAAGCAACCGAATGTATATACTTTAGAACAGCAGATGATCAAGTATGTACACTGAGAGTGTATAGACTTGTAACATGCGCTCTCAGTGTATAGACTTGTAACATGAATGCATTTTCATCACAAGATAGAATGTGTAGACTTCTGTGAAGTGCATGAGAGAATCGGGTGTACAGACTTTGGGTGAAGCATGTAATGCAACACAGTGTATAGACCTGAAGCTTGATATTGAGTGTATATAGTTGAAGCTTATCAAACGAATGCATAGACTTCATGATAGCGAATGAGTGTATAGACTTAGTGTTAACGTGCCAGAGAAACCAGTGTACAGACTTCATGTTAACGTGCCAGACAAACTGGTGTACAGACTTCATGTTAACGTGCCAGACAAACTAGTGTACAGACTTGCTGAGCTTTCGCTAAGTCTGTATAGACTTGATGAAAGAGTCCCTAGGAAGGCAGTGTACACACTTGATGGCGTGAAGAAAAGAGTGTATAGACTTCGTTTGAAGGGGATGAACATGTGCTGAAGTGTGTACAGTCTACAAGGATGGATGTTCAGACTTAACCTCTGAAGAGTATATACTCTGCTAAAGAACGTTAAGTCGAAGTACAAGCCACAGGCTGTATAGACTTCATATGTGAATGCAACATTGTATAGACTTGAGAGAGACGCTGAATGAGACGCAGATGTTGTATAGACTTTTCATGTGAATGCATATGCCAATGTATATACTTGAAAGCATGAGACACTGACTGAGACGATCAAATGTACAGACTTCGAATCAAGGCTTGAATAGTAAATCAATGTCTAGACTTGGAACCCCAATCGCCAATGTATAGACTTGCAGCTTGAACCAGTGTATAGACTCTGATGCAAATGAGAAGCCAATGTGCAGACTTCACAAAGTATAGACTTTCCAAACTACTGTACAGACTTTAGCCCAATCAGTGATGTATAGACTTGGAACATCTGAGGACCAGTGTACAGACTTTGTGAAACAGAGTCCAATGAATAGACTTGGCAGGTTGACCCACTGTACAGTCTTTGAAGCTGAAGACAATGTGTAGACCTGTGAAGCTTGAGGCCAATGTACAGACTTGGCGTTCCACTGTGGATGTATAGACTTGAGTGTAGTGAACGGATGTTCAGACTTTGAAGATCCACTGTGGATGTATAGACTTTGGCAAGAGATTGGTTGTACAGACTTCAACACAGCTGCGATGTACAGGCTTTGACAAAGCAGCGTTGTACAGACTTGATGAAGCTTCAGATGAATGAATGTATAGACTTGAAACAGAAGTCAGGAAAGCGTTGTGTAGACTTGGCCAGAACGTAGGAAAATGTATGAGTGTATAGACTTAGCCAAGCGTAGGAAAAGATGTGGAGTGATGTGTAGACTTTGCGTTCAACTGGATGTATAGGCTTGGAGGGTTCACTGATGGCTGTACAGACTTGGGCGTTGTATAGACTTGGAATGCCAAAGCCGTTGTATAGATTTGGCGTGCCGAAGCCATTGTATAGACTTGGCGAATGGCTTGAAACACAAGGACGCTGCTCGCTGTACAGACTTGATCAAGGCAGCTGAACAATGTACACACTTCCAATGTATAGACTCTTCCAATATGCAGACTTTGGCTTGGAACAAAGGTAAAGATGAGGAGTGTATAGACTTAACAGAGCCATTGTATAGACTTGCAACCATGCATGAACAAGTGTCCGGTGTACTGACTTGAACGCTTCAAAGGCCAAAACAGCGATGTCTAGACTTTAAAATAAAGGCAATGTATCGACTTTAAAAACCAAAGGCAGTGTATAGAGTTGATGCAGTTCCTCTGCCAATGTACATACTTTGATTCCCAAATGCGAAGCACACGATACAAAGACTCTATACAGACTTCATGGCATGCAGCAATACACTGGACGATGTATAGACTTTACATTCAATATGCATGAGACCTTGTACATGGGCTGTACAGACTTAGTGTGTGCTAGCATGTGGATGTATGGACTTCATGAAATCAGGCAATGCTGACTGATGTAGACACTTGGCAGATAGAGTAATGTATGAACTACCCTGTACAGACTTTAAGACTTAGTGAGCAACCCGGTGAATAGACTTGGCGATTGTGAGAGCATGCAAAGTACAGACTTTGTGTTGTGAACACAGACTGTACAGACTTGCTAAGTTGCATGAACAAATGGCATTGTATAGACTTTACGAAGAGCACACGTAGCAATGTGTGGACTTGGTGACTCACCCAGACAGATGAGTGAACACACTATGCCATGCTCACTGTTAGTCAATGTACCAAGTTCTGAATGAGTAGTTCTGAATGAAGTAAACACATAAGACATCAATTTGTCATCATCAGAGCACACGAAAACAATGTCATCATCAAAACATAAGTCAACACATATGACATCAAACATATGAGAGTTATAGTGTTTGTCATCATCAAAACATAATATCCAACAATCTCCCCCTTTTTGATGATGGCAATACTATGAGTCTTATGAATGAAGGAAATGGAATATTCAGACTAGACTCATCAAAGTATTCTCCCCCTTTGACTTCATCAAAAATAAAAAAAATAATACTTTGATAATCTAGTGATGTCATATGAGACACCCAATATAGTTCAGCAGATGAGTGCAACATAATATCAGAAGCATTTAAATCAATTCTCCCCCTTAGTCAAACAACTTATGTAGTCATGTATATGCAACAAATACTCCCCCTTTGACATGGCAGAAGATATAGAGCTAATGCAGACATACAACATGATCAGATAATCTAGCACATTGTCCCCTTATGCATATAGTCTCTTAACCAGACCAGAGAATTATGCCATTATGATTCATGATGCAAGAGAAATCTACAAGGATGAACTCTTGTTATCCAGAGACAGCAACTCTCATATATGACAACCAGTCTGAATCAAATCACAGTGATAAAGGACAATAGGATGAGCAGATTCAACAATTTGTGAAAATTGAGATAATGAACTTTTCAGCAAGATACCAACTTCATAAAATCAAAGTCTTAAGTTCTAGATTCCTCCATCATAAAAGCTTATGAAACCTTGATTGTCAGATATGGTTTAAGAATGATGTAAACTGAAATTTTTCAAAAGAAATTGTACTCATATCTGAACCAACACTTAATAAAAAAGAACTACAAGCTCATATAAGATTCTAGTTCAACCAACTTCTATCTTAATTAGTTTACTTTCCATGACAGCCTTAAAAAAAAACATAAGTGAATGCTCCTGAATTTTACTTGTTCTTTCAGAATTTGATTTGCACTTGTTCAAATCTTTCTTTAATGAACAATTTTGGTTTATCAGCACCTTTTGACGTGGAGAGAGACCTTGATCAGAGGTCAGAATCCCCAGTTACTCAGTGTGACAACCGTATTGTTTCTCCCATTTTAGAGAGCAGAGGTAGCATTAAAAGTATCTTTGGCATGAGGATACACCTTGATCAGAGGCCAGAATCCCCAGTTACTCAATACAACTATGCCATTGCTCTGCCATATTTTCACAATAATTTCCAATCATCTCTTTAAACAGAGTTAACCATGGTACTTCATGACACAATCCTTTGGACAGGTTTCTCAGTAACCACAGTCATTGCTCTGTCCATACTTTTACTTATAAAGGATTCAGAACAAGTTAGTTGTTTAGGAGCAACCACATACACTATATATCTCAGTCAACGTAGACATGGATATCAACTTTTCAGATTTCAGAAAGTCTTACATGAATTTACATGAAGCAGACAGTTAAAGTTTATTAAGAGGTTGAAACAGATATTTTCAAGTTTCTTGTGACGAAACAAGAGTACATAAGACTTAAACCACTTCCAGTTAACAAATGTTCTTAAGCATGTATAATGGAAGGTTCCTCATTAAAGATATTTTAACTTTTATGAAGTAGTATTCAGGCTGAAGGTTTACTTCATATCTCAGCAGAGTAATTCAAGTGAGAATATTCACTAAACAGCATGATTCTGAAGAATTGTAGAAAATGAGCTGCTCTTGAGCAAAGAGGTTCAAAGTTGACTGAATAGAGGAAAAGCTCTCATTCAGTAGATTTAGGAGAGACAAACAGATACCAATAAGGTATGCATTCAGATTATGAACAACTTCAGAAGTAGTCAAGAAATCATTTGATACCACTTTACATGATGGAATCACTGACACTTCAGATATGACAAGATTAATCATATAGCTGGAGAGGAACGGATTAAGCATGCTCCCCCTATCTATATGCAGTGACATTTCCCTTCCCCCCCTTTTTTTTTATTTTTCAAAGAAGTGATATGCTATGCAATGATTCCCTCTAACTAAAAACACTGAATCATCCTATATGTCATGTAGACAATGTAGATGATGAATGACTATGCAACAACAGATTTAACATGCTATGCAGTAAATCTAAAAACAGTTGAGTGATTTCAGATGTATAAATAATGCTCCCCCTAAATGTATGCATTCAATCTATCTTTTTGACATTTTCAATGTAAAGAAATGCAATGCAATTAACTTCATGTATGCAGGGGCATGAAGTAAAATATTCACATGAAAATGCAGACATTCTCTGAAATGCAAATTTGACCCTTGGTACTTGGCGGAGAACTTGGCCTAAAAGACCATCTCACACATAGTAAGAACCTCTAGACAGATTTCCTCTGCCCTTTAGTAGCTTTCCATTTATATACCAAGTGGTCATGCATGACAATGCAATACAAACAGTCCTATATGCATCAGATTTTCAATGAATGTATGTCATGTGCATGTTTATGCCATTCTCATATATGCACACAGCTCACAGTACAAACAAGAAAGCCCACAAAGATCAATGCAAGAGTCAAACCAATTAAAATAAAACATGTATGCATGAAGCTATGACTTCTCAGCTCAACCATAATTTTCATTTGAACAGTTTTGAGAAATTTACCTGAGTGGGGTTTTATCAACTTGGGTGCCTTGGTTTATTTCCCCCTTTTTATTCTTCAGCTTCCAAGGCACACCTACAAGTTAGCACACTATTTTGCATGGGCAGGTACCCAAACAGTCTTGGGTCCTGCATGGTTAATAGTGACACCTTTGGTAGGTGTTCTAAACAACCTTATAGCATTTAGGTCATCAGATCTTATCAGATGGAAATTATTCATTGAATGACCTAATATACCACAATAATAGCAAGAGGCAGCAGATTTCAGATTTGTTTTATGCACATTCTGATTAGCATGAGTTCTATGTGCATTTGCATGAAATTTTCTGTTAACAGAATTAAGATTCTGTTTACCAACATAAGCCAGCCAACAGTCAGAAGCTCTATGGCCTGGCTTCCCACATTCAAAACATGTAAGTGTTTTCTTTTCAAACACAAATTCATTTCTATCAGAAATATTTCTATTGACAGGGAATTTACCAGATTTATTGTTAAACTTCCTTCCCTGATCATGCCAACATTGGGCTGCAATGTGGCCCATCTTGCCACAGTGAAAGCATGAATTAGAATTTCTTCCACCAGCCCTCAGCCAGCATTCAATAGCCCTGTGGTCTGTCTTTCCACACTCAAAGCATGTAATGAGCTTATCTTTAAAAACAAATTTGTTCTTATTAGGACCATGTTGGCTTGCAGGAGATTTACCATGATATGAATGAGATATTTTCTTATCATTTGCAAACCAGCATTGTGCAATTGTGTGTCTTAATTTATCACAGTGAAAACATTCAGTTCTCTTTTTCTGAAATGAAGGATTTCTATCATGAAGGTTCCTAGCAGTCATATCATCCTTCTCCATCAATTTACATTCATGCATCAGATGACCAAATTTATGACAATAATGGCATGATATTTTATTTTTAGATGCATGTGAATGTGTGTGTGAACTTTGATCAACATGCCCTAATGAACCCCTTTTATTTAATTTCTGTTTTCCAATCTTTTTCTTATTTTTGTTCTGTTCTTCAGTTTTCTGAACAATGGGCTGTTTATCTTTTGAAGTGGTGGCTACATTTGAAGCCTTTACAAAAGATGTCATCAACTTGCTCTTAAATTCTTTCTTGTTACCATTATTGTAGCCCAGCCCTTCCTTCCTAGTGTTGATTTTTACACCTAGTAGCTTGTCTAGGTTTTTCTGCCCACTTACGAATTTTGACAAAGTATTGTTCAGATCATTTATTTCAGATTGAAGGGAAGAGACCTGATGTTCATAGTTGACTATATCTTCTTCACATACCAGAATTTGTTGATGCATCACATCATTCAAAGTTCTAAGGGTATCAATTTCTGATTTCAGTGTGAGCTCATTTTGATTTTCATCAACATATTTTCCTTTTTCAAATGTCAGCAATCTCTCTGACATTGTGGAGTTCAACTGTTTTAATTTTTCAATTTCCTCCTTTAGACTAGTGTTCTCCTACTCAAGTTTATCATCATCAAACAAAACATCAGTTAGAAAACTTGGATATTCTGATGTACAGTTTTCAAAGTTTTTCTGAAATTTTAAGTTTGCAACACTAACAGCCTTGAACTCTTCATTGATCAATTTGTTTTCATTCTCAAGACTGATTAGTTTTTGTTCAGATTCTTGACATTGGTTTCTGAGTTTAGTGTTTTCAGATTCAACATGATCAAGTTCTGATTGGATTCCATCTAATTTCGACACTTGTCTTCTGAGTATCTCATTTTCAGTTTTCAGAATTTCAGGATTTTCTAAATTTTCAGTTCCAGAAATAGGATCCCCTAGACTTGTTAATTTCTTTATCAGACTTTTATTCTTCTTCCTCAATTTTTCATGGGAGTTTAACAGATTAGCATAGGCATCCTCCCAGTCATCTAAAGTGAAACTATCGAAAGGATTGATTACCTCTTCAGCATCTTCAAATTTATCTTGATCAGTGCTTTGGTCGCTTTTATCAGCCATCAGGCAGCTGTCCTCATTCATCCTCTGAGCTAGCTTCAACTGATCCAGAATGTCCTTTGCGGACCTACAGTCATAAAAACAAGAGTGTAGAGCCTTGTCAGTAGCTTCTTTCATTAATCTCAAAACTTTCTGATTCTCTCCATTTCTTGATCTATCACTTTTAGTCCATTGGGACTCTTCCTTTGGCAGTCTGTGAGGACCATGTGAAATTAACTTCCACAGATCCGGATCCATCAACTCTACATAATTGTGTAGACTGCTAACCCATGAATTAAAGTTAGAACCATTGTAAACCGGTGGAGAACCCATGGATTAAATTGGCAAGTAGATTTATGCAGTAGAGAATAAATTCAAAAATGCACCAAGGGACAACAGGATCCTCTGTAGATCGTTGGATCTGATCAATCAGAGAACCGCTCTGATACTAATTGATAGGATGCAAGGCCTGGATACAGAGGGGGGGGTGAATGTATCCTGCTCTAAAATCGCCCAATTAAAACTCTAATGCTCAAGTATGCGGAATTAAAAGCAGTTGATGAAATGTGCTGAAAATACTTAGAAGCAACTCAGCAAGACAACACAAATCTACTAGCTCTCACACGCTCCTAACCAAACATCTAAAGATCGCAGCAGAGAAAATAACATATAAGGAAAAACACACCACAAGAGAACACCAAGATTTTTAGGTGGTTCGGTCCAAAGACCTACGTCCACCCCTCACTCCAAACCGGAATGAGGCTTCCACTAGCTAGGCTAGAAACTGCAGACTCAGTCTGCAACAAATTGCTGCCACACAGCTTGACCAGGGGAACAACCTCCCCTCTTCCTCCCAACCGGAGGGACACCCCAAGTGACTCCCAGCCACTTGGAAACCAAAGACGAAAGTCTCTCTTCCTCCAGACCATGAGGGAACACCTAGTCTTGCAACCACAAGACCAGAACCAGAGGATCAATCCTCCCTTCCTCCAAACCGGAGGGAAACCTAGAGACCTAAGTCTCTCTTCCTCTGAAACCCAGAGGGAAGCACAGGTGACACCAAGCCACCTGCAAACTAGAGGTCTCGGACCTCTCTTCCTCCCAACCGAAGGGAACCCGACCTCACACAAGAGAGTCGGAAGAACAACTGTTGAAGGTTTAAAAGGAAAAACAAAAAATGCAGCAACAGAAAGCTGGAAGAATAAAATGCACAAAGGCTCTCGCAGGAGCTGGCTGGCCTGGATTTGATCCACGGTCCAGCATAAACTGATCTTCAGTTGAAGCTTCCTTTGCTCTAGCTCTCTCTTCTTCTCACTCTTCTTTTTCTTCTCTTTCGCAGGCTCTCTCTCTGTCTCTTCTTTCTTCTTTCTTCTTCTTCTTTCTTCTTCTTCTACTCACAGCCTCTCTGCTGCACTGTCAGTCTATCTCGATCACTCTTTCTCTTTCAGATCTGGTTATCTCTTCTTCTACTACTTATTTCAATGGACGGAGGCTTCTATTTATATCAGGTTCAGCATGTGCTAGGGCGTGCTCTTTTCGATTCCCACCCAAGCTTCAGTCCACGTGGTGACCTCTCAGCATCTTGGATTGCGTGCCAGATGCCAGCCTAGTGTCACGTGCCTAGACTCTGTAGGTTTAATGAAACAATACTTCAGTCGATCAGCAGAATGTATAGACTTAATGTAAAAGGAGCAGTGTACAGACTTAAAAGATGCAGCGTGATAAGCAACCGAATGTATATACTTTAGAACAGCAGATGATCAAGTATGTACACTGAGAGTGTATAGACTTGTAACATGCGCTCTCAGTGTATAGACTTGTAACATGAATGCATTTTCATCACAAGATAGAATGTGTAGACTTCTGTGAAGTGCATGAGAGAATCGGGTGTACAGACTTTGGGTGAAGCATGTAATGCAACACAGTGTATAGACCTGAAGCTTGATATTGAGTGTATATAGTTGAAGCTTATCAAACGAATGCATAGACTTCATGATAGCGAATGAGTGTATAGACTTAGTGTTAACGTGCCAGAGAAACCAGTGTACAGACTTCATGTTAACGTGCCAGACAAACTGGTGTACAGACTTCATGTTAACGTGCCAGACAAACTAGTGTACAGACTTGCTGAGCTTTCGCTAAGTCTGTATAGACTTGATGAAAGAGTCCCTGGGAAGGCAGTGTACACACTTGATGGCATGAAGGAAAGAGTGTATAGACTTCGTTTGAAGGGGATGAACATGTGCTGAAGTGTGTACAGTCTACAAGGATGGATGTTCAGACTTAACCTCTGAAGAGTATATACTCTGCTAAAGAACGTTAAGTCGAAGTACAAGCCACAGGCTGTATAGACTTCATATGTGAATGCAACATTGTATAGACTTGAGAGAGACGCTGAATGAGACGCAGATGCTGTATAGACTTTACATGTGAATGCATATGCCAATGTATATACTTGAAAGCATGAGACGCTGACTGAGACGATCAAATGTACAGACTTCGAATCAAGGCTTGAATAGTGAATCAATGTCTAGACTTGGAACCCCAATCGCCAATGTATAGACTTGCAGCTTGAACCAGTGTATAGACTCTGATGCAAATGAGAAGCCAATGTGCAGACTTCACAAAGTATAGACTTTCCAAACGACTGTACAGACTTTAGCCCAATCAGTGATGTATAGACTTGGAACATCTGAGGACCAGTGTACAGACTTTGTGAAACAGAGTCCAATGAATAGACTTGGCAGGTTGACCCACTGTACAGACTTTGAAGCTGAAGACAATGTGTAGACCTGTGAAGCTTGAGGCCAATGTACAGACTTGGCGTTCCACTGTGGATGTATAGACTTGAGTGTAGTGAACGGATGTTCAGACTTTGAAGATCCACTGTGGATGTATAGACTTTGGCAAGAGATTGGTTGTATAGACTTCAACACAGCTGTGATGTACAGGCTTTGACAAAGCAGCGTTGTACAGACTTGATGAAGCTTCAGATGAATGAATGTATAGACTTGAAACAGAAGTCAGGCAAGCGTTGTGTAGACTTGGCCAGAACGTAGGAAAATGTATGAGTGTATAGACTTGGCCAAGCGTAGGAAAAGATGTGGAGTGATGTGTAGACTTTGCGTTCAACTGGATGTATAGGCTTGGAGGGTTCACTGATGGCTGTACAGACTTGGGCGTTGTATAGACTTGGAATGCCAAAGCCGTTGTATAGACTTGGCGTGCCGAAGCCATTGTATAGACTTGGCGAATGGCTTGAAACACAAGGACGCTGCTCGCTGTACAGACTTGATCAAGGTAGCTGAACAATGTACACACTTCCAATGTATAGACTCTTCCAATATGCAGACTTTGGCTTGGAACAAAGGTAAAGATGAGGAGTGTATAGACTTAACAGAGCCAGTGTATAGACTTGCAACCATGCATGAACAAGTGTCCGGTGTACTGACTTGAACGCTTCGAAGGCCAAAACAGCGATGTCTAGACTTTGAAATAAAGGCAATGTATCGACTTTAAAAACCAAAGGCAGTGTATAGACTTGATGCAGTTCCTCTGCCAATGTACATACTTTGATTCCCAAATGCGAAGCACACGATACAAAGACTCTATATAGACTTCATGGCATGCAGCAATACACTGGACGATGTATAGACTTTACATTCAATATGCATGAGACCTTGTACATGGGCTGTACAGACTTAGTGTGTGCTAGCATGTGGATGTATGGACTTCATGAAATCAGGCAATGCTGACTGATGTAGACACTTGGCAGATAGAGTAATGTATGAACTACCCTGTACAGACTTTAAGACTTAGTGAGCAACCCGGTGAATAGACTTGGCGATTGTGAGAGCATGCGAAGTACAGACTTTGTGTTGTGAACACATACTGTACAGACTTGCTAAGTTGCATGAACAAATGGCATTGTATAGACTTTACGAAGAGCACACGTAGCAATGTGTGGACTTGGTGACTCACGCAGACAGATGAGTGAACACACTATGCCATGCTCACAGTTAATCAATGTACCAAGTTCTGAATGAGTAGTTCTGAATGAAGTAAACACATAAGACATCAATTTGTCATCATTAGAGCACACGAAAACAATGTCATCATCAAAACATAAGTCAACACATATGACATCAAACATATGAGAGTTATAGTGTTTGTCATCATCAAAACATAATATCCAACAATCTCCCCCTTTCTGATGATGGCAATACTATGAGTCTTATGAATGAAGGAAATGGAATATTCAGACTAGACTCATCAATGCTTACTAGCCTTATACCAAACCCAAATCTAGTGAATCAAATTAAAGCCCACAAAGGAATCAATCTTTTGAAATTAGCTTCATGGGTATACAAGAACATGGACAAAGCCCAAGAGGAGGAAGACTTATTAGAGAGAGTAATGAAAGGCTTTACATTATGCATAGTTGGAGCTCTCCTCTTCCCTTCAATAGAAGACCACTTAGAAGAATGCCACTTAAGCACCATAGCTAGCATATGGGAAGGTAAAAGAATAGGACCGGCGGTACTAGCCAACCTATATAATGGGCTCACATCGGCTTCCTTGGGGCGGCCTCTCTATGGGTCAATGCTACTCCTTTCTTGTTGGGTGGACTTCCACCTAAAGTTTGACCCATGCCAAGAAACTCAATCGGCCTCAAAGATCTTCTCAAAAAGCCCTCTTTGATATATGGCGGATTCTCTAGGCCTATGTGAGAGAGTGACTAATCGGGTGCCAAAGCTCAAGAAAAGGAGTGAATGGAGGGACTACTTCAAGACAATGCCCAAGAGCGGCTTCACTTGCACACCGGGATTTCTCAAGACCCAAGAACTTCGCTCAAGACTCTCCTCCGGCATAGAGCTTCGATTGATCGGCGGGAACGACTTCATCCTCTACAATGCTCATCGGTGCCTCCCACAGCTTGGATTACCTCAGCACACTTTTGAAGAACCTTCTCATCTTCCACCACTTAAGAGGAGGGAACTAGGCTCAAGTGGAGATCAAGAAGAAGTCAAAACAATCATGGCTCAATGGAAGGTTGGACTTCTCCACAGGTCCAAGAAATATGTTGAAGAAGAAGAGAACAAATGCAAATCTTATGTAATAGCACTTAGGAAAATAAGGCCCACTGTGGCTCAGTGAATGTAACAATGATTCTTTATCAAATGAAATAAGAAGATTTTTTCTTTAATTGAGCCAAAATAACATGTCACATATGATCTTGTCTTCTAATTCAATGATTCTGTCCGATAAAACGAAGCCTCGGGCTCTCTCTGTTCTGAGACGCGCCCCCAATAATGGCGTCAATTCCTCAACCCGCGCCTTAGCACATGTCGTCCATTTCATTTAATCAATTTTCTGAAAAATAGATAAATCATAATTGACGCTTATTCAAACAGGCGTCTATTAATTCGCGCCTCAAAGTAAGATGTTAATCACTTTGAATTCCTTAAAATATTTTCAAAATAATTCCTCAATTTCAAAGAAATGATGCATTCACACACGTCGTTCCTTAACGAATGGACGCCTGCTCACAACGTCGTCAATTATAAACAGCAATCATGACGATCGATCACATCAATCACCTTCCCATTAATGCACCTGACGACGGTTACAAGTTCCCATGCAAATATAAATGACGGTTAGCCTCGGGTCGTCAAATCATGAAACCACGCCTCACCTCAGACCGTCAATTAATATAACGGCGACCTCACTTTGGCCGTCAATTCTTTTCGACCGTTAAACCCCTTTTCCCTCCTTCTTCTCCTTCCTTCGTCTCCTTTCTTTCCTTTCCCTCACAAACCCTAACCGAGCCCCCCCTCTTTCTAACCCTTCTCTCTCTCTATCTCTACTCTCCCTCCACTCTGAAATAATGGCTGGAGGTGCTCTCAAGCGGCAGAGGGTCACCGCCCCGGAGGTGGTGGACCTGGGCGATGAGCACGCCGTGGAGGAAGTCCCTCCCGCATCGGCCGAAGACGTTCCACCGGCCAAAGGAGCTCCGGCGGCGGAGCATGGCAAAGAAGAAGAAGCGGCCAACGAGGAAGAAAGAGGAGATGATGGAGAAGACGAGGATGAAGACGATGGCGAGGATGAAGAAGATGGCGAGGAAGATGACGACGGTGAAGAAGAAGAAGAAGAAGAAGGAGAAGGAGGAGATGAAGAAGGTGAGCCACCGGCGGCGGCGGTGATTCCTCGTCCCGGCCAACCACGGCGGCCACGGCAACCACGACAACCTCTCCGGGGAGGGCTTCTAACGCCCGAACGAAGCAAGGTAGGTGCCCTACCCTAAGTCCTCATTTCAATTAAATTTTGATTTTTATTTTTATCAATTTCCATAGCCCTTGGTGAAGGGAAGAAATGGTGACACAGTCAAATGATGCCCTAGTGGGTGCCGTCAATTAAAACAACGACCCTCCCTGGGTCGTAAATTTAAATTATTTTTTTTTTTGAAAATGATAATTCATGAAACCACGCCATTCAGCATGTCGTCAATTAAAAAATTTATCATGCTTATTTATCATTTGCTGTTAATTTCCATGCCATTTCTTTTATTTTTGATATATAACTCTGTTTCATGTTTTTTTCGTGTATCGGTAGATTAAAACCCACAGAAAATAACGCCCCCCACCGGGACGTTAATTCATTAAACAACGACCATAGGGTGGTCGTCAATTAAAAACACTTTCATGATCATGGTGGAGGACAAAAACTTACTTTCAAAACAGCGCCCCCCATAGGGGCGTCACTTAAATAAATAACGACCCAGGGTTGGTCGTCAATTTAAAATTATCACAATTATCCTTTTAAAATTAGAAATTAACTTCAAAACAGTGCCCCCCACAGGGGCGTTACTTAAATAAACAACGACCCAGGGTTGGTCGTCAATTTAAATTACGCATGAAATCACCAAAAACACGTTTTAAAACAACGCTCTCCTCAGGGGTGTCAATTGAATAACCCACGGCCTAGGATAGGTCGTCAATTCCAACAGAAGATAAATTGAAATAGCCAATGAATAACCATATGATAAAATTATATAAAAATTAAGTGAAAATGTTTTTTTGTTGTTTGCAGGGGTTGATGAGGACTCGGATATCCTGGGTCCAGGTTCGAGCAGCTTATTACAGGCTTCCAGACTTCCAGAGGGACAGGGTAGATGCCATGGGGTTCGGACCCTTTCTTTGCATAAAGCCTATGAGACCTGACCTACCCCTGATCCAGGTGCTTAGGGAGAGATGGGATAGGACTAGCCGGGCATTCCTGATGCCATGGGGTCACATGGTTCCTAGCCTAGAGGATGTTGCTAGGATCACCGGGCTGAGGGTGGACGGCGAGGCTGTGAGTGGGATCACCCTACCTGACTATAGTGAGCTGACCCAGAGGTTGCTAGGGTTAGAGACAGTCTACGAGACGCCGAGTGAGTGTAGGACCATCTACCGCACCAATCTTACTATTGCTATGGGGTTGGGTAATTCTAGGCAGAGGTCGAAGGAGTCTCTAGAGCAGTTCTCACAAAGGCTGATTGATGGGGCTAGGGCCGCCTATTGCCAGGACCCAGCAGACAGAGAGAGAGCAGATCAAGATTTGAGGAGGTTTCTATTCCTGATGCTCGGGAGGTTATTACTCGGCAAGAAGGGCGACATTATCAACTGTCGATTCCTAGGGATTCTTGAGGACTTAGAGGGCGTTGGTAGATACGCCTGGGGAGCAGCGTTGCTGGCGCACTTGATGGCTGACTTGTCCACAGGGACAGGTCGAGAGACGACTGTCAGCGGCTTCTCACCTTTTCTTCAGGTATGCATTTTTATCTTTTCCTCTCTTTTTTTCTCTTTTTAATGTATGTGAATGCTTTATTAATACAATGCATGGATGCAGATATGAAGCCACCTATACATGCCGATGGGGCGTGTCGACCCTCGACCCGGAGATGAGGGATCCTTCCCTCTAGCACGGCGTTGGCTGACTGTCGTGACAGGAGCGCCACTCGCCTACGAGTTGCGAGTTCTACGGAGGGAGTTCCGTGACTACCCTACCTCACTGGTATGCACGCTAAACACAATGCAAATTTTTATTTTACAAAATATGTATGAAATGATGAGATATGATGATGCATGTTTGTGAATGCAGGTGGTGTGGAGACCCTATGAGGGGATGACCGACGAGGGCCAGCCCTGGGTCGTAGTGGGCCGACCTCGCTTTGGGCACAAGCTTTGGGTTCATTGCCTGAACGAGATTGAGCCGTTACGGCTTAGGCTGGTGATGAGGACCCTCGGCCTACACCAGGAGTGGGTCGAGGTAGGAGAGCCCCGGGGGATAGGCAAGAAGACACGCGGTCGCACGAAGGTGATCGACTGGAGAGCTCGGTTCCCTGACTAGTACGCTGACTGGCAGCGTGGCGGGACCCGAGTCACCTCACAGGCGACAGACAGCTCCGAGTACCTCTGGCGCTACTGGGAGGTTTACGCCGGCCGACCCCAGATGAGGGTCTTAGGGGTATGTATGAATGCACTTTTCTTTTTTAATTAAATGCAAATGTTATATATCTATTATGTGACTGATATGTATGATGAATGTAGGATGCACGGGACATAGCGGCGATGGACATGCAAGCCCATCTCCACAGCCTAGAGGCCCAGCTGGCTACCACACGGGTAGACCTACAGACTCTGATGAGTGTTTAAATTATCTATATGCAAATGATTTCCTGAATTATTGATGATCAACCACTGATAATCTCAATGAATGCAGCGTGCCCAGCAGGGAGCGGCGATGAGAGAGACAGGAGGAGCCTCCAGCTCGAGGGGGCCTAGTGTAGAGACGACTGCACTAGCGGAGCAGCTGGCTGGAGCGGTGGCACGAGCTGAGGCGGCAGAGCGCGACCTCGCCACACGGGTAAACTTAAACTCAAACTTTAGCTTTGCATTTAATTACATGTTATTATGTGTTGATGAAAATTTGTGTTTTACAGACTGAGGAGCTCGAGCCTCGCTCGCCTGCATCGAGGCAGGACAGCGCGCGATGACTACCCGGGTGAGTTAACAAAGATTTTATTTCAGTTGCTTATTTCATGAATTATTGAATTAAATGTGTAATTGATGATTCGTTTAATTGATTGCAGACCTCCGAGTTACAGGCGGCACTTACCCAGGCTACACTAGCTGGGACGGAGCTGACTATCCGTGAGCAGCGATTCACGGAGCTGGAGCGAGCCTTGAGGCGGCGAGAGGAGCTACCCCAGGATGTGGCGGAGCTGAGAGTCACCCTCGAGATGGAGCGCAAGGAGCGTGCCCGGGAGCGAGAGTAGCGTGCAGTGTGCGAGCGGGAGCTCACAGACTTGAGGACTCGGCTAGCCGTTACTCAGGAGAGGCTACGGTCGACCGAGGAGCGCCTACAGCGAGGCCGAGACTGAGCGCGGGCCACAGGGTATGCGTTCACCAGTTCCACCTTCGTAGCGGGTTCCTCTCTTCGACAGAGCAGCAAGGCAGAGGAGTAGGCTCGAGCTCCAGCTACTTCCCGGGGGTCCATGCCCCCTCCACGAGCACCTCGTCAGGACGACGATGGTGAGGTAGAGAGTAGGAGAGAGGAGGGTGGAGGCGAGAGTTGAGAGAGACTTACTTGTACCCCTCCACCCTCACACCTGTACTCAGATATACATTGATATATATATATATATTTTTTAAAATTTTTATTACCTGAGTTACCTTGAGCACTTGTGGACTTGTGTACTTGCCTTGTTTCTTCCTTTCTTTGTCTTCCTTCTTGCCCTATGTCTGTAGTTCACACTTAAACAAACAGATTAAACCATCTGTCCGGCTTGGCCCCTTGCTCAATGAGCAAGGGATTGTCTCTTTTTTGACCTTGTTGACGGGTCAAGGGGCCAAGCCTCTAATCAATAAAGGCGGATAATAAAAATATATAAGGAAATGCAGCATGCAAGCAAGCAGATGTCAACTTAAAAATAAAAAGATGTCCACACAAAGATGCAATCAAGCATATGAGATAATGAGCAGCAGTAGACTTGATTTTTTTTGTTATTCTTCTTTTTTTATTTTATATTTTGAAAATGACGCCCTCGCAAACGGGCACTGATTGTGAAATGGACGCCGAAGTGAAAGGCGTTTATTTAGAAAAAACATTTTTTTATTTTTTTCATGAAAAATGACGACATAGAAAAAGCCGTGAATTTGTGAAATGACGCCTCTTGAAAGGGCGTGAATTAAAAGATCATTTTTATTTTTTTTTTGTTTTTTTTATTTTTGAAAATGACGACCTTAGAGGAGTCGCGGATCATGAAAAAGACGCCTTCCGAGAGGGCGTTATTTTTAAGAAAAACCATTTTTTCTTTTGATGGGACTGGACACATCATGGCCTTAAACCTTACATAATCACCATCTTGAATTCATTAATCTTTCTTTAAAGGTTTAAAAAAGGGTCAACGTGCTTAAATACTTATGCTTTTACTCATATTCTCTTACGGCCCATCCTTCTTAGTTGGTCTTCGCCATGCTTTGAGCTTATAACCCACCATGGAGAGAGAAGAGAAGAATAAGTTGAGGAAGCTCACGGGAGGTTTCCGGGAACGGGGAAACTTTTCTTCCCTGTCCTAATACCCGTTGGGATTCGGTCTTCGGCTTAGGGAAATTTTGTTGCTCTTTTTGCCCTTATTCATACATACTTACGACCAGGGTTTTCCCTGCTGGGACTTTGCCCTCTTGACATGCTTTTTGGGAACTTTCTTTTCTTTTCTTTTTCTTTTATTCTTTAACAGATAGAAACCTAATTGTACTTGGGCTTTAAGCATTTTGTTCCCTTTTGGGCCCTAACTTCCACCTACTAGGGCGGCGGACAGGTTTGGTTAGTATTCCCTGACTCGTACTCCCTCTCGTGAGCCGAAGAGGAGAGAATAGGTAAGGTTCGTACACTCTTAGTTTGGGTCTAGACTTTCCTCGAATTTTGGGCCGCTCGAGTTTAAAAGTAAAGCGTGTAGTGTGTGCGGGAGTTGACCCCAGAGTTAAACCATCAAGACTGAAGAATGAATTAAGGATTTTGATTTTTCAGGCTCGCGGCCTATGTACCGTGCTAGCCTGCAAAATTTTGATTTTTGATCTTTTTTTATTTTCTTCTTGATTTTTTTTTAGGGGTAGTATTTCTTCAAGTAAAGACCATTCCAGGGGTGAGCCAACTCTTCACCTTCAGCATTAATTAATTTGTAAGCATTGCCAGGATAAACATCTTTTATAACGAAGGGCCCTTCCCAGTTAGGTTGAAGTTTTGAACGAGGCCCTCCGGGTTTTACGAAGATTCTTTTAATTACCATTTCACCAATTTTAAATTTTCTCTCAATTACTTTCTTTTGGTAAAAACGTGAAAGCCTGTTTTGATAAATACGTGCATGCTCGGCGACGGTCAGACGCTTCTCGTCCAGGAGTTCCAACTGAGCAAGGAGAGATTCACGACGCTCATCAATGGGGAGCTCCTTGTCCAATTGTACTTGTAGAGAAGGGATAAGAATCTCGTAAGGGACTACCGCCTCCATTCCATAGGTAAGGGCGAAAGGGGTTTGTCCGGTAGGGGTATGAATGGAAGTGCGATAGGCCCAAAGAGCTTCAACTAATTTTTATGGCCAATCCGTAAATTTAGTAGCCTTACATGTTTTCTTAATAATCTTGATCAAGGTTTTGTTAGTTGCCTCTACTTGGCCATTGCCCTGCGGATAATAAGGAGATGAATGATGTAATGCAATGTTATACCTGTTGCAGAGGTCCTGAAGCTCCTGAGAGATGAATTGAGGCCCATTGTCAGTGACGATGGTACTTGGGATGCCGAACCTTGCGATGATGTTCTTCATTATAAATTTGCAGACGGTTGACTCTTTTATCCCCATCGTAAGCTTCCGCTTCCACCCACTTGGTGAAGTACTCCGTGGCCATGAGTATAAATGACTTTGGTTTTGTGAGAAGGTTCGGATCACCAAGGGGTCCAATGATATCGAAAGCCCACATGGAGAAAGGTCATGGGGAGGACATAGGATGGAGTGAAGAAGTAGGAGAGTGAATTTTATCGGCGTGCAGTTGGCACTTAACACACCTTCGAACATAGATGGAACAATCCTCTTCTAGAGTGGGCCAATAGAAACCTAGCCTAAGAATCTTCTTAGCAAGCATCTGGCTATTGACATGACCACCACACACTCCAGAAGGCGCCTCTTCCACGACCTTCCAAGATTCATCATCATCTATGCACCTTAATAAAACTCCGGTGAGACCTCTTCTGTATAGTACACCTCCAATTAGGGTGTATCGCTGAGCAACTCTTCGAATGGCTTTCTTTTCTTCAGCCGTGGCCTCCTCGGGATAGGATTGATCCTGGCAATACTTAGTGATCTCGTAATACCACGGATTTTCTTCATCATTCAATTCTTCTTCTAAATCCAATAGCATGACCTCCTTATTCTCAATGATTCCACCTTGCTTAACCTTCCTAAGCACCTCCTCTTTCACACTAAGGAAAGCTGGATCCTTAATAGCTAGAGTGAGCCGCTTGTGAACAATGATAGAATGGGAATCCCTTTCGGGAAGGAAAACCAAAGAAGAGGCAAGAGAAGCGAGAGCATCAGCTAGAATGTTATGGTCACGAGGAATGTGAACGAAGATTAATTTGGTGAAAAGCTTGGTATAAGCAGAAGTCAATTCCTGATAGGGTTTGAGTTTAGGATTGAGCGTACGGCACTTGGGGGGCACTTGGCGAAGAATAAGCTGACTATCACCTACAATCCGCAATTGGGTAACACCGAATTGATGAGCGGCCTCCAGTCCGGCCAGAAGAGCCTCATACTCAGCTATGTTATTTGTAACTGGAAATGCAAGCTGAGAGGCGAGCGGAATAGTGATACCCTCCGGTGATAGAAGAACAATGCCAATCCCTTTTCCTTTTGAATTCAAAGCTCCATCAAAATGTAACGTCCACATCGAATCGGATTGATTTACGGACATTAGTTCCTCGTCTGGAAACTCTGAGCGAACAGGGTCAAATCTAGGGAGAGGGTGATGAGCAAGATGTTCTGCTATGGCATAGCCTTTAATCACTTTTTGCTGAATGTAGATAATATCGAATTGAGAAAGGAAGCTTTGCCATCGTGCTAATCGGTCGGTGAGAACGGATTTTTCAAGAAGAAACTTGATTGGATTCATACGAGCAATGAGATGAATTTCGTGAGCTAAAAAATAATGCTTGAGTTTTTGAACTACCCAGACTAAAGCAGCACAAGTCTTTTCTATGGCCGAGTACCTCTACTCACAGGGGTTGAGAAGCTTTAACAAGTAGTAGGCTGCCCTTTCTTTTCCTTCTTCGTCAACTTGGGCTAGGACAGCGCCTACAGAGTCATCCAGGACGGAAATGTAAAGAACAAGCGGTTTGCCTGGAACTGGCGGCCTCATGACAGGAGGATTTGAGAGATAATCCTTCAATCCATCAAAAGCTGCTTGACATTTGTCATCCCAAATAAACTTGACTCCTGGCTTAGTAAGCTCGTAGAACGGCCTACATCTTTGTGAATGCTGGGAAACAAATCGGCGAATAAATTACAACCTCCCGATCAATCCTTGAACTTCTTTCAAATTCCTGGGAGGAGGCATTTCCCTTATGGCCTTCGCCTTGTTGGGATCAATCTCAATACCCCTCTTACTTACGATGAATCCAAGCAACTTCCCTGATGAAACACCAAACACGCACTTCTTGGGATTCATTTTTAGCTGATACTCCCGCGCTCTTTGCAAGACTTTAGTTAGAACCCCGGGATGCTCAATCCTTGTTCTTGATTTTACTACCAGATCGTCAACGTACACCTCTATATAAATGTGGATCATATCATGAAAAATCGCCATCATAGCCCTTTGATAGGTGGCTCCAGCATTCTTGAGTCCAAAGGGCATGACCACATAGCAATAAGTTTCCCATGGTGTAGTGAACGATGTTTTCTCTTGATCCTCCTCAGCCAAGCGAATTTGATTGTAACCTGAAAAGCCATCCATAAAGGAGAGAGTCTCATATCCTGCCGTATTGTCAATTAAAACATCAATATGAGGGAGGGGGAAGTCATCTTTAGGACACGAGCGGTTGAGGTCCCGAAAGTCTATACAAATTCACACCTTCCCATCTTTCTTCATGACTGGGACGATGTTAGCCACCCAATTGGGATAGAGGACAACTCTAACGAATCTAGCCTTATGAAGCTTATCGACCTCTTCTTTCATTTTTAATGCCATATTATGGTGGAAACGTCTCAACCGCTGTTTGACCGGAATGGCCCCTGGCTTAAGCGTAAGTCGATGTTCAACGAGTGCAGGGTCTAGTCCCGGCATATCTTCATAACTCCATGCGAATGTGTCCTTATATTCTTGAAGAACCAAAATGAGTGCCTCCTCTTCGGAGGGCGGCAAGTTCTTACTAATGAGGAGAATCCTAGGGTCTTCCTCAGTATCCAGATTTATTTCTTTGGTAGGTTCTTCTACTGAGGCTGATGGCTCATCAAATCTTCTCATGCCACTGGCAAAAGCATCAGCCTCATCCTCATATTTTTCATAACCTTCATCCCCCTCTTCAATAGGGTCTTCATCATTCATGATCTCATAAACACCAAAACCCTCATTAAAAACACAAGTATCTTCATATTCTACTTCCGGCAGGATAATCGGATTCTCTACAAACTCGGGAATGGCTAGACATGCCTGCCATCTGATGGCTAATTCTAACAAGAATCTACGGGGAATCTGCTTACCCTTGGATATCTTATGTGAAGCTACCCCATGAGTCTTAAAATTAGAAGAGTAAGTGCAACTAGCCTGATCACTAGAATTTGACGAAGATGAAGGAGGTGAGGAAAAGATGGGTACAGCATGAAATACAGATGAAGTCCCCTCACCGGAGGGGTAGGGAAGGTCCCCTAATGAATCCTGGAAGAGCGGCCCCTGGGTCGGGACACACTCAGGAAGAAGATGGGAGGTCTCCTTAATGGAGATGAAAGATTGGAAAGTTTGAATTTTGGCGTTTTTTTTTTTCGTTTTCATTTTCAAGAAGAAGGCAATGAGAGGGAGGAATAGGGGGTGGTGTTAAGGTTGACAGATTGATGAAAGATTGAGTAAATGATGACCCACGCAGGGGTGTGATGGAAAGTTTAGAGAATTGCTCGAGGAGTAAGGGAGGAATCGAGGGAGAAACTCGAAATGAATTCGAAAAAAGGTTATCAAGACCGCAGGCGGTCTAGGGACATCTGAGCAAAACATTTGATTGAACAAGCGGACAGCAATCGTTGGATGAATGGATTTAATAGAGAAGAGGCTGGCCCACAGCCTATCCACGTTGAAGCCTTTTCGAACGGCACATCAGGCTCCCCAGTATCTGTGTAATTGCTTAGAAGCTGCCTCTTGTCCGTGATTGCCGTTGGTTTTTCAATTAATTCATGAATCAGTGGCGGCCATTCCGGATCAGTTGGCATAAACAACCGGCTTAGAGCAATAGTGATATCGTTCATGTCGAACCATCTATACCAGTCACATTCGGGGTCGTCCATCTTTCTTCTTTTGTCTGGCCGTAAAGACTCCAGAGCTTTGTATGTAACCAGCGGTGCTATGTGGCGAGCAAACTGCCATGCATGTACATCTTGACAATCCATCATGGAAGTGACTAGCGTGGTTTGCTCATCATTATGAGTGCCTCCTTTCATAAAGTGTGTTTGTAGGGTCCAGGTAAGAGGCTACCGATCTGTCTTGAGAGTGGAAGTCATGACGGCCCATGGCTCATTTTCATCTTTACTTGGCGCTTTGTACCCTAGGCCACCTCGGGGAATCATCTTTTGATGCCTGACGGCTTGACTCTCCCCTGAAGATTAACACCCAGGCCTTTACCAGTTCTATATCCCATTTTCATCAGAATGTTCCATCCTGGCGTGTTCATCAAACCTTTTTTCTTCTTGCCTTTGGATGGCTGTGGTGGCATTTGAGTGGTAGGAGGGGTTGAAGAAGATGGCCTTACCAAGTCTTGCCGCAGATCGAAAACATCCAAAACTAAGAGCAAAGGCCTATTGGAAGGCCACATAGAAGGCACCGATGTTGCAGAATGTATATCTTCTGCCGGCAAGATGGGCATACTAGTGACTTTTATAATGCGCCCTTTGTGCGGAAATTTTATGCATTGATGATTTGTTGAAGGTACAGCATCAAGCTCTTGATTGTACGGGCGACCCAAAATGCCATTTAATGTCGGGTCCATGTCTAGAATATGGAAATCTGTTGTGACTGAGACTGGACCAAAACCAACTTTTAAAGTGATCATTCTTAAAGGCGGCTTCCTGGTGTTGCCATAGGCGGTAACAGTGATTGTAGATGGCCGGATTTGACTCTCCGGAATGCCACACATTTTTAAGGTACTTGGTGGCAAAACATTAATGGATGCCCCAGTATCCACCAAACATTATTTCACTGCCACCTTGTTAATGTCAATAGTAATGCACAGTGCACATTTTCTGGCTGGCTGCGGAGCCAATTCATGTTCATAAAAAGTGATGGCTGGTTGATTGCTGGCTGGACTTAAGATTGTAGTGACCTGTTCAACTAGGATATCTTCGTTTACCATTACTTTCTGCAGATATTGCTTCAAGGCCAGCTGATGTGTAGTAGATCTTTTGATCAATTCCAGAATAGAAATTCGGGCCGGTGTTCTGTCCAAATGTTTTAGCAGGTCATACTCCGTGCCCGGTGTGGACTCTTGTTCCTGTTCTCCTTGTTCTTGTATCGGCTCCTGCTCCCGCTGGGGAAACACTCGATGGAACATCCGTCCACTACGGAGCACCATTGTTTTCAGAGCTTTCGTCGGGCCTAGGGTAGGTGAAGGGGCAGAGGAGGTAGAGGGAATGGTGTGTGGCGTGTTGGGTGCTGGTGCAGGATTGGCAGGAGGAGGGGTTCTTATAAGAGGCCTTGCCGGCTGGGGGTTATTAGAATGTGGTGATGGGGATCGGGTGACAAGGAGGGGCCTTGGAATCATGGTGGTGGACGGGATAGATTATGGCGAAACAGGAGGGGTGATGACTGCCGGTGAGGGGCGGATAAGGAGCGGTCTATTTGGTGGAGGATTTTGGGGTGAAGGAGAATTCGTGGGTTGGCGTAAAAGAAAGGGCCGTGAAGGAGTAGGGTTAGGGTTGAACGGCCCTGGAGTGCTGGAACGTATAAGGGGGCGTGGCGTTTGGGAAGGGGGTACAGGCTGAAGCCTTCTTAGCAATTGTGGTGGTTGTGGCTGACTGGAGTTTTGATTAATGGCCCCGACAGAGGCGTTTTCCTTATGCCAGCCTTGCCCTCTCTCCACTTCATGGATTGAGGTGACAAGGTTTACTTGTTGATTTTGAGCCGGGTGCTCCGGTAGCGGGTTATTGACAATCCCCATATTTGGCTGGGGTGCAGGAGCCTGTTATTGCTGGGGAACTTATTGTTGCTGACCTTGTTGCGGGTGCTGCTGAGCCGATGGTTGCCGAGGAGGCCTTCAAGCCTTTAGAGTAGCAATAACCCTCCTCATCTCATCCCAATCAATATCACCTTGATCATTCATATCGTGTATATAATCCTTGAAGTGAAAGCAATGATCGATGTTGTGCCCCGACTGCCGATGGAAGACGTAATATCGGGAGGTGTCTACATGTTGCGGCCATATTGTTCTTTCTCTAGGCAGGGTGAGCAGGTTGGCGGCCATGAGGGCATTGAAAATGTCTAATAGGCTTTCAGGCAAGGGAGGGTAGTGCGCTCTTCGGGGACCCAATGGCCTTTTTTATTGTTGCAGTTGTTGCGGTGCATAATTGGCTGGCGGGGCCATTTGGTGGTACTGTGCGGGTTGATTCTGTGGAGCAAAGTGGGGTTGTTGTTGAGGAGGTGGAAGAGGACGTAAGGTCTGAGGAGCGTTATTATTTGGCTGGTGGATTTGGTTTTGGAAGGCGGGCTGTTGTGGTAGCGGCCCTTGGTTTGGAGGGTGGCGTAAGGGTGTGGAATTGCCGAACGTGCTCACCTGCTCATTAATAACAGTGCCTTCAGTGGTCGCACCAGTATTGCCGACATTAACGTTCCTCTTTATTACCTTTGGTCTTGGCTCAAACATGCCCATAATAGGTGAATCTTTCATCTGTGTTTGTATGTACCTAGCTCTTTCATAGAGCTCTTCCATAGTGCTCAACTTGTTCATGGCTAAAATATGACGGAACTACGGAGTGGAGTTTGATATAATCATCTTCACTTGCTCCGTTTCTGACAATGTGTCCTTTAACTTCTCGGCCATAGCTCTCCACCTATCAGCAAATAAAACGAAGTCCTCCTCAGGCTTCATCTTTTCGGCAACCAGATCAGTAACAGATAAAGAGGGACCCACACGGTCCTTGTACTTCTGCAGAAACTTTCGTTGAACTACATCAAAATCACCGGCATCCGCCGGCTCCAGGGAATAAAACCATTCTAGTGTCGGGACATCTAAAGACCGTCTAAAGAGATAAGCCAGAGAAGTCTTGTTATCTTGCCAGAATGAAGCCTCATACAAGAAGTCTTTCAAGTGGATGTGCGGATTACCCGTTCCATTGTACCGTTAAAAATTCGGCATTTCAGACGGGGGTAGGTGAAAAACTGGCAGAGTGGGAAGCATAATTTCGGGAGCGACCTTGGATGTAGTAACCTTCTTGAGCTGCTCCTCCATACTAGCCATCCTTTGGAGGAGTATAGTGTGGTTATCGGACTCGGCTGGGGCCGGACGAAAAGAGTATTGGTTCGTCATAGGCCTTCTCAAAATTTGAGAAATAGGAGGTTGTTGAGGCCTAGCAATGGAGTGACTTGCCGGTTGGGCCGGCGTAGTCATAACAGGAGTTGATGGGCGCGAGGTCACCCTAGGTGCGACCGCCTGGTCGTTGGGAGAACTAGCAGAGTGGCCACCCATGGCCTGGGGAGGGTTAGAAGATGACGAGACAGACTTTCCCTTTAAAGCGGCTTGGGCCGCCTGGCGCTGGGAGTTATCCAGGCGAGCAAGAACTTTGAGAAATTCGTTGAAGTTGAAAGAAGGGGAAGCGTCCCCTGAAGTATTTTGAGTCGTAGGTTGAGCTTGGGAAGAAGGCTCAACCTCCAAAGAAGTGGTGTCCACCATGTGGACCTGAGTGGGAGAAGAAGTGTAGTTTCCCTCGCGGTAGATAGGATCCTGAGAGGGAACCTCATAAAATGGGTCAGAGTGACCCTCCTCATAACCATCATAAGTATATCCATAGTTGACCATTTTGATGATTTTACCTGAACAGAGTTTCATGCTTAAGGAAGAAGAAATAAATTTCCAACAAGCAAGTAAGCCCAAGAGATATCACCTTATCAAAGCAGAATGAACACTCAAGTTGTAATAAGCCCAAAAATTTTAAGGTTTTCTTTGTAGATTAAAGTGAATTTTACAATAAGTTCTCTCCTTTGAAAGTGGATCCTGGTTGAAAATTTGGGTATAATCTCCGGGTATCTAGGTTCTTTCTCTCTCCTCACCAACGTATGGGTCAACTATACTCCGGGTGCTTCAATGGTACAACCTGCCCAGTGTCCGTGAGGGAATCCATGGGTGCGGGGACTTACGGAGGCTTGGTTCAGGAATTTCCGGTCCAATGAGACGGAATGCTCAAAGGAGGGTCCTTCCTTTACCAAGAGGGGGTGTGTGACTCCTAAAAGTGTGGGGAGAGGAGGTCTCCCAAACCGAATGCCCTAAATGCAGCCTAATGCAGGCAATATCAAGCAGGTGATATGAGAATCAGTCAAGCAAACAGCAGTAAGCAGTAAACAGGGGTTCTGTGGGCACAGAACAAAATGACGACCTAGATAAGGTCGCTATATCAACAAGAGACGACTGAGTGTCAGTCGCTAGTTAGTGTGAACAGTGCAAACAGATAGCAATCAAAATAAAATAGCGCCTTAAAGTGAGGCGCTGCCTGTAGAAATGACGCCTGTGCACAGGGGCGTCAGATAGCAGTAATCAAACTTAAAATGTGAATAAACGCAATGATAATCAAAATAACGCCTTTCAGTGAGACGCTGTATCAGTGAAAGACGCCTCTAGGAGGGGCGTCAAAATGCAATAATCAGAAATATGACGCCTTGATGTGAGGCGTTATGTCGAGAAATGACGCCTCTGAGAGGGGCGTTAATTAGAAAATGATGGAAATGCTCGCAATAAAAATGGAAACAGCGCCCGTTCGAACGGTCACTGTATGTGGAAATGACGGCGGTATGAAGGGCGTTATTCAGTTCCAAAGAACCGTTAACCCCGATGACAGAAATCAATTTCTTTTCTAATAAAAATGATATGGATAGTACGCAAATTGGCTAATCCAGTGGGAGGTGTGCACGTGGTGCACAAAGGGAGTGTGCTACGTGGAGCATGAAGGAGGGGCACGTGAGGGCGCCAAAGGGAGGGGCACGCGAGGACGCCGAAGGAGGGGTAATCAAACTAAAACAAAAAGAGTCCCACCGTGATCGCCAATTTATGAACGTGTCACATAGACATCTTTAAAGAGAGAGATGAAAAAAAGAATTTAAAAATAATAATAAAAAAAGAATGATGATGTTGCTAAATAAATATGCTAAAATGAGTGGGACATGAAGGAAAAGAGGATGAGCGTGAGATGCTCTATGGAGAGTGATCGTCAGAGGGGTTACCTCAAAAATACAAAGATGATCGCATGTACCTTGTATGAAGCGGGTGAGATTGTAAGTTCTTCCTTCCTCCTTCTACCGGCCGGCCGATGAAGGGGGTTTATAGCTTGATTACCCTTGCAAGAAAACACACAAAATAAACAAAGATGTGGATTAGTCAAAGATGTGTAGTATCAATGCTCTAAAAATATGAAATCAATCAAATTAAGCATGAACACACCTTGTGTGTTTTTTTTAGTTTAAAACCCCTTTAGGAGGAGTAACAAGGTATGGATTATGGATGCTATGATATGCAAAGTAAACAACAATAAACGTAATATGGTGATAACTCTAGCAGAGAGCTATAAGATGGATGCGTATGTGATATGAATAAATTAAACTAAAAGATTAAGGGAAGCCCCTGCTGCTGTGTGTGCAGCAGTACAGGGAAGAACACAAGCCACAGCGGCTGCAGCAGCAGGATGAAGAACTGTTGGATGAAGATGCTGCCTGGAGGAAGAAACTTGGAGAAGCACCTGTAAAAGGAAGAAAACTCTCTCTCTCTTTGTAAAGCTCACACGGTGCAGTTGCTCTCTTTGTTGTTATTGTTGTTCAATCTTCTTGTTCCTTCTTCTCCTCGCGCGTGAGAGATTGAAGGAGTATTTATAGGGCCAAACATCCTTGCATTGATAGGATTAAAACAAGGTAATGAATCCTCAATAAGGAACTCTCTTCCCAATCGAACACAAGGTGCAAAATGGGGGAAGGGTCACTACTGGAAAGAAGCAGGCGAAAGGCAGACGGAAGTGGAAATGACGACCTAGCTAGGGGCGTCAATTGAAATGACGGCAGTCACACCGTCGTCAATTCCTGAATTTAATTATAGAAATAAAGAACTTTCCTTATTTAAAATTATTAAATGACGCCTATTTGAACGGGCGTTAAATAATCAACGCCCCTCATTAGGACGTCAATTCTTTGAGTTTTATTTTCGTTAGAATTTGTAAAATCTAGAAAAAATAACGACCGTTTGAACAGTCGTCTATTTAAGAGAAAACGCCCCTTATTAGGTCGTCAATTAAATGACGCCATCCCCACAGGTGTTAATTTCAATTATTAAACTAAAAAGCCAAGAAATCTCAATTAAATATGGAGAAATTAGAAAAAAACTTCGTATTAAGCTAATATTGAAGTCCACCTGGGGCGTCACATGGTGACATGAGATTTACTCAACATAGCATCGATTTTGGCGTGTCTACAATTATGTGACAGTAATATCTAAGATGGCAAAGTTTATGACATATGCGACATGTGCAGCTCAAGATCCATGATAGTGAAAGCATGTGAATGTGGATATGTATGCATGGATGATCAAAGCATGTGAATGCTATGCAAAAACCCCTATCACATATGCAGACTCAAAGCTCACAAGATTCTCTCCCCTGTGGACTCTCTCCCGTCCACAATTCACTCATCCCCCAATGATAACTCACAAAGCAAAGGATGACTCAACAAAATATTCTCCCCCTTTGACAGCAGCAAAAAGGAGGGATAAGATAGAGAAGGGGACTAATATCCGAGGGACCAGAGCTGAATGAGAGTGGAGAGCAAGTCATTATATGCAAACTTGAAACATACCGCGAGCAACATATATGGTTCAAAGCTAATGAAATCCGAGATCATCAACATAGTTCGAAAAACAGCTACATCCAAGATTTAATAGAAATGAACCAAAGGTGCATATCATGGCAGTGTTTAACCTTCCCTTATCTTATATATCCATATTCAAAAACTACAAAGGGAATAACACAAAAATTATTATTGAGGCTAAACAATCATGACTAAAGCATGTAATTTTATGAGTTTAACAAATTTGATTTTCAATATCTTTTGAATTTGAAGGCACATGACTCATATTTTACGAGCAATCAAGTCTAGTACATGCCTCCTAGCCGTAAGAATACACGTTGTTTAGACGCCAGTATCCCTAGGTATTTGGCAAGACTGATGGTTATGCTTCAGAATGAACAGAGATAGCAAAGTCACGTCATGACATATCCAATCTCATTTCTGTGATGAAAAGATATATTTCTCAGCAATTATGTCAGTGCTCTGTCTAGAGTCCAAATATAATTAAGACAGAGATAACATGGGCACTTCATGACATATCATTCGTCACTTGATTTGATGACATGACATATTTCTCCGTGCAACAATATCATTACTTAGTCAAATGGATTTCCAAGAATTCCAGCTCATCAAGATGTTTAAGAACAATACTAAGCCTGAGTGTATCACCAAGATGGTCATGAATTTTAAATTTTCAAATATCAAGATAGTCATGCAAAGCACAATATGCAATCTCTAGTTAAGGTCTATTAAAACCACAGAACATAGATGATTTCAGAATAAATATTTTTAAACTTCAAGGAAATCATTAAATCTGAACCATTTTCATTGGATTGACAATCATCAGGACATATAATAGAAAGCTCTTACGCCATAGTTCTGTCGGTCTCATGATCTCATATTCAGACTATAAGCCATGAAGTTCAGATTGCAAGAGAGTAAGAATAGCAGCAGGACTCCCCCTAAGGATATGCAATGAATGCACTCAAGGAGTTATGTTTGCAATCAAGTGGAATGACGAATGTCAAGGAGAGGTTGACTAGAACCATGCAGGGGTTGACCTGATCAAACATGAATTTGGCAGACATGAAATGCATGACCCAACACATGGTTGTACACTTATTAAATGCAACAGAATGAAGATGAAACATATGCAAGAATGCTGCAAAGAGACAACTCCCCCTTACTATATGGCCTATATGCGACAGTGACGCATGGTACTTGGCGGAGGTGAAAGCTCACGCATATTGAGTGCTTCTAGGTAAGTATAACCTGCCTTTCCATACAACAACATTTAATATACCATGGCCATACAAGAAGGATGCTACACAAACCATGCAATACATTATGAACATGAATTCAAGTTTATTATGCATCATGACTACATGCAATGCTACACCATATGCAAAATGACATATTTACATATAAACAATGCATGAACACCAATCTGTAAAAATACACAACTAAATTGAACAAAATCATCATTTTAATTTTTATTGGCCTGAGGTCGGCAAAGACCAAGCTCCCTTCTGAGTGTTAAAAACCTGTCATTACACAAGGGCTTGGTGAAAATATCAACAATTTGATTTAGAGTATCAACAAAATGCAGTTCAAAATTTTTCTTACCGACCTCATCTCTAATGAAGTGATGCCTAATCTCAATATGTATAGTCCTAGAGTGCTGGACTGGATTTTTTGCAAGGTTGATAGCACTAGTGTTATCACACAGAATCGGGACACAACCAAGATCCACTAAGCAGTTTGGAGTTGGTGTTTAATCCACAACACTTGGGTGCCACAGCTCCCCGTAGAAACATATTCTGCCTCTGCGGTTGAGAGGGCAACCGAGTGTTGTTTCTTGGAGGCCCAAGAAACTAAACACCCGCCCAGAAACTGATAGTAGCCACTAGTACTTTTACGATCCAGCTTGCATCTAGCATAGTCCGCATCAGAATAAGATATAAGAGATAAATCACATGATGATGGATACCACAATCTCAAATCTTGAGTCCCGGCAAGATATCTAAGGATACGTTTGACGGCAGTCAAGTAGGATTCTCTAGGACTAGCTTGAAATCTAGCACAAAGACATACACTAAATTGGATATCTGGTCGGGATGCAGTCAAGTAAAGCAAAGAGCCGATCATACCTCTATAGATCTTTGCATCCACTAATTTACCATTTTCATCCGAATCCAGTGATGTTGTGGTGCTCATAGGAGTTGCAATGATTTTGCTATTCGTCATGTCAAATCTTTTCAGAAGCTCCTTGATGTATTTTGCTTGACTTATGAAGTAACCATCTTGTCCTTGGTTGACCTGCAAACCTAGAAAGAATTGGGGTTCTCCCATTATGCTCATCTCAAATTCGCTAGTCATGAGGTTAGCAAATTCCTCACACATTTCAGATTTAGTAGAACCAAACATAATATCATCAACATAAATTTGAACAATCAAGATGTTCTTACCTTACTTCTTGGTGAAAAGTGTTTGATCTACCTTACCTCGTGTGTACCCTTTTTCAATGAGGAACGAGCTTAGTCTCTCATACCAAGCTCTTGGTGCTTGCTTAAGTCCATAAAGTGCCCTGTCTAGCTTGTATACAAAATCTGCATGGTTAGAATTCTCAAAGCCAGGGGACTGCTCAACATAGACTTCTTCTTTGATCAAGCCAATCAAGAAAGTACTTTTTACATCCATTTGGTACAGCTTTATTCTAAGGGAGCATGCAAAGGTAAGTAAAATTCTGATGGCTTCGAGTCTAGCAACTGGGGCATAAGATTCATCAAAGTCTACCCCAAACTCTTGATTATACCCTTGAGCCACCAATCTAGCCTTGTTTCTTATTATCTTGCCACCCTCACTGAGTTTATTCCTAAAGACCCATTTAGTGCCTATGACAGATTGTGATGAAGGTCTAGGAACAAGATGCCAAACTTGGTTTCTTTCAAACTGGTTTAACTCGTCTTGCATTGAATTTATCCAGTTTTCATCTTTTAATGCCTCATCAACATTCTTGGGTTCAATCTGGGAGACAAGAGCAAGTTGATCTAATTCTTCCACAATTCTAAAATGTGACATTGTTCTAGGTAGGTCATTCAAGCTACCAATGACATTTTCTAAAGGATGATCCTTAAGAATTCTAATGTTTGTAGAATCATTACCTTCTCATGGAGCTTGATCCCTTGCATTGCTTGATTCAGCTAGGTCACCATCTTCTCTTGTTTCTTCTTGTGGATGATCATTCTTTTCCTTCATGCTTAGGAATTCCCCATCTTCATCATTTTTCCTGCAAGAGTTATCATTGCTAGAATCATCGTGATATTCATCAAAGGAAACATGGGGTGATTCTTCCACAGTTTGACTCTTGACATTATAAATTCTATAAGCCTTAGATCTATCAGAATATCCATGGAATATACCTTCATCGCTCTTGGACTCGAATTTATCTAAGTCTCTTTTATCATTATTATGGATGGAGCATTTAGATCCAAAGACTTTCATGTGTGTGAGAGAAGGCTTTTATCTTTCAGCAACTCATAAGGAGTCTTTTTGATGTGTGACCTTATCATAGAGCGGTTCATAATATAACATGCCGAGTTTACCACTTCAGCCCAAAATTTCCTTGGGAGTTGCCGTTCGGCAAGTAAAGTTCTTGCCATTTCTATGAGTGTTCGATTCCTTCTTTCAACTACAACATTTTGCTCCGGGATTCTAGGTGAAGAAAACCGGTGTGAAATACCTTCAGCCCTGCAAAGATTATAGAAGTCAGTATTTTCAAATTCACCACCGTGATCAGATTGAATCTTAGAAATTTTAAACTCATCGTCTTGCTTTATCTTCATATAGAGTGCCTGAAACTCATAAAAAGCATCATTTTTATGTGTGAGAAAGAAAACCCATGTGAACCTAGAGTAATCATCCACCAAGACATATCCATATTTTCTACCACTTAAACTAGCAGTTCTGGTTGGACCAAACAAATCCATATGAATCAGCTCAAGTGGTTTAGATGACATGTTTGTAAATCTGGCCTTGAAGGATTTTCTTGTTTGTTTACCTAGGGCACATGCATCACATAATTTGTTTTCTTGTTTAAAAGAAAGTTCAGGCAACCCATTCACCATTGAATGTTTTAACAATTTATGTAAGACATTGTAACTAGCATGACCTAGTCTACGATGCCATAACCATGCAAGTTCAGATTTTGGTGCAGCAAGACAAAGATTTAAATGAGCAGGATCATCTAAGTCAATCATGTAAACATTGTTGACTCTCTTACCAGAAAATTTTACCTTGTCAGATTTTGGTTCAAAGATTCTACATTCATGAGAGTCAAACAACACTTTGTGACCCTTATCATAGAGTTGACTTATGCTAAGCAAGTTGTATTTTAAGCCTTCAACTAGCAGCACGTTGCAGATGGAGTTGGAGAGGTTCTTACCTACATTACCTGTTCCAATGATTTTTCCTTTGCTGTTCCCTCCAAATGTGACGTATCCTCCTTACTTTTCCTCCAAGAGATAAAATTTTATTTTATCTCCAGTCATGTGTCTTGAATAGCCGCTATCAAGGTACCACATGTTATACATGGCTGTAAGACACTCCTACATAAGCAATTAAGCAATTGTGTTTGGAACCCAACCAAATTTGGGTCCCATCAAACTCTTCAGATTTTCAAAACATGAAACCATTTCTTTTGGAATCCAAACCTTCCTAACATTCCTATTTTGATTGCTTAGAGCAGGGATTTGGTTTTTCTTTTCAACCTTGACATTCACTTTCTGTTTGGAGGCTCTTTGTTGGAATTTGTGGAAGTTTGAAGAAGTTTGCTTCTTAACCCATTGTGGCCACTGGTTGGTTTTGGGTTGAAAACGATTGTTTTGCCACCTAGGAAATTGATGCACACAAGGATCACAATTTCCCTAAAAATAGGGTGGTGTCAACCTATGGAAATGTCAACCTGTGTGAAATTGTTTGGCAGTTTGAAAGGTTGATGGCCAAGGAGGTGTCGGCCTGTGTTGTGAGGATAGTTGAATCTTCTTAGACTTTTGAGTAATCTTTTTAGGGATTTCAGTGGCTTCCTCTTCAACCTTTTCTTTTCCTTTGGATATTATTTTTGAGGTAGAAGCATTAGAAGATGAAACAAATGTGACAATTTTTAACCCAATTGGCCTCTTATTTGTAGGTTCAAAACTCAACCCTTCCTTGTTGAAGTTCATTCTGGTACCTAGCAGTGCATCTAGGTTTTCTCTTCCATCCACAAATTTTTCTAAGGATTGTTGTTTATCTTCCAACTCTTTTTGAAGTTTTTCAATGTTTTGAAGAAGTTGAGTGTTGACTTGTTTGATAGCTTCATACTTCTCATTGCTCAATTTGTTGTCCTTTTCATAGCTTTACATTTTTAGCTTCATGCTATCAATCTCATTTCTTAAATCTTCATTTTCAGTTTCCAAGTCAGCCATTTCTTTTCTTTCCTCTTCCAAATCCTCAATCATTTTCTTAAGATCTTCAATTTCAGTTTCAAGTAGAGCAGTCTTATCATTCATGTGATGATCATATATAAACAAGTTAATTTTCTTTGTCAATGATTTATTCTCCTTTTTGTACATGTCATATTTTTCCATGAGCCGTATATATGCTTCCTCCCAATCATCAAGTGTGTAATTTTCAAATGGATAGTTTACCTCAGTTTCTTCATCACCTCTGGCCATGAGACAAAGATCTTCTTTTTCCTTGTCTGAGGAGCTAGTTCCACCATCACTTTCTTCCTCGTCACTCAAGGTGGACACCATGGCCTTGTTCTTCTTCTTGCCCTTCCATTTGTCAGCCTTTTTGGATCTATCAGGATAATCAGTCTTGAAATACCCTGGTTTGTTGCAAGAATAACAAATGATTTTGTCAGATTTCTTAAAGTTTTCAGAATTAGATTTGAAACCATTTCTTACCTTTGACCTTCCTCTCATGGAGCTCTTACCTTCCTTTCTCAGAAATTTTTTGAACTTACGTATGAGCATGGCTACGTCATCCTCATCTCGCTCACTTGCCAAATCCTCACCTTCATCAGAAGTGCCTTGACCGCTGGGTCATGCTTTAAGAGCTAGGGGATTTTTCTTAGGCACCTCAGCCTCTATGTTCTTAAGGTTGATCTCATAGGTCATCAATGACCCAATGAGTTCATCTACCTTGGTAGTTGTGAGATCTCTCGATTCTTCAACCACGGTAGCCTTTGTGTGCCATGCGGGAGTCAATGATCTGAGAATCTTTCTCACAATTTCATGTTCTGAGTATTTCTTTCCCAAATCAGTTAGACTATTAGTAAGCACAGTTAACCGAGCATATATATTCTGAATTGACTCATCAGACTTCATGCGGAACAATTCATATTCAGAAACTAAAATGTTGGCTTTTGTTTCTCGTACCTGAGAGGTTCCTTCATAAATTACCTCTAGCTTGTCCCACATCTGTTTTACCGTTGCGCAGGTAGCAACTCTTGAGAATTCTACTGAATGGAGTGAGCATTGCATGATGTGTTTAGCACTACAGTTGACAGTGGATTGTCTTATTTGTTCTTTGGTCCACAAATCCTCATTATCCGTAAGCTCATACGGACCTTTGCTGATCACTCACCAAAGTTCGTAGTCTTGGGCGCGAATGAACACCTGCATGCGATGTTTCCAATAAGGATAATTAGTTTCAGTAAAGTAAGGAGGTCTATTAACATAATGTCCTTCAGGTGAGAAACCTTTGGACGCTAATCCACCATTTCCCTCAAGGTCGTTGGACCCCATAATGAGAGATTAGGCTCTGATACCACTTGTTGAGTAGTGGACAGCGGATCTAGAGGGGAGGGGTGAATAGATCTGCCCCTTTTTTCACAATGCAACCCTCTATATAGCTAGATAAAATAAATCGCAGCGGAATATAACTAGCTTATCGAAGAACACTATGATTCGCTTGGCAAGATGAGCAACTAATATATCGATTTGAACCTAAGCATGCATCTAGAACGAAGCAATCACATAAACAAACCACAACACAAAGGATTTTAAGGTGGTTCGGACTGAATCCCCAGTCTTACGTCCACCCCTCACCAAATCCGGTGAGGCTCCACTAGTGCCACGCACTAAACCGCAAATCGGAAAGACCTCTGATTATCTTCCTACTAACCACAGGTAGGGACGTCAACACCGCAGATCGGACAACTTCCGATTACCTTCCTACTAACCACCGATAGGGACGATCTTCAGTTTCAAATGTTTGAATGAAATGAAAAAGAACAAGATATGAAAACACTCAAACATGATATAGAATATGCTCAAAGAGAAAAGATCTTGTCTGAGATTGCTGAAGCTTGAATCTGATTCGTCAATGGTATCTTCTTCCTTGTGACATGGTCTTCCTTGGATCACCTTGAGTTGATGAAGAAGACGAAGGATGCAGATTTGATCTCCCTTGAGAATGAGCTTCTATGGATCACCTTGAGATGAGGAAGAAGATGATGGTTGCAGCTTTATCTTCACTTGGCTTGGGGTTGATCTCCTCTTGAAGTAGTTTCAATCACTTGAGGATTTGATGAAGAACTTCTTCCCGGAGTACTGTTCACGGCTACAGTACTCGAACTCCTCTCCCTTGAACACACCCTTGCAGCCTCCTTTGATCTCCCCTCTTAGCCTTAGGGTTTCCAACACTCTTGTATTGGTTTTATAGACTTTGAATGGTCCTTGGACATCCCCCAGACCAGATCCATAATCCATGGGAGATTGGGTGACTTTGAGGTTAAACAAATACAAGGAAAGGGGCTCTTCTCGAAGTAAAAAACAAAGTCAACATTGAAGGCTCGGGGCTGGCGGTCGACCGCAATTGAGAAATGCTATAGACGGATGGTCCCTGGAATTTTCGGTCGACCGCTACTGGGTTGGCGATCGATCACCACTGAGACTCGTGCAGGCTGGGAGCTGCTGGCTTGGGCGATCGACCGCCCCTGTGCTGGCGGTCGACCGCCAGCTGGGCAGACCCCGGGTCTTCCTGGTTCAGTCCGTTAACCCCTTTAGCTCAGTCGCTTGAGTCCTTTAGCAGTCTGTTCTCATTTGTGGCATCAACCTTGACTATCTTGAAGTTTTATTACTGAGTCTTCAATCAAAATTTTGTTCCGGGGGCTCCTCCCCCGGAAACCCCCGTAAGAGGCGCTGCCCTCTTGACCCCCGCGACCTGACCGGGGCATATCGATCCCCGCGACCTGACCGCGCACGTCAATCCACATGTGAGGGTGCAATTATTGAGCTTTCACTTTTGCCATCTCCACTCCATTCCTTGGCATATCTGTCATGAAAGAACATCAAGTAGTTTAGTCATATAAGAGTGGTAAAACATCAATGACTTATAGTGTTTAGCCATTATCAAAACCAAGAATATCAAATAACTCAAATGACCACAGGATGATGTCGAATGACCCAAGTGACCACAAGATTACTCAATTGACCACAGGGGCACAACAACACCAAAGTTATCGTTCGATCCGGGCTCGCGTGCATATCCAGATCTGCCCACCCAGATCTCATCCCTAGATTCTAAGTCGACCACGGCATCTTCCTGAGTAGATCTGAGCCTGGTGATTTCACCAGGGATACCTCTGCAAGCCATGAGCAAACCAGCACCAGTTTTGTGTCGATCGAAGCTCTGGATCTTCAGCAACAATTCCCGTTGTGAAACCGCGTGCTGCTGCCTGTCTCTGTGAGACAGATCTTGACTCCCTTCTTACGAAAATAATCCAGACCTCTCCTCGATGTCTTTGGGCCAGAGGTTTGGATGGATCGTACCTCTTTCTTCCCTCTTCGTGATGCCACCTAGCACCCCCCATTCTGACATCTGTGCTGGGCGTGGCGAAGAGTTTCGTGGGACTGCGCACCTCCGGGGTATGATGTCTTTGGGTCTTATTCTTGCTCTTGCCATCTCCTCTGGCTGGCCGGTTCATCAACTCGATGTGTTAAATGCTTTTCTCCATGGTACTCTTGATGAAACCATGTTTATGGAGCACCTCCGGGATTTACTCATTCTCAATTCCCTTCCGATGTTTGTCGACTACATCACTCTCTCTACGAGCTAAAATAAGCACCACATGCTTGGTTCCAACACCTTAGCTCGCACCTCTTGGCTTTGGGTTTCCGAGAATCTGCCACTGACACTTCTCTTTTCGTCTTTCGACGTGTCAACCTTGTTATATTTCTTCTCATCTATGTAGACGACGCACTGATCATAGGAAATCAGCCTACATTGATCTCATCCCTTGTGGAGTCCTTAAGCATGGAATTTGTTGTTCGTGATGTGGGATCGGCTCACTACTTTCGCGGCATTTAGTTCCTTTCCCATAGTCAAGGATGTGTGCTTTCTCAAGCCAAGTATGTGGCTGATTTACTACGGCGTGCTAAGATGGATGGTGCCAAATAGATCTCTACACCTATGGCATTTGGCAGTCAATCCAGTTCAGCATTGGCATCTTCATCTACTTTCATGGAGGATCCTACTCTCTATCGTAGTGTCGTTGGTGCTTTATGATATGTCACTCTGACTCACCCAGATGTGGCATTTGCAGTCAACTGGGCTTGTCAATTTATGCAATCATTGATAGAAAGAGATTGGTCGGCTGTCAAATGGATTCTACGCTATCTTAAAGGTACGATTGATCATGGTTGTGTGTTCTATCGTGACTCAACACATGATCTTCATGCTTATTGTGATGCAGGTTGGGCCGGTTGTTCCGTGGATCGTCACTCTACAAATGGTTACGCTATTTTCCTTGGCTGTAATCTTATCTCTTAGAGTGCCAAGAAACAATCCACAGTGGCTCGTTCTAGTACAGAGGCTGAATACAAAGCTGTGGCTAACACCACCATGGAGGTTTTATGGCTCCTTTCCCTTCTCAAAGAAATTGGCATTAGTATCAAGTATGTGCCCCAGTTGTGGTGTGATAATATTGGTGCTACCTACTTGGTGGCCAATCCTATCTTTCATGCTCGTACGAAACATATAGAGATAGATTATCACTTCATTCGTGAACATGTTGCTGCTGGTACTCTACGGGTCTCCTATGTTTCTACACATCATTAGATTGCAGATATTTTCACCAAGCCTTTGTCTTTTTCTAGATTTCAATTTTTGCGCACCAAGCTCAACGTCCATCCCTTCATGTTGTGCTTGCGGGCACTACAAGAAATGGCGGTGATAGAGATGAAAATTTTCGATGGATATCTATACGTCGGAAAGTACATCGGTATTTACGACAGACAAATTTCCATCAGAAAGTTCGTCATAAATTTTGACGTATTAATTTCCGTCATAAAAAGCGTCTGAATTCCAGACGGTATTTTCAATGATAATTATTTTTTGATGGATATTTGTCCGTCAAAAATTCGTTAGAATAAATTTCTATTTCCCCCATTCAAAACTTTTCCCCTCTCTCTCCCTCTCCCTCTCTCTCCGGCACGGTCTCCCGCCTCTCTCTCCGACATCGTATGGCGGTGGTGCGGTGGCGTCCCCGTCTCTCCAGCTACCCCCGGTAGTGTCCCCCTCTCTCTCTCCCTCCGACGAGCGGTGGAGGCGTCACCCCCTCTTTATCCCTCCGGTAAGCCCCCTCGATCCCCCTCTCTCTCTCTGTATGACACACATGCACACACAGAGGGGGTTCCTCGACCCCCTCCCTCTCCCTCTCCCGGTCTCCCTCACTCCCTCTCTCTGTAACACATGCACGTACACACAGAGGGGGCTGGCCATGCTCGACCCCCTCCCTCTCCATCTCTCTGACATATGTCTGTATATTTATATGCTTTTGTATTTGTGTTGTATAATTTTTCTTAGCCTATGGAACTATGTATTATCTTTATTTTATTAGCCTTCGAAACTTAGTGGCCGACGGCCGACTGGGAGGTGAACGGTGGGCACGTGGTTTCGTGTCGAGGGCCGACACGGTGCTATGAAGTACCCTTCGTCACCGTCGTAAGTGTCGTAAGTTTCCGTACACGGGTAGGCCCGGGGTGCGGGCGTATTTGTCGTTGGTACGATCATCTTACATGTGGTAGGGATGGGCTTGGCATGAGACGGCTAGACACCACGTGAGGGGAGTACGTGAGACATACCCTCGGCGTGTGGGAGCCGACTAGTAAGCCAACCGCGCGCGCACTTGTCTTCTCGCGTTTTCGACCCTTGCCGAAAGCCTCGAGAATCCGAGGGTGCGACAATTAGGCCAGGGAAGTTTGCTCGGTGCGTTGCTTCCTTGCCTCCTTCATGCATGTCTCCAGCTTGTTGGTAAGGGGGCAATTTATAGAAGTTGAAGGGGTGGGGGGTGGGGTTTAGGCGGACCAAGTTGAGGGTCCAACTTGGTCCGGGTAAACCCCCCAAATAATGCTTTTATTTTTATTTTATTTGAATTTTATTTGTGTGTGTTTTGTGTGTGTGGGAGTGTGAGAGATGGGGTTTAGGCGGACCAGCCCAAGGGGCTGGTCTGGTCCGCCTAAACCCCTCTTCGGAGGAAGGAATTCTTTTTTTTTTATTTTTGGAGGGGTTTAGGCGGACCAGCTTGGGGGTCCAAGCTGGTCCGCCTAAACCCCCCCCCCCCAAGGGGTTTAGGCGGACCAGCCTGGGGAGTCCAGGCTAGTCCGCCGAAACCCCTCCCTAGGGGGGGTTTAGGCGGACCAAAGTGGTCCTCTTTTTTATTTTTTAACAATATTTTTTTTTATTATTCAAGGGTTTAGGCGGACCAGCTTGGGGGTCCAAGCTGGTCCGCCCAACCCCCCCCCCCCCCCCCCGGGGGGGGTTTAGGTGGACCAGCTTGGAGGCCCAAGCTGGTCCGCCTAAACCCCACCCCAAGGGGGGGTTTGGGTGGACCAGGTAGAAGAGAGAGAGGGGGAGTGGTCCCACCCCTATAAAACCCGATTTTTGGTTATTTTCTTCCTAAATTGGTTAAGAAGAAAGAGGATAAAGGATACTGGGAGGATACACTGGTGGACTGGCTGCTTGCGCTTGAGGATCGAGGTATTGACGTGTGTGACTCAACGTAATCCCGGGACTCTGTCTTCGCGAGTTCTTCCACGTACGGGTACGACGAATGAACTTCGCACGAACCTCAGACCGTGAAGTTAGGATTTTTCACGAGCTGGGACTGGGGAGGGACGTCGGGCCCCCCGAGCTGAGGAGAGGGCGTGGCCCCCCTGGGAGTTCGCCCTCCCCGGGGGCCCGGCCACGCCCTGGGACACACGGGCCCCGAGAAAAGCCGTAACCCTTAGGGATGGTCCCCGGGGGTCTTCCTTTGTCATCCAGGGACATCTCTTGGGGGATATGAAGTTTCGGGAGGTTGAAATGGCCCGTGGGAGCCATTATTCTCTAAGCTGTAGTGGCCGCTTGCAAGGTGCTCGGGCGAATGCCCAACACACCCCGGGTTGCCGAACGAGCCGCGTAGGTGGCCGACGGGCCTTGGATTTGGCCAAGGGCCAAGGGTAGAAGTTCGTAGGGGCTGGGAGGAGGCACCTTGGGCCCATGGACCTTACCTCGTACTACATGCTACATTGTACGATAGGTGCAGGGTAGCCTCGAGTTGCCCCGAGAGCTAAGTTCAGTGGCTTGTTGCCACGTGTCTGAGGGTCGAGGGTGGCCCCAACTTGCTGGGGGGTCGTTGTAGGACCCAATTGGTGTACTGGGACCATGGGGTGGCCCATGGGTTGGTGTAGAAGGGTTGAAATACGTGCGCCCACGAGGTGTTCGGCAGAATGCCGAACACGCGTGTGTGAGCCGTACACGCGTACTACGGGCCTCCTGAGCCTGTGGTTGACCTATTTAGGTCTCCCTTTGACCTTGGAGGGTTAAGGGAAGGTGTTCCGAGGTAGGCCCCTAGCCTTTTCACTGAGTGTCATGTGGCATGGCTTGTAGTCGGAGCATCCCCCGGGCGGCCCGGGGGGCCGTGTAGAGCGCGGAGAAAATCCGCGACTTATGAATCGGGAGTGATCCCGATTAATTGCTAGTGCCACCGTGCACCTCGGCTAACGTGTTAGGGCCATTGGTCGGGCCCACTGGATTGTTTGAGGGGTCGGGTAGCCCATGCCTTGAATGTGTTCGAGGAAATTCCTGAACCCTTTTTTCTGGGTATTTTGCTGGGGAATAATCCGGGTACAACAGTGGGGTATTGAGATTGATCCCAACAAGGCGAGGGCAATAAGAGATATGCCTCCTCCCAAGAATTTGAAACAAGTTCGAGGATTAATCGGGAGGTTACAATTTATTCACCGGTTTGTCTCCCAGTACTCACAAAGGTGTAGGCCGTTCTACGAGCTTACTAAGTCAGGAGTCAAATTTAATTGAGATGACAAGTGTCAAGCGACTTTTGACGGATTGAAGGAGTATCTATCAAATCCTCCTATCTTGAGACCGCCAATTCCAGGCAAACCACGTGTTCTTTATGTCTCAGTCATGGATGACTTAGTAGGTGATGTCTTTGCGCAAGTTGATGAAGAAGGTAAGGAGAGGACATCCTACTACTTGTCTAAACTTCTCAACCCCTGTGAGCAAAAGTATACAGCTATGGAGAAGACCTGCGCAGCATTAGTCTGGGAAGTTCAGAAGTTGAAATATTATTTGTTATCTCATGAGATTCATCTCATTGCTCGTATGAATCCCATCAAGTTTCTCCTTAAAAAATCTGTTCTTACCGATCGATTAGCACGATGGCAAAGCTTCCTTTCTCAGTTCGACATCACTTACATTCAGCAAAAGGTAATTAAAGGCTATGCCATAGCAGAACATCTTGCTCATCACCCTCTCCCTAGATTTGATCATGTTCGCTCAGAGTTTCCAGATGAGGAACTAATGTCCGTCAATCAGCCCGATTCAATGTGGACATTACATTTTGATGGAGCTTTGAATTCTCAAGGAAAGGGAATCGGCATTGTTCTCCTATCACCTGAAGGTATCACTATTCCACTTGCCTCTCAGCTTGCCTTCCATTTTACAAATAATATAGCTGAGTATGAGGCTCTTCTGGCCGGACTTGAGGCCGCTCATCAATTCGATGTAACCCAATTGCGGATTGTAGGTGATAGTCAGCTTATTCTTCGCCAAGTGCTTACCAAATGTCACACGCTCGATCCCAAACTCAAAACCTACCAAGAACTTGCTTCTGCTTATGCCAAGCTTTTCACCAAACTGATTTTCATCGATGTTCCTCGAGATCATAACATTTTAGCTGATGCTCTCGCTTCACTTGCTTCCTCCTTAGTTTTCCTTCCCGAAAGAGATTTTCATTCGATTATCATTCAGAAGCGTCTTACTCCTGCTATCAAAGATCCTGCATTCCTTAGTGTTAAGGAGGAGGTGCTCAATAAGGTTAAGGAAGGTGGAATCATTGAAAGCAAAGAGATCATGTTGCTGGATTTAGAAGAAGAGTTAGACGATGAGGAAAAGCCGTGGTATTACGAGATTGCTAAATATTGTCAAGATCAGTCTTATCCCGAAGAGGCCACGGCTGAAGAGAAGAAAGCCATTAGAAGGGTTGCTTAGAGATACACTCTAGTTGGAGGCGTACTTTATGGAAGAGGTCTCACTGGTGTTTTGCTCCGGTGCCTTGATGATGATGAATCTTGGAAGGTCGTGGAAGAGGCGCACTCAAGGGTCTGTGGGGGTCATGTCAATAGCCAGATGTTAGCTAAGAAAATTCTTAGATTAGGCTTCTATTGGCCCACTCTAGAAGAGGATTGTTCTATCTATGTTCGAAGGTGTGTTAAGTGCCAACTACACATCGACAAAATCCATTCTCCTGCTTCTTCACTCCATCGTATGTCTTCCCCCTGGCCTTTCTCCATGTGGGCTTTCGATATTATTAGACCTCTTGGTGATTTGAACCTCCTCACAAAACCAAAGTCATTTATACTCACGGCCACGGAGTACTTCACCAAGTGGGCGGAAGCAGAAGCATACGTGGAGATCAAAATATCAACCATCTGCAAGTTCGTCATGAAGAATATCATTGCAAGATTCGATATATCAAGTACCATCGTCACCGACAATGGGCCGCAATTCATCTCCCAGGAGCTTCAAGACCTCTACAACAGGTATAACATTACATTGCATCATTCGTCTCCTTATTATCCACAAGGCAATAGCCAAGCAGAGGCAACCAATAAAACTTTGATTAAAATCATCAAGAAAATATGTGAAGCTAACAAATTTACGGATTGGCCAGAAAAGTTCGTAGAAGCTCTATGGGCATACCGTACTTCTATTCGTACACCTACTGGGCAAACCCCATTCGCCCTTACCTATGGGATGGAGACGGTAGTTCCTTATGAGATCCTTATTCCTTCTCTTAGAGTACAATTGGATAAGGAGTTCTTTGTTGATGAACGTCGTGAATCTCTCCTTACGTAGTTGGAACTCTTAGATGAGAGACGTATGGCCGCCGCCGAACATGCACGAGTCTATCAAAACAGACTTTCACATTTTTATCAAAAGAAATTTAAAGTTGGTGAAATGGTAATCAAAAGAATCTTTGTAAAACCTGGTGGACCTCGTTCAAAACTCCAACCAAATTGGGAAGGGCCTTATGTAATTAAAGAAGTCTATCCTGGCAATGCTTACAAATTGATTAACGCTGAAGGGGAAGAATTGGCTCACCCTTGAAATGGATTGTATCTTAAGAAATACCACTCCTAAGTCTCAAAAAAAAGAGAGCAAAACAACAACAAAATGATGATGGCGTGGTACGTGGGCCACGAAGCCCGAAAAGTTAAAATCTCTAATTCATTATTCAGTCTTGATGATTTAACTCTGGGTCAATACACACATAACACGCTTAGCTCATGAACTCTAGCGGTGCAAAATTCAAGGAAAGTCAAAGCCAAACTAAGAGTGTAAAGACTTTACCCGTTCTCTTCTCTTCGGTCCACAAAGGGGGAAGTTAGACCCTGGGTAGACCACCCAAACCTACCCGCCGCCCTAGTAGGTGGAAGTCAGCGCCCAAAAGGAAATAATATGTCGCAAAGCCCAAGTACAATTAGGTTTTTATTTTTGAAAAGAAAAGTAAAAATCAAAGATAAAAGAAGAGCATGACAAAAGGACAAAGTCCCCGCAGGGAAAACCCTGGTCGTAAGCATGCATGAATAAAGGGCAAAAGACAAACAAGAATTTCCCTAAGCCAAAGACCAAACCCCAACAGGCAATAGGGTAGGGGAGGAAAGTCTTCCTCGGTCTTCCGGAACCCCTCGTGGACTTCCCCAACATTTTCTTCCATTCCCCCTCCATGGTATGTTGTACTCTTGAGGAATGGCGGAGACGGACTAGGAGGATGCGCCGTAAAAGGTCATGAGTAAAAGCAAAGCTCGAAGCACTTTGACCCTTTGTTAAAATTATTTAAGAATGGTTAGTGAATTTAAGATGGTGATGTAGACACGCCAATTTTGACATTGTGACGAGTAGATCTCGTATTATATTATGATGCCCCAAAGCGGCCCTCCCGGTCGAATTTTTTAAAATGGTCTTCAATTTTCAGACGAGGTTGAATAATGGTGAAATATGCACTCATGGTCCGAGTACATTATTGGTCTGAGCATATATATATAACAAAGGTTCGTGCATCTTCATAGCAAGTCTGTACATTCTCCAAAGTCTATACAATCCATAAATCCATGCATCTCCAAAGTCTATACATTCATCTCCAAAGTCTATACATTCCTCCAAGTCTATACATTCATCTCCAAAGTCTATACATTCATCTTCAAACTCTATACATTCCTCCAAGTCTATACATTCCCACCAAGTCTATACATAGCAAGTCTGTACATTCTCCAAAGTCTATACAATCCCTAAATCCATGCATCTCCAAAGTCTATACATTCACTCCAAGTCTATACATTCATCTCCACATTCACTCCAAGTCTATACATTCATCTCCAAAGTCTATACATTCCTCCAAGTCTATACATTCATCTCCACATTCACTCAAAGTCTATACATTGGCATCCTCAAAGTCTATACATTGGCTTCACAAAGTATGTACATCCTCAAGGTCTATACATTGGCATCCTCAAAGTCTATACATTGGCTTCACAAAGTCTGTACATCCTCAAAGTCTATACATTGGCTTCCTCAAAGTCTATATATTGGCTTCACAAAGTCTGTACGTCCTCAAAGTCTATACATTGGCATCCTCAAAGTCTATACATTGGCTTCACCAAGTCTGTACATCCTCTCAAAGTCTATACATTGGCTTCCTCAAAGTCTATACGTTCCTATCTTTACCTACGTTACAAAGTCTGTACATTCCTCAAAGTCTATACATTGGCTTCACAAAGTCTGTACATCCTCTCAAAGTCTATGCATTGGCTTCCTCAAAGTCTATACGTTCCTATCTTTACCTACGTTACAAAGTTCAAAGTCTATACATTAACTTCACAAAGTCTGTACATCCTCTCAAAGTCTATACATTGGTTTCCTCCTAATCATCCTCACGTCTCTTTCTCTATTAACTACCTCTCAAAGTCTATACATTGTGTCTATACATTGACTACGTTACATCCTCACGTATCTTTCTCTCTCTCTATTTTCTTCCCTCTCTCTCTCTTACGTAACCCCCTTCTCACTGTTCTCACCCTCACTCTCGCTGCACACACCCACACCCCACTCACTGTTCTCACCCTCTCCACCACGGCACATACAGACACACACTACACACACCCCTCTCCACCAAGGCACACACATACGCACACACTCCTCTCACTGCACTCACCCTCCATCCCACGGCACTCTCTCCACTCCCTCTCTTCCCCTCCCTCTAACCACGTCCGCGAGATCTCCCCCAGACGGACCCCCCTTTCATTCTAACAGCCACCAGAACCACCCAAGCCTCTCGGCTATCCTCCATCTCTCTCCCGCGAGCCAACCACACCGCGGCCAACCTCCACCCTCACTCCCCTCTACATGTAACCCACATCGCCCCCATACACCACCATCTTTTCCCAGGTCGCCACTGCAACTCTCGCCGCAACATCACCGCTCTCGCCACCTCTCCTCTCCCTCTCTACGCTGGCCACCGTCTCCATCTCCGGCTTTTCACGCCACTGGCCACCACCGCTGCTAACCCACCGTGCCAGACTACCGCGACGCCGAAGATCCTCCTACCGACAGCAACCCGTTGCCAACACGCCCTCGCCACCGCCGCGATTGCCATGAAGCCCCACGTCCGAGCCCACACCACACGAGGCCGCCTCCCGTGACCTCCACCACCAACGCAAACGTCAGCCGACCATCTTCGCGTCAAAGGCCACCAACTACCGTCGTCGTCCTCACCTTCGCCGGCCACCTCGCCGACGTCGTCGTAGCTCCGCCCTCCACTGCGCCCCCCCCCTCCAGGCGACTTTCACTGCTCCACCACGCCGGCATCACCCTCACGCCACCGCTGCCGTCCGAGCGCCCCACGTCGCTGCCGGCCACCTCCTTGCATGCCCTTGACGCCGCGCTGCCACCTCCACGTCGCCTGCACCGCCACCGGTGTGCCCACGTTGCAGTCGTCGGCCGCCACCGCGTCCCATCCTCCTCCTCCGTGCACATCACCGCGAGCTCCCCCTCTCTCTTCCTTCTCCACCTCCCGTTCCCTTTCTCTCTCTTTCTCTCTCTCTTTCTATCTCCCCCTCTCTCCATTTTCTCTCTCTTTTTCTCTTCCCCACTCCGTCCTCTCTCTCTCTCTCACACCGCCGCGGTTGTCGTCGCCTCTCCCTCCGGTTGCCACCGTCATCGTCGTCGTCGTCTCCCTCGCCGCCGATCGCCTGCGTCGCCACCCGCCGCTGCCGTCGCCGTCCGCGTTGAAGCTCACTGCCGCCGGACCCCCCATCGCCGGCCACGCCATCCGCGAGCCTCCACCTCCTGCGCCTCACTCTCCCTCCCGGGATCTCTATCTGCACCTTCCGCTTCTCTACTCCTCTCTATTCTCTCTCTTCCTCACCCTCTCTCTCATTTCTCTTCTCCCTCTCGCAGACCCCATCTCTCTCTTCTCGTCTTCTCTCTGCCCTCCACTTCCCTCTCTCTTTTTTTTCTTTTTTTTCATTTTTTTTATTTTATCTTCCTTTCTCCCTTCCTCTCTCTCTCTCTCTTTTCTCACCTCTCTCTCTTCTCTCCGTCTCCTGCTTTCTCTCCCTCTCTCTTCAGTATTTTTCTTCTTCTTTTTAATCCTCTCTCCCCTTCATCTCTCTCGATCTCTCTCCCCCTCTCTCTCTTTTCTCCCACCGTCTCTCTCTCTCCCTCTCTCTCGATTTCTCCCTCTCCTTGATTCTCTTTTTTTATTTTTTTTAATTCCCTCTCTCACCCCCTCGCTCTTCTTTTCTATCCCCCTCTCTTCCTTTTCTCCTCTCTCTCTGCTTCACCCTCCTCTCTCCCCCTTTCACGTGATCTCTCTTTCTCATTCTTTTTATTGTTTTTTTCTCTCACCATCTCTCCGTGTTTCTTTATTTCTCCCCCCTCTCTCCCTGTTTCGAACTCTCTCATCTCATCTCTTTTTTTTGTTTTTCTTTATCTCGTCTCTCTCTCCTCCTCTCCCTCTCCTCTCTTGCTGTCTCTCTCTCTCCCATATATATATATATATATATATATATATATCTTAATCTATTCTTTATTTTCATTTATTTTTGTTTTCTTTTAATCTTACATCCTCTTTCTTCTTCTTAAAAAAAATAAAAATAAAAGGGGGAGTTTCCCCCTCTCCTTTTCTTTCTCTCATTCTCTCTCAAATTCCCATGCTTTTATTTCGACCAGTTCATGTATATATTTATATATGTTTATGTAAATATGTTTAAAATGTTTAATATGTTTATGTATATGTAAATATATTTACTGCTCATATATATGTGTATGCGTGTGTGTTCTTATGTTCAGCTTAACCAGTTTCTGAAGTCTGTTGTGAAGGCCCTCGGCCGTGCTGCGTTCGTGTCACTGACACGTCTTCCAAAGCCCGTCATCGGCACCTACCAATAAGCATTTCTCTCCTTTTGCATTATACTCGGTTTGTTAATTCTTTCGCATACATCACTCATCATTATATTTGTAATACAATCCCCTCACTGAGAATGTTTCGGTGTGCATTTCATCATATCATTTCCCAACCTTTAGTTCTAAAGGGGTTTAAAACAACACCAACCAGGTGCACGCTTGAACACGATTCTGCTACTTTCATATCAAGGGACCGGTACTACACTACTTTTATTCTAATCCACCATCCGTTTTTTTTTGTCTGCTGTGTTTTGCAAGGGTAACCGAAGGAAGCCCTCTTCGTCGGCCGGCCGAAGGAAGAGGAAGAAGAAACCCACACAATCCCGTTGCCTGGAGGCAAGACGCGATCATTCTTCTATTTTTGAGGTACACTACCTCTGGCGATCACACCCTCCTTACTCCCGTTATGTTAATTCTTTACTTTATCCTCACCCGCGCGGAGGGCCATCCCCGTGGCGGTTCCCCTCCTCATTTAATCCCTGTTTAAACCCCGATCAAGGAACTAGTTCCTCGCGGGGGGTTTTATTTTTCTGTACTTTCGTTCCAACCCCGATCAAGGAACCCGTTCCTCGCGGTGGTTTTATTTTTCTGTCCTTTCGTTCCAACCCCGATCAAGGAACCCGTTCCTCGCGGTGATTTCATTTCCTGTACTTTCGTTCCAACCCCGATCAAGGAATCCGTTCCTCGCGGTGGTTTCATTTCCTGTACTTTCGTTCCAACCCCGATCAAGGAATCCGTTCCTCGCGGTGGTTTTATCTAACTGGTGCGGTGGGTCACCTCCCGCGACCATTTTCATTTCAGTAATCTAATTTCTGCACTCTAACATCCTAACCCCTAACTGTTTAATTTCAGCATTCCCCTATCACCGCCTTAAAACCCCGCGGAGAGTGACATCTCGCGGCGGTTTATTTGATCCCCTTTTCATTTCTTGTTATATATACTTATATTATAATAAAAACCCCATGGAGAGTAATATCTCGCGGTGGTCTTATGTATATATATACTTATATTTATTATCTATATTACAGTAAAAATCTCGTAAGGCCAATGTCTCTCGGTGGTTTCTATATGTATACATGTTCATTACTGCTGACATTGCTATAATGCTGTTAAAACCCCGCAAAAACTAATGTCCTGCGGTGGTATGCTTTTGTTCATATTGTTCTTATAATTGTCTGAGGAGTGATAAATCATTACAAATTCTGAGTCTACGTGTCTTTCAACTTCCATTATGTGGGTTCTCAGACTCCTCGGTATATGAAAAACTGCTCGCGGAACGGTAGGTCACGCTTACCGAGAAGGGGCCAGTTTACGCGAGAGGGTCTTCGGACCCCCATCTCCGCCACGTACCGGAGTCTGGTTCCGTCCAGGTCTTCAGTGTAATCCTTTCTCTCGTCTCGTCGTTTTTCTCCTTCCCTCTCCTTGGTACGATCCCGTGACACGTTCTCAGGTGAATGTGTAAGGTTTTGGAGCCTACGTAACATGCTAAGTCATTAAAAAAAATGTTTTCAATTAACGCCTAGTCGTAGGGGCGTCATTTTATTAATAAGCGACGTCTTCATGGTCGTCATTCAAAAAAAATGTTTTTAATTAACGCCTAGTTGTAGGGGTGTCATTTTATTAATAAGCGACGTCTTCATGGTCGTCATTCAAAAAAAAAAGAAAAGGAAAAAATATTTTAAATTAACGCCTAGTCATAGGGGCGTCATTTTTAATAAATAAAAAAATAAAAAATATTTTTAATTAACGCCTAGTCGTAGGGGCGTCATTTTATTAATAAGCGACGTATTCATGGTCATCATTTAAAAAAAATTTCAATTGGCGACCATTCAACGGTCGCCTTTCACTTAAATGGTGACAACTGTCTAGTCGCCAATTCTCACAAATTACCTGTTTTTCCCTCTTGCCAAAGCACTTGCTTGCTTGCATTTGTGTGTGGACATCTTTCAATTTTAGTTTGCATATGCCTGCCTGCATGTCGCATTTCCCTATGTTCTTTGTTGTTTTGCCTTAGTTGATTAAAGGCTTGGCCCTTTGACCCTTCGTCAAGGTCAACCACATTCCCCCCTTGCTTATTGGGCAAGGGGCCAAGCCGGACAGATTAATTAATTTGTTTGCTTAAGTGTGGCACACAGGGATAAGAAGAAGGAAAAGATAAAAGTACACAAGTGCTAAAAAATGACAATTCAGGTAACCAAAAAAACGTGCTTTTCATATATATATGCTCATAATCTATGGTGTACAAAATGCAGGAGGTGGTACATATACTCTCTCTCTCTCTAGCTCTCACCTCCACTCTCCTCTCTCCTACTCTCTGCCTCACCATCGTCTCGACGTCGGGACCGCAGCGGGAGCATGGACCCCTGGGAAGCAGTTGAGCCCCCGGCTCGAGCCTGCTCCTCTGCCTCGTTCCTCTACTGGGCCGAGGAACCTGCTCGGTAGGTGGTGCTGGCGAAAGTGCTAGAGTGACCCGCGGCCCGTGCTCGCTCTCGGCCTCTCTGGAGGCGCTCCTCCGTAGCCCGCAGTCGCTCCTGTACGACGGCCAGCTACGCCCTCGAATCTGCAAGCTCGCGCTTGCGCTCCATCCGCTCCTCCCTCTCGCGGGTGCGCGCTCCCTCCTCTCCACCTCGAGGAGGATCCTCAACTCTGTCACATCGTTGGGTAGCTCCTCTCACCGCCTCAGCATCTCCTCCAGCTCTGCAACCCACTGGTCACGGATCGTAAGCTCGGTGCCGGCCAGAGCCGCCCGAGTGAGCGCATCCTGTAACTCGGTAGCCTGCATCATTTAGCATCTTTTATAAGCATCATGACATAAAGTATTTATGAAAAGAAAGCATGCATACAAGGTTTGTTGCTTACCCCTGCCTTGTGGCGCCTCGCCTCCTCCTCTAACTCTGTGATCCGCTGATCGCGGATCAAGAGCTCAATCTGGACATGAGCAGCCCGAGCGAGTGCCTCCTGTAGCTCTGCAACCTGAAAGGTCACCATTCACATAAGCCCTTTTGAATATTCATTCTTGAAAGAAATTTGCATCTATCTTTGAACTTACCCGCTCAGCTAGATCGCGCTCCGCTGCCTCGGCTCGTGCCATTGCCCTAGTGAGTAATCCCTGTAGAGAATCCACCACGATACTCTGATCCCTCGTGCTAGATGAGGCACCTCCCGTCCCTCCTATCGCTGCTCCCCGCTGGGCATGCTACATTCATTGAGATTGTCAGTAGCTTAACATCAATAATTCGAGAATATTTCATCATATAGTTAAGTGCACTCACCAGGGTCTCCAAATCCACATGCGTAGCTACGAGCTGAGCCTTCAAACTGTGGAGATGGACTTGCATGTCCATCACCGCCGCATCCCGCGCATCCTGCATTTGTCACATATTAGTTGCATATTTCATATAATTTCAACATTAGAAAGCATACATTCATACGTACCCCTACGGCCCTCATCTGGGGTCGACCGGTGTAGGTCTCCCAGTAGCGCCGCAGGTATGCCAAGCTGTCCGCCGCATGTGAAACAACTGGAGTCCCGCCACGCTGCCAGTCCACGTACTGCTCTGAGAACCGAAGCCGCCAGTTAGTGGCGACGGTACGTCCGCGGGTCTTCCTCCCGATCCCGCGCGGCTCCGTAACCTCGACCCACTCCTAGTGTAGTCTGAGGGTCCTCATCGTCAGCCAGAGCCGTAGCGGCTCAATCTCGTTCAAGTAGTGAACCCAGAGGTCACACCCGAAACGAGGCCGGCCCGATACGACCCAAGGTTGACCCTCGTCGATCATCCCCTGGTACGGTCTCCACACCACCTGTATGCGTGTCATACATATCATCATATATAAAGCAGGAAATAAAAGTAAATTGCATCATATTTACACACGTACTAGTGAAGCGGGATAGTCGCGGAACTCCCGCCGAAGTACCCGCAGCTCGTAGGCATGCGGAGCTCCTGACAGACACGGTAGCCACTGCCGTGCCAGTGGGAAAGCCCCCTCATCCCCGGGTCGGAGGCTAACATAGTCCATCAGCATGTACAAGTGACTCCACACCTGCATTCATCAATTGCATTAGTATTCATCATAAACATTCATAAACATGCATAATCATATTCATAAGCATCTAAAATAACAATAAAATTCAAAAAAATGCATACCTGAAAAAAGGTGAGAAGCCGCTGATAGTTGCCTCTCGACCTGTCCCCATGGACAGATCAACCATCAGGTGCGCCAGTAGGGCAGCTCCCCACGCATACCTCCCCACTCCCTCCACGTCCTCCAGGATGCCCAAGAACTGGCAGTTCATGACATCCCCCTTCATCCCCAGTAGTAGCCTCCCGAGCATCAGGAACAAAAACTGCCTCAAGTCCATGTCTGCCCTCTCCCTCTGAGCCGGGTCCTAGCAATAGGCAGCCCGGGCCCTCGCTGCTAACCTCTCAACAAACTCACCCAAAGACTCTCCCGACCTCTGCCGAGAGTCTCCCAATCCCATCACACCAGTCAGCTCTCTGCGGTACACCGTCCTACATGCCCTCGGGGCATCCACCACTGTCTCCAAACCTAGCAACCTCTCTGCTAGCTCCCCGTAGTCTGGGAAGGTCACCCCACTAACTGCCTCCCCATCTACCCTCAAGCCCGTGATCCTGGCCATATCCTCTAAGCTCGGCACCATGTGCCCCCAGGACATCAAAAATACCCGACTAGTCCTATCCCACCTCTCTCTCAACACCTGGATCAGGGTCAAGTCGGGGGGTACCGGCTCGATGCTGAGAAAGGGACCGAACCTCATCGCCTCCACCATCGCCCTCTGGAAGTCGGGCAGCCCATAATATGTAGCCCGCACTTGCACCCAGGAGATCCGAGTCCGCATCAGCCCCTGCCAACAAAAAGATATATACAATACAAAAGAACAAAAAAATCCCTATTGCTAATTAAGTCATAAATAACAAAATAAAAAGAAGGTTTTTTATCACTGTTTTAATTGGCGACCAACACAGTGGTCGTTATATCCCTAAGAAGGCGCCCAAGGCTTGGGCGCCAATTCTCTGCGTCTTCTATTTGATGCCCTAGGGCATGACGTTATTTCTGGGGGCATTTTTGTCTTCTTCCTACGTTTCTGTGATAAAAAAATAAAATAAAAAATGGTTTTCTGATATGACTAAAAAAGGCATGCTTTTCTGATATATATAAAAAAGGGATTTTTCAAAATAACGACAGGTTTTTGGGCGCTATTTCTTTATGTTTATTCAATTTTCAAAATTAAAAAGGGATTAGCGACCTTCCCCTGTCGCCATTTGAATTGATGCCGCCTATGCGATCGTCAATTACTGTGTTTTTTGTTGTTTGGTGTTCTTCCCCTCCCTGATGGCAATAGATAATCAACAAAAATAAAAAAATGATGAAAACAAATAAAAAATGACAGGGGATGAGGTACTAACCTTGTTGGGCTCGGGCTCCATCAACCCTCCCCGCAGTGGCCGGTGGGGAGGAGGTGGTGGCTCTTCTCCTTCCTCGTCTCCGTCATCTTCTCCATCCTCGCCCTCTTCATCATCTTCTTCTTCTCCTTCTTCGTCTTCTTCTCCTCCTTCATCTTCTTCACCTCCTTCGTCTTCTTCACTATCTTCCTCATCCCCTTCTTCGCTTTCTTCTTCCTCTCCTCCGTGCTCCATCGCCGGAGTATCTTCGGCTACCGCAAGGGGGAGTTCCTCCTCGCCGGCGTCGTTCTCTTCCTCGTCCAGGTCAACCATGGCAGGGGCCATCACCTGCTGCCGCTTCCCGCTGCTGGAGCCGCTTGCGTAGGCCATAGAGGGGTGAGATAGGGAAAGTGAGAATGAGAGAGAAGGGGGGTGCCACGGTGATCGTTGCCGGTGGGTGGTTGCAAAAGGGAGTAAAAGGACGATAGAAATAGGAAAGAGGGTTTCAAAGCAAGGAAGGGCAGTTTTAACGAAAATGTTTATGGCAGTGAATTTGAAACTATTAACGACCTGTAGAATACCGTCCATTAAAGAATCAACGACCATTTGAGAAGGCGCCATCTGGTTGGAATTGCAAATTTTTAGAAAATAAAGAATTAGCGACTGGTCGTAAGGGCGTTATTTCATGATTAAACGACCGCTCACAGGGTCGCTATTTTGAGGCATCCGTTGAAGTTCGTGCAACTATCAGACAATGATAAGACGCAGTAATGATTAAGTTTTGAGAATCAACGCATGTTTGAGTGGGCGTCATTTCAAAGAATTAACATTTAAGGGAATTATAAAGAAAATAAAATCAAGGAATTAGCGCCGTTTGGAGAGGCATCTATTTGTTGATAAGCGACTGCATGAGAAGGCGTCAATTATGGACCTGATATTTTATAAAGAAAAAGGATTAAATGAATTGGCGACTATGATAAGGGCGTCATTTCAAGAATTAACGACCTCTGTAGCATTCGCGTTTTCAAACAGAGACCCGTCATTTTTTAGACAGAGTTGAAAATTTTGGAAGTTTTGATCAGTCTAAACAATTTCATTGACTCAATCAAGGAACAATCTTTTATTTATTTCAAAAGAAAGCATCATTATATGATTAATGAGCCACCTTGGGCCTCAAATTCCTAAAAGCTATTGCATATGCCTTCCATTGATCCCTATCTTCTTCCACTCGCTCCGTGGGCCGGTGTAGCTTGTCGACCCGCCATAATGCTTGAATTGTCTTGGTTTCTTCTTCATCACCCTTTGAGCTTAGTTCCCTCTTTTTAATTGGTGGGAGATGAGAAGCCTCCTCGAAGTGATGGCGGGGAAGACCGAGTTGTGAGAGGCACCGATGAGAATTGTAAAGCACGAACTCGGTGGTGCCGATCAAGCTTAGTTCCACTCCGGAAGAGAGCCTTGCACGAAGATCTTGTGTCTTGAGAAATCCCGGTGCGCATGTGAAGGCATTTTGTGGCATGGTTTTGAAGTGATCGCGCCAATCCACTCGTTTCTTGTGCTTGGATACTCGGTTGGTAACTCTCTCATGTAATCCTAGAGTGCTCGTCATGTAGTGGAGTGGGCTCTTGGAGAAAATCCTTGAAGCTTATTGGGATTCCTCGCATGGATTAAATTTGAAGTGGAGGTCCACCCAACTTGTGAATAAGATCATTGACCCATATAGGGGCCTCCCCATAGAAGCTGAGGTAAGCCCGCTATAGAGGTAAGCTAAGTTAGCCGGCCCAATCCTCTTGCCTTCCCATATTCCACATATAGCCCTCAATTGCTCCTCCTCCAAGAAATCATCCGCCGAGGGGAAGAGTAGTGCTCCCGCGAGGCAAATCACCATTGCCTTCATAATCAACTCCATCTCCTCTTCTTGGTTCTCCTTTCCTAAAGATTTGTACACCCATGCCACAAGCTTCATCAAATTTATCCCTCTTGTGGCTCTTATTTGATTTATCATGTTTTGGCTTGGGATTAAGCTTGCTAACATCTCTATGGCACTTATTGGTTCATGCATGATCGCCATCTTTTCTTCCTCTCCTTGCTTCAAAGGCTTTAATCCTAGAAGCATCTCCACTTCTTCTAGGAGGATGGTGGCTTCGAAAGTGGGGAATAGGAAGGTGTGGGTGTGTGTGTGCCATATCTCTATGAGAGCTCCCATGGCGGCCCAATCAAAGTGAACATCATTGTAATGTTTGGCATGGGTGACTAGGCCTAAGAGATGCCACTTAGAGAGGTGAGATCTCATGTCTAAAGTAATTTTGGAGAGTAATAGAGGGAGCCATGGAATTTTGGTATATCTTCTAGCCCCCGGGATGAGTGGGTAATCCTGAAAATCAAAAGAAACAAAAGAAAAGGAAGAGAGGATATAACATTGTCAGAGTTGGGATAGGATGAAGAAAGAGAATAGAACTAAGGCTTTCTTTAAAACTTACTTGATTAGCAGCTATCCTCCCACTAATGTGACCCTCAATTTCTGAAATTCTTGGAAATCCCACTTTGGATCTCTTCAAAGGTCGTAGCATTGCCTTATCCATCTTGTTGATCAAAGGGAGAAGCTTCTTCTTCTCTCTGTTAAGAAAGTAATTCCCCTTGTGCTCTATTAGGCTTCAATGGTTCCTATTCTGTTACGATCACCAGCGCTGAGGAATTCTCAGTTGTGTTTTGATGCATTAGAGAGCACCTAGAGCTGCCCTTTTATAGAAGAGAAAACTTGCAGCTCAAAGTTGAGAATGAATTCGAGTTTGAGTTCGATTGAGGCTCTGGAGTTTTGTTTCCGGGTAGGAAACGGGACGCTAGAGTTGCGGGGAATTGACGTCTGAACCATTACTGTCATTTATTTGAATAGCGACAGACATCTTGTCGTCAGTTCTTATTTAACGCCCTTTTCAGCAGTCGCCCTATTCCTCAGTAGTCTGCTTTTCAAATTTAATGATGGCGTTGTGATTAATTGATGAATTTCTTGAAATTACATTTTTTATATATATCTTGGTGAGTTGGCCCTGCCATGAGTTCTTGTTGCGCTAATGATTTTTGAGCACAGGAAAGGATCAATTATGCAGGTTGACAAGTCGTTCTAAGTATGCTCCTTTGATGGTGACATCTCTTGTCCCTGTATTCCCTCATGTATGCATTTTTACTATATGCTATCTACTCTATTATAGCATATCAAAGACCTTGTGGTTCTGATGAACCTGGAATTTGAGTTCCCCTTCATAAAAAAAATAGTGATAATTCTAGGGGAGTTTTAATCACACTGATAGGTCGTTAAGTCGTTTAAGGCCTGGAACGACGGTTCCACTTCATGAGTTGGTGCGTGGACAAACGGGCTTCGGCTTAGTGTTGGCTCATAGAACTAGATTCCTGACCTAGTCTAGATGGCTTAGCAATATTATCCTTGATTGTTTTATATTTTAGTTTGTTTTAATTTTTCTTTTAGCCCAGCATGCATCATGTAAGACTTTGAGCCTAAATGTTGAGAATCCTCATATTGAGTCAGTAGTGAGGGCCACTCGCTCTTGATTGCAATTGACATGAGATAACCGCTCAGGCTGGTTCCTTGAAAGTTTTTTTTGCTGGATTCCTATCCCATTCCTTTATTTCTCTGTAAATCCACCTTGATTGTAGCACGTCCACATTGGCTGAGAATCGCTCTCCAACAGTGTCTATCCTTTTGTGCCCTTGTGCACATTTTGTTAGTTTAATTTTCCATCCAGACAATTGTTGTTTTTCGTAATCATTCGAGGTTGTTTCGTTCAAAACTGTGGAAAGATTTTCAACGCTTAGTTTCGAAGGCGTGTCACATCACACCTTGGCATCTACTTTTCAGTCCATTCCTACTTCATTTCACTTTGCTACATTCCGTCTCACTCCTTTGCAAAGCAGACGCCAAGACAGGGCAACTGTAGACACGCCAAAATCGATACTATGTTGAGTAAATCTCGTGTCACAATGTAATGCCCCAAAGTGGACTTCATTACTGGCTCAATATGAGATTTTTCTAATTTCTTGAATTTTATTTGGATTATTTGTAATTAGCGACCGCCTTCTGGGCGTCATTTAACTGCCGACTCTACGATGTGTCGTTATTTCAACTAAGAGGCGACCATCCGCGTGGGCGCCATTTCCTGACGACTTAGAAATTAACTCAAAGAATTAACGCCCTGTTGTGCAGGCGTGCATTAATTGACGCCATTCCAAGAAGGTGTTATTTCCCATTTTTCAAAATATGGAAAGTCAGGTATTTCTATAATTTATCCAAGAAATAGCGACCGAGTGCGCGATCATCTTTTTTTAATTAACGACGGTCTTTGGGTCGTCATTTCAGTTCCGTGTCCAATTCGTATGCACCTTTCTTCCTATGGTGTTCCTTCTCCATTTTGGTTCCAAGTTCTTCTAAGAAAGGATATCCACGTCCTGAGAATTTAACCTTGTTTTAATCCTATTAGAACAAGGTTTTAAGCCCTATAAATACCTCCTCTTTTGGCATGTCGCGGGATCCTTTTCGAGAGAGCTTACAGAGCCTTTAGAGAGTTTTTTTTACTGCATGTGTTCTTCTAACTCTGCAGGGGTGCGCCGGAGGGGAGCTTGGGTTGCTGATCTTCCTCCTTGGCCGATCTCCCTCTCGGCTGATCTCTCATCTCTCTTGTTCTCTCGCAGCAGTGCAAGCATAAAAGGGCCATCACATATTATTCTACTTCTTCTTCTCTTTACTGTTTCTTTAGCGTGCACGTGCATATCTCTGGCACCTTGCTAGAGTTCCCTTTTATATATCATCATTTTGCTATTTGCATACGTATTATCCCACCTTTTGCTCCTTATTAAGGGGTTTTAAAATAACACACAAGGTGTGTTCATGCCCATATTGCATATTGTTATTTCTATTGAGTATTGATACTGCACATCTTTTGGCTAATCCAAATTTCTCGTCCTTGATTGTTTTCTTTTAAGGGTACCTTCATCGGCCAGCCGGTAGAAGGAATAAGTTGAGCTCACATCCACACCCGCTCACAAGGTACACTTAGCGATCACTTTCTTCTTTTGAGATAACCCCTCTGGCGATCACACTCCAACGTAGCATCACATGCTCCCTCCCCCACCTTTTTCTTTCTTATTTATTTATCCTCCCTCTCATTGAAAATTAAATTTTCTTTCTTCTTTTGAAAAGTCTATGTGACACGTTCACAGCGTAGTTCGAAGGTAAGCCGTCATCTGTTCAGGTTGGTCCTTTAGGATTATTTGTTCCATTTTATATCTTCTAACTTCCTTCTAAATCTCATGCTAGGAGAACAAGCCGTCAAAGAGTTAGAAGGTATGAAAGTAGCTGTTTCTACGCAGAACGGGTAGGAACGGGCGTGTTCTTTCGGCGAGGATCTGAAGTTTAGGGACCTTATTAAAGGTATTTTCAAGTTCAGTCTTTAGAGTTAATTGTCCCCCTTTGCGTCTTCTAACCGCCCTCTAAATCTTGTGAAAGAAGATCAAGCGGTCAGGAAGATAAAGCATCTGGAAGTTGCTGGTTCCATGCAGGACGCGTAGGAACGAGAACCTCCTTCCAGCAACAAATTCGAAGTCTAGAGTCTAAACTAGAGGTAGGTTATCTCATGTTGGCTTAAACATCAAGTTAATAACAAAAGTCCTGAATTACTTCGTGATTTCATGCACTATACATGAAGTATTTGACGTTTTTCTATGACTGCGCATGCATAACTTTCACTGCATACTATCCCTGCACCCCTTAATTAAAAGATAAGAATTTTGACTTAACTCATGTCCTATCATGCACTCTCTTCGTTCTAGACATGATATTATGTCATATCTCTCAGTTCCTTATAATTTCCATTCATTTATTGCCCTAGAATGGGCCCTGCATGTTGTTTTAGCTTCTGTCTGTTACAGACAGAAGGCGGTTCCACAGAGACCGTCGTCTTCAAAAGGCGGTCCCCGACAGACTGCTACCATCAAGTGACGGTCCTTAACAGACCGCCACCTAGTTCTGCAACCAGGCCAAAAACCTTATCTTATTCCTATTATACTATTGATATTCTGCATGCCTTAGCATAGTAAGGGTGTATTTCTGAACATGGCATATTTCATACTTCATGTTAGCATGTTTTAAATGCTTATTTTCATGTATGTTAATTTTTTGCCAAACTTTATAGTTTTGTATTTGAAGGAATTTCCACGACTTGATTACGCTTTGATCTATGTTTAGATCGTTCCTTTCTAACCTTATTTCTATTTTATTAAGTTCACATATGACGCGTATTCCGATACGTTGCTATTTAGATCACTTACACTTGATAGGAACACTCTCTTGGACTTGAGATCTTCTTCGTCGGATATTCCTTCTACCGGACTAGGTGATCATGTTTCAAGGCCTCCGCAAGTCTCCGCGAACCTGGGATTCCTACTAGGACGCCGAGCTGGTTGTACCCTACAAACCCAATGGATTAGAAAACACTTGAATTTTCCGCGTTTTCTGCACTCGGACTTTATCGCGGTCTTTAGGTGACCGCTACTTCTTGATAGCGGTCCTGGCGCGACCGCGTTCTGCCAGTTTGTTCATTGCGTCAACTTGTTCCTTCTTTCTGCGTCGACTCCACTTGATTACGATCTTGACTTGACCGCTACTTCAAGAAAACGGTCCTCTTGAGACCGCGTTCGGTCATCTTGTTCTCTAACCCATGGTTTGACCCAAGGGTTGATTATACTTTGTTCCTAGATGGTCTTCTGATTGTCTGGAACCTAACATTTTATTCAATAAGCCATTAATAAACTATGGAAATCTATGAATGTACTGTTATGCTGCCAGAATTCTTCCGTGGCATAATGTCCAATTAATTCATCCATGATCTCATGATTTTCATTTTTGGTACGTTCGTACCTTGATTTTGCTATCATGAACTATTGTTGAACTTGACATTATTTGCCTATATTTATATTTCTCGTGGAAGTAGTTTGATTTATAATTTGAAGATGCAAGAGCGGGTACGGACAGTGTCCAAGGGCTCCACGGTAGCCTCCTCGGTAGATGGCCGGAAACATACTGTAAACCATGGGTATGATGAACACTGACGTCACATTGCGCCAGGAGTACTCTTTTTATAAATGGGTGAAATCCACAAATTCTCACGAGGTAATCTCATGATATTTACATGATTGTTAAAGTACATTCTAGTTACATGACTTTCTCGTTATATGACAACACATTGTCGTTATTGAAAGGTCACGTTATATTCTTACTTGATCATGCTATCTTATTCACTTGAATCCTCATATCTCTATAGTCTATATCTTATTGTTACTATGGTTTTATTCGCATGTTTTACCGCATTTCTTTATCTTACATTCTAGAGTTAAAATGTTAATTACTTAAATTATGCCTTCGTGTTGATATGAAGATACCTACTAGACGAGTGCGTTCATTCCCTACTTTCTTAATCTTTTCAGGAAACTCTAGTGGATAAGATTTAGATTTCTCGAAAGACGGATTCGAGGGAGAGATCGATTGATGGACGAGAGAAGTCTTAGTCTAGTCATGAGTCATATTGTAATTTAAGTTCCTTCACTGTAATAAGCGGTGAAGTTGATCATGTTATGTAATTTTCTTTTTATTGAGTCTAGTAAGTCAAGGAGAGTCGAGTCGAGTCAAGTGTCTTTTGTAAACCTTTGATTAAGATTCAATAAAGTTAGATTGCTGAGTATATTATCACGTGTTCACTCTTTTGTGTGTTAATGTTTAGCGCTCTAATTATCTTGCTAACTTGAGGCGTATTACCGACTATTCACGTTCCCGACTTAATTCCGCTGCATATCTCGGGGCGTGACAAAAATAATAATAATTTTTTCAAGTAAGAATTTTTAGAATTTTATTTTCAGCAATCAAGATTAATTAGTTCACGTAAACTAATCTAAAGTAACAATTTGCATAATTTTATTTTCAGAAGATAGAAATCAATATTCTTTTTGTAAACAAAAATAAATTTTAGAATCTAATCTTATGAAAATAGAAATAATTTATTTACATAGAAATAATTTTAAGGATTTTTAAAAATTTGAAAATAAAACTAATTTATTTAAATAGTAACATGCAATTTTTAAAGAAATGGAAATATTTTTTATCTAAATATATACAATTTTTTAGAAATTTATTTTCTGTACACATAAATTATTTAAAACAAAATTTATTTTCAGAAAATAGAAATATCTATTTTCTGTTAATAGAAATTACATAAAGTATTTTTTTAAAAAATAGAATTGTTGGGTTCGGTGCAAGTATTTAGAGGGGGGTGAATGAATATAGCCTATAAAAATTTCGCCCAATTAACAACTAGAATGCTAACAAGACAGATTAGATAATCTGAAGGCTAATTAAATCTTCTGTTCAACCTGTAAGCAAACAGATGGAGCGCCCCTATGCAAACATCTAGCGGAAGCAAAAACATATAGAGAAATCAAACCACTGCACAGAGGTTTTTAGGTGGTTCGGTCCAGCAGACCTACATCCACCCCACACTCAACCCGAGTGTGGCTTCCTGCTGACTCACAGCTTGAACAACTGGGCATCACAGCTTGCCATACAACCGCTAGGCAACACAGCTTGCCGTCCGAGGAATCCTCCTCACCCGCTGAGCAACACAGCTTGCTGTCCAGTGGAATCCACCACTGCAAACCGCTAGGGATTACAGCTTACCCGTCCAGAGGTAGCACCTCTGCAAACCGCTGGGCAATACAGCTTGGCCGTTCAGTGGAATCCTCCACTACAAATGCTGACTAACAGCTTGAATAAATGTATAAAAGGAAAACACAAAGGGGAACAAAACAGCACCGGAAAGCTATAAAGAAATGAAGCACAAATGTGGCTCTCTACAAGAGCTGACTGGCCTGGATTTAATCCACGGTCCAGTTGAGACAATCTTTAGCTGATCTCTTCTTCTCAACTCTCGATCTCTCTTTCTCTTTCTTTTTCTTCTTCTTCTCTGCTCTCTGTCTCTCTTTCTTTTCTTCACTCTTTTCTTCTTCTCTTCTGCTGGATCGAAGTCTCTGCACTCTGCTCTTCTGCTATTGCTGCTTCTACTTCTTCTATTTCGATCAACCTTCAACTGAGGATGAAGGCTTCAATATATAGCAGCAGCAGGTGGATAAGGGCGCGTGCTTCCACAGTTCCCGCCCAAGTGAATTCGTCAGATCCGAGGCAATTCCATCCACGTGTCAGCATCTGCACACCTCATCCTCCTGGGATCACGAGCCAGGTCATCAATCTCGATAAGAATCCCTGTCAGACAGAGCATCAGATAAGTCATCAGTTTAAGTGAAGAGCTCTGTATAGACTTGTAAAGACGATCATGATGTATAGACTTGTAATGTAAAGTGCGTTGTATAGACTTCATGAAGACACTGTGAACTCGAGTGCAGTGTATGGACTTCACTATGTAGACTTGCCAAAGACAAGGCTGTACAGACTTTGATGTCCAAGGGCAATGCAGACCAATGTACAGATTTTGGCGAAGCAAAAGGCTATATAGACTTGGAGACCCAAAGGTAGTGAATAGACTTCGTTTCAAGCAACGTAGGTAAAAACCCAATGTATAGACTTCAAATAAGACGCTGCATGAGACGATGCATGCTGTATAGACTCTGCCCAATGTATAGAGTTCTTATATGCAGTGCTGTGCGATGTACAGACTTCATATATGAAGGCACTCGCTGTATAGACTTAGACAATGTGAAGACTTGGACAAACAACTGACAATATATGGACTTCACGATGTACAGACTTGCCAAGACGAATGAACGATGTACATACTTGGGCAAACACAGTCTGTATAGACTTTACCAGTGTGCAGACTTTGAAGAGCATTCAGCAATGTGCAGACTTCACTGCATATGAAGCAGCGTATAGACTTAACCAAGCAATGTACACACTTGCTGAGTTGACGCTACAAGACACACTGAGTTGACGCTACATGAATCATGGACAGTGTACAGACTTTATGAATGAAATGCATTGTGCAAATGAGAAAGTCTGTACAGACTTTGTGAAGCGTGACTTTAATGTACAGACTTTGCTGAATGAACGTTGTGAATACGAGTCCAGTGTACAGACTTAGCTGTTGCAGACCTAGTCCAATTGAGACTCTGAGAAAGACGATGGATGTACAGACTTCTAAATGCTGATGGACACTGTACGGACTTGACATAAGACGCAAGTTAAGACGGTCCAATGTACAGACTTATGCTGTGGAGACTTAGTCCAATTGAGATGCTGGGAAAGACGGTCCACTGTCTAGACTTTACAGTAAATGCATATGCCAATGTTTATACTTCAAAGCTCGACCAGTGTACAGACTTGCCACCGACCAATGTATGGACTTGAGATCTAATGCAAACGGCTGTACAGACTTGAACGTCAAGTGAGACGATGAATGAGACGATGCACTGAACAGTGGTGTACAGACTTTGACTCAATTATGTATATGAGACGCTAAATGAGACACACCAGTGTATAGACTTTATGCTATGCAGACTCTGACTCACATGTGCATATGAGACGCTAATCAAGACGGACCAATGTACACACTTAGCCAATGTAATATATGGACATTGCATAGACGATGCATGAGACACAGACACTGTGCATGAACAGTGCAGTGTATAGACTTATGGACTTTGAGTTCGTGCATCTACATTACAAATGTACAGACTTTATGAATAGTGATGCACTGTACATACTTGTGATGCATGAACAGGCCAGTGTGCAGACTTCATGAATGTGCAAACTTGTCAACGAAATGCACAATGTATAGACTATGCACATGCATGAAGAGTGTATAGATTAATGCACGAAGCAAAGCAATCTTCCACGGAATATATCAGTTATATGCATTCAAATCAATCATGCCATCATCAAAACATGCCATCATCATATAAAGGACATTTCATGACACTGTCTAAACAATATCCAAAGCACTCATTGTGTGCTATCATCAAAACAAAACAGCATTGCTATCATCAAAACAACATAGCACATGCTTGTGCCTAAGGGGCACAACAAGAATTGTATTTTCAGAATTATATATATTATTTTTAGAAAATATTTATATTTAAACAGAAATACAATTTAGAATATTCATTTTAGAAATATAATTTTAGAAAAAATAGAAATTGTTTTTCTATCTTTTATTTTCAAAAAATAGAAATTTAAACAATATATATATATTATTTTTAATTTTTTTTGAAAATAGAAATCACTATAGGAATATTTTTATTTTTTGAAAAACAAAAACAACTATTTAAATATAACCAATTTTCAGACTTTTAAATAGAGATGAAAAATGTGTTCAGATGTTTAGGCGTAAATTGAGAATATCGGCTTCCCCTTAGACACTAATCACCTTGGAACACGTCGTGCAGCATGGATGTGTTTATGAACCGCTGGCAAATGCTTTGTTAAACTTGTCGAGCAATTGAGCACGTTTCTGCCGAAAACGCACTGATTGATGGGAACGCGTATCAACTATTTAGCATGTTTGAAACGCGGTGTCATAGACGGGCGCGTTTCTGCGTTCACATGTGATGTCACACTTAATTTTTTTTCTTTATTTAAAAAATGTATTTGAATTTTTTCCCCTTTATTTAAAGAATGTATTCGAAACACGTGACACAGGAAGATAGATCATATTCTTGAAACACGTCTTGTTATTTCGACGTAATTTTGAAATTACATCCCATCAGAAAGACATAAATTAATTTTTATATTAAGTTTATTTTTAGTAACATAATAAAAATAAAACTCTTAGATTGTTGTAAATATACGGTTAAAAATAAAAAATCAATAGTAAGTAATTAAAAATTTAAAAAATAAATAAAATTAGAAATATAATTTGTTGGGTCGAAATACGTAATCGTTAGAATTAAGAACTCGCGACAATAACTTATTAGAGATACGACGACTCTCAAATAGACGAGACTCATCTCTCTCGTCGTCATTTCTTAGAAGAGAGCTTCGTGAAATTTGATTACACTCGTAATAAGTCTAACAGAAAAAAAAGATAGAAGAGGAAGTTGGAACGAACAGGAGAAACATGAATGAATGTGTGTGATGATTGTGTGGAGAATCATCGGTCAATTGATCACTCAGGGTGACCAGTTTATAGGGTTTACAAATTGAATCAAAACAAGGCAACGACAGCAGAAGGAGGAATGGCGTCCGCAAGGGATGCCTCCCTTCGTTCCAACGGATACATTCGTCCGTGATGCATATGATTTTATAAAAAATGAGAAAAACTCTTAAATCACTGCTATATCTTAACACACCGAAGCCAAATGTGATTAGGATTTTTTTAAAAAAATACACATTGCCGGCCACAGGTACGGGGCAGGCGATGGTGGAAAATCCCTCTAACGGCGGCCTATCAGCCAAATATGAGCAGTCGCTCAGCATGGGTTTTCAACTTTTAAGCGATCGAATAAGGACCGCGTCGCTGTTGGGCCAACGTGGATCTAATACAGCGATCGCAAGATCCGCTAAGCTGCTTTCAAAGACGCCCGTAGAGGATCGAAGCGGAGCACCGTATCTGAGAATACGGTACGCCCGACTCCTGCGGTGCGAGTCGGCATATCATGCATGCTGCAGGGGCCGGGGTGCAGAGTGCCAGAATCTAAAACCGATAGGGGGTTGGTTCTCTCACCGCGTCGCTCGCCCCGCGCGCAGCCTGTGTGCCGCAAGCTCGCGACACGGTCATGCCGTGCTCGGCTCTCGTCCGCATCAGTGCTCATCGACACCTTCCCTTTCCATGCGCAGGCGTCAGCCTCCTCCTGCGCTGCCTCTCCTCCTCCTCCTCCTCGCCCGTCCCCACAGTCTACAGCTGCTGCACCACTAGCAACCCCATATCCCAGCCCGACCTCGAGGCGCTGGTTCTCCGCCAATACCGCCGCGGCAAGTTCCACGACCTCCTCCGCTCCGTGGCTTCCCATCACTCCGTCCTTCTCGCTGCCTGCCGCAACCTCGCCCCTCCCTGTGGACGCGAAGGCCATCATGATAAGAATAATGCTGTTGTTTTCTCCCCAGAGTGGGTTGCCCGGTTCGGGATCTCCGTCGAGCATCTGTCGCGCGAGCTCCGGGAGGGAAGGCTCGACTCCCACGCTTGCTGCGTTAAGATGGTCCCATCGCGGAAGAAAGGGGAATCTCTTGTCCTGCCTAACCTAAAGCTGAAGGTTGTGATGGAGGCCGTCCGGATGGCCTTGGAGATGGTCTACGATAGGCGGTTCGCCACCTTCGCCTACGGCGGGAGAGTCGGCATGGGCCGCCAGACTGCCATCAGGTACCTTAAGTCTGCCGTCCAGAACCCGACGTGGTGGTTTCGTCTTGCACTCCGCCGCGAACGCTTCGGCCCGAGGCATGTGCGCAGGCTCATTTCGGTCATGGAGGAGAAGATAGAGGACCCCCTCTTGTTTGGGCTCGTCGAGGGTCTCTTTGCCTCCGAGGCGGTGATGATTGAGCTCGGAGCGTTGGATATGGGGAGGGGGTTCCCTCAGGAGTGCGGCCTCTGCTCAATCCTTGTAAATATCTACTTTAGCGGCCTGGACCGCGATATTCAGGACCTTCGGTTGCAGGTCCAGAAGGAGAATCCGCTGATCCGGTCGGAAGATGGGCCCAGGGTTTTCCATAACCCCGTTAGAGTATATGCAGTTAGATACCTAGATGAGGTTCTGGTGATCACTTCTGGATCCAAGATGTTCATGATGGACGTTAAAGACAGGGTTATTAGATATCTGGAGACCAACTTGGATTTGAAAGTGGATAAGTTAATGACCTCAATCCACAGTGCTGTGTCTGAGAAGATGGGTTTCATGGGAATGGAGCTTCAGGCTGTTCCCCTTTCAGTGTTGCATCCACCTATGTCAGAGAAGGCCATTAGAGCTCGAAAGAAGTACCTCAAGCAGAAGGCCGCAAAAGCTCAGGAATTGAAGAATGCCCGAGAGACAGTACGGAAAAAACTGGGTATGAAGATAATGAACCATGTGTTCAAGAAGCTGAAAAGAGGTGGAGAGTTCAAGTTTGAATTCCAGATTGAACGCGAGGTCAGACTCATTTTTGAGAATTGGGCAGAGGAAGTTGTGAAAGACTTCTTTCAGTCAAAAAAGGAATGTTGGACTTGGCACCGGGTGCTTACATCTGGTGATTTCTTGACTTTGAAAGGAGTACGAGATCAATTGCCGGCAGGACTTATCAATGCCTATGACCAATTTCAGGGGAAAGTTAACGAATATATGATGCCTGTGAAGTTTAACAAGCTCCCAGTCCCAGAGGATGTGAGTGGAAAAGGAGGTGATGATGGCATGGACAGTGTTAATAATGATGATGAGGAGAAGAAGTATGCTGAGAGAACAGTGAAAGATCTAACGAAGCTGTGCATGAGAGTCAATGCACCCATGGAACTTGTGAGAAGAGCAGTTAAAATGGCTGGATTTACAAACTCTATGGGGCGACCACGGCCAATAAAGTTACTTATTTCTCTGGAGGATTCTGATATTATTAAGTGGTATTCTGGTGTAGGGAAGAGATGGCTGGAATTTTTCTGTTGTTGTCGCAACTTCAGAATGGTCAAAACAGTTGTTAGTTATCATCTGAGGTTCTCTTGTTTTCTGACATTAGCAGAAAAACATGAATCAACTAAACATGAAACCATTAAGCACTACACCAAGGATCTTAAAGTTACTGACAAGGATGGTGTGGAAGAAATATACTTTCCTACAGAAAGGGAAATTAAGATGATGGGTGATAAGAACCTTTCAGATCCAATGCCTGTGGATGGTGCTTTATGCTTGCTTTTGGTCAGGTTAGCATTCAATGATAACTCGTATTCCTGTGTGGCCCACTTTTGTGGTAGAGAGGATACACTTCTTTATCGTGTACGTTTGTTGCAAAACCGCTTGAATGTTGATCCATTAAATGAAGCGAAGTGGGTCCAAGGGATAGGTGCTATTCATGAAAGTTTGAACAAGAAATGTTTTCCGCTGTGTTCAAAACATGCTAGTGATTTATACTTGGGTAAAGCCTCCCTCCAGGACATTGACTGTACTTCTTTTGGCGATATATTGTGATTAATATTGTGGAGGAAGCCCAAGTTAAGCATTGATCTTCAGATCTACATTAAGATCTCAGTGGTTCATATCTGATTTGGGTCCAAGTTATGCAGAAGTATCGTGGACAACTGCTGTAGTATACCGAATCACTCTCAACTTCTGTTCTTCATATTCAAGGTTGAATGGATTTGGTAAAAGCTTTATGTGTGGCAGTGAAGGATTGATAATTGAAGTACTTCTCTGTTGTCTCTTGGATTTGGCAGATAAGGACTAAACATCAACACTCCAGGATGGATATTTTCAAATCTCAAATTTGGTTGATTCTTGATCTGTATTCTGCTGTTCTGATCATAGCTGGCAGAATGGGATGTGAAAGTGGCAATGCAATGAGAGGCAAAAACATGAAATGTTTTCTTTTGCAATATTTTTTGAAGAAAATTATGATGAAATAAAAAATGAACACAAAAGCAAAATAGACATGTTTTTCACGAAAACATGTTTCCCTTTGAAGATTGTTTTCCTGCAACTGGGTGTAACGTCAGTTGATTCAAAGCATCATATCATTGGACAGGTTGGATTTCTATATCTTGCTTCAATTTCTGAATCTTTTTATGTTTTGTGGGGGGGGGAGTGGATTCCATGTTTACTCACAGAAGAAAGTTGCTCTAACAAGACTCGCTAAAATATAATAGCTTTCTTCATGCAGATGACTTCTTGGGAGCCAGATAACTAAAATGTTTGATTGTAACTCTACTTATACTTGCATTATTCACTTCATCAGGGAAGAGAAATTTGATTTTGTAATTGCTGGAGATTCATGTGGACCAAGCTATTGTTGGCTTGTCAATCTAGGACTTCTTCCTCAGGTCTCAGTGTCAAAGGTTGCTATGAATTTGATGAAGTGGGCTATAGAACCAGAGATTATCTAGGGCCTGATGCCAATTAGAGGGGCAGCTGCATGTAGAGAGCTTAGAGGTAGAGACTACGGGAAGTCAAGTAATTCCTATGAAGTTTGCCTACATTTGTGCAAACTGAAGCGATAAAAGATGTTTATTAATCTTGTAAATTCTTTTCATCTTCAGTTTAATGAAAATTGTGGTACCATCCATTTCCAAAAAAAAAGAGAGAGGTATTACATATGGATCTTTTGATATCAGAAAGTATTATCGACATAATATCAAACAGTTGGTAATACATCAATCTTTTATGGACATTCATATGTAACTAGATGTATTTCTGTATCCCAAACTTCATAACTATGGATATAGACTTTGCATGTACAATTTGACTGTGTGCCTCTTCCTAAATTAGACTTCCCAGGCAGCCACACGACCATCTTAGGGTCACCTTTTTATCAGAATGGCCTATTCATGATGAGATATCCCACTTTCTGGGGTCCTTGCAAGCTGGCGGCATTTTGGAGGAATTCTGAGAAAAGTCTGTGCCTTGACCTTCTCACATCCATTTCTGTTGCCTTGCCTTCATGAGTCTGATCTGTAGTTTTCTTGTTCTTTGGAATTCATTCTGGTTCTTGTTCTGGTGCAATCTTGGAGAGCAGAGTTGTGAACGTCAGTTCTGAAAAGGATCATTGGGCGTGATTTCATCCCAGTGTCTACAATAGGAAATCGAGAGTTTCTTTGTTTAAATGTTGTCACTCTCAATCTTTACAGTTTGTTTTTGATCCTCATCTTGCATTTAATATATTTGCTATTTTGTGAAAAATACAGAAATTGTGAGAAGGCATCCACTAGTCATGAAGCTGCATGAGATCAAGGAAGTTCAGGCAGACATGCTGAGTTCCTTCACTTGCCTAAGAGGAGATATACCCTCTTATGTATTTCAGACAGATAACCATATGATCTCTTCTCTCTTGTTTGCTGATCATGCTTAGGCTTATATATTTTCTTGCACCTTATGAGGAATATGGTGAAAAGCACATGGATATGTCATCTTAGAACAATTTTGTTTCATAATACAGTTAAGACGTTATGCATTTCTGATGAAAAAATTGCTTGATATACAGTTCTGCAAGTATTAAAAGTGATGTGATTCATAATTGCAGGTGTTTAACTATATTTTACTTTCATTGTAATGTTAGGTGATGCTAAGGTTTTATGCACTACGACTACCAAGAGCAACATGTAATTCAAAATTTGTTAAAAGGTTTTCCATCACTTATTTGCTTATGGGCACTTCTTCCCTCACTTTACAATTGTGCCATCCTTGTGTCCAATCTCAATTCTTGCCTTAGGCTATTTTGCCCATTGTGACATTTACTTTATTTTTTTTTTGAATGTGGGTGGTACCACAATTGTATTAAGTGTAAAGCAAGGGATATACAAGTATAGTCAATGTGCTCTCAAAAGATCCTTGTACAAAATCCACACCAAGGAACTTTCCCAAAAAAAATCCACACCAAGGCGTGCAGTGGTCACTCCCCCCCCCCCCCCCCCCCAACAAAATGAAAAGAGATGGGTTATGTGCCTCCACTTTACATAAAGTTTTTTCCCATTCCCTCACTCTGTCACAAATGAAAGATACTAGCCTCACCTCAATTCTTGCCTCACTCCTAAAGATTCTACTATTCCTTCTCCCCAAAGATCCCAAAGTGTGGCATGGAGAATGAGCCACCAGATCCTGTTGTTGTTGAGTTATGATTTTGATGATTGTTGGCGTTATGGTTTTGATGATAACTAAACTTAATGTGTGATTGAGTGATGATAACTAAACTTATGGTTGATTGCACATTCATGTTTAAATATGTTTGAGATGACAAATGGCAATGGTACATGGTCTTGATTCATGCTTGATTGAATTATTTTTACAAGAGGCAAGAGGTTTCATAACCTCTTTAATGTGAACAAGCATGGTGTTAACCTTAACTATCTTGCTTGCAGGATCAAACATGGCAGTCACCTAGTGAATTAAACTTGTGGATAAGCACCCTGCTCCTCTACAATCCAAAACAGGTGGTATATGTCATTTACTATCAAGAACCATTGGTGAGACTCTTACCTTGTGTATCTCATGCTTAGCATCGATCTCACCTTGTGTATCTTATGAATACACCTCATTCATGCACATTCAACATGAAACCCTTCTGGCCATCGTGCGCCCTCGCCCGCGGATCGACCTGCGCGGTCAGGTCGCGGGGATCGACCTGCCCGGTCAGGTCGCGGGGATCGACCTGCCCTGTTAGGTCGCGGGGGTCAAGGGGGCAGCGCCCCTTGCGGGGGTTTCCGGGGGCGGAGCCCCCGGAACAAATTCTGATTTCATAATCAATGGTTTGCATGGAGTTTATGGATTTATCATAACAAATTCTGATTTCATAATCAATGGTTTGCATGGAGTTTATGGATTTATCATATGGATGTTTGAGCTATAATTCTAATCAATTATCCATGTGTTTGCAGGTCCATATACTCAGTACAAATCCTCAAGGTCGAAGGAGTTTGATGCCACAAACGTAAATGAGTTGCTCAAGGGTTTAAAGGGCTGAACGGGAGAAACCTGGGGGTTCCCCTGCTAGCGGTCGACCGCCGGTCCAGGACCGGTCGACCGCCAGCAGCGGTCGACCGCCCAGACAGGGGCGGTCAACCGTTTTTCCCAGCAAGCAACGGACTGAAACCTGTAAAATTTCGGTCGACCGCCAGCCCTCCACCGGTCGACCGCCAGCCCCGAGGCCTACTTTTGTTGACTTTTGATTCAAGTTCGAAGGGTGGTCTTTCCACCCATTTCTTTAATCCTTTTGCCCCCAATTACACCAGATTTCGTGGATCTGGTCTGGGGCTTGTCCAAGGGCCATTCAAGAGTTATAAAACTCTCATTTGGTGCTACAAACCCTATCTATCCAAGAGGGCTTCAAGGGAGATCAAGAGGAGACTGTCCAAGGTGAAAGGAGAGGGCACTGTAGCTCCGTGAACAGTACTTCGTGCAACAAGATCTTCATCCATCTCCAAGGTGTTTCAAGCCAAATCTGAAGCTAGCAACCTCCAAGGAAGAGTATAGCCAAGGAAGCAAGCAAGGATTCCAAGAAGAGTGCCTAAGGGAGAAAGAAGAGAAGCCAAGCAAGCAAGAAAGAAGAAAAGCCAAGCAAGCACGGATTGAAGCTCCGATCAAGTGAAGATACGTTCAAGATCTGCAACATGCATTCAAGGGGAACTCAAAACAGGAGTTTTCTAAACTAAGCCTCATCGTCTTTATGTTTTGGGTATTGTAATTGTGTTTATCATAAACTGCAAGAACTTGTGTGTGTGTGGATCGTTGTTAGATCCGTGGTGGTGTGTATGTGTGTTGTATTTGATTCGTGTGTGCGTGGATCTTCCTAGATCTGCGTTTGTGTGTGCGTGGGTCTATTTAGATCCGTTCTGTCTCGTGTGTGTGGATTGCTGCACTTGTGGCAGCGGGTGTGTGTGTTTGTGATCCGCTTGTTGGATCGTGTTGGAGACCTTGTCTCCGTGTGTGTGTGTGTGTTTTGAGATGCGTCCCCGTGTGTGTGTGCAGGTGTCGTCCTGCGTGTGTGGTTGGAGCGTCGTCTCCGTTTGGGGTTTTATCCCCGAGTGAAGCCTCACCGGGTTTGGTGAGGGGTGGACGTAGGATTGCCGTCGTGCATCCGAGCCACCTTAAAAACCGCTGTGCATTGTGCTTGTATTGTGTGGTTTGCTCCATTTCCTCTATCTCCATTCTACATAAATGTTAGTTTAAATTGTTGTTCTGGATTTATCCTCGTCTATCTTGCTTAATCTACATGTTATCATATAAAGTTCCTTAAATCCAATTTGTGTTCAAATAGCTTTGAATCTCCTAACTAGCTTTGTATCACATATTTTATAAAAGGCCAAAAGTTTTCGTAAAATTGGTAATCACCCAATTCACCCCCCTCTTGGGTGTCATGATCGCGGGACTTCAGTTGTCTCCCTTAAGAATCCACCTCCTATACTAGTTCCCGAGTAGTTGTTGCATGTTCTCTAGAGGTTGCAAACCGCAGTGGATCTTGGTGGCAATCTTGGCCAAAACCTCCCTTGTGAATGGCACATCCTGTGAAGAGGTGATTAATGTCTTCGTCCTTCTCCTCGCATAAGCAGCAGTCAGTAATGTGTTACAGGTGGGGAGCTGGCCGTGTGACAACCTCCAAATAAACAACTTCACTGGGGGTCTTGGGAGACCAAATATGTAGGGCCCAACGGTGGCGCACTCCTCCATCTAATATGAGTAGTAAACTGACCTTACTGAAAAGCCTCCCTTCTTCTCCCATCTTCACCACCATGTATCAATGTTTCTTGGCGCTGGAGAGTGGTCTAGGAGAAACAAGAGAAGACCCTCTAACTGATCTATCTCCTCAGGTCTGAGATTCCTTCTAAACGTTGGTGTCCATGTCCCCCCGGAGACCTATGCATCAAAGCTTGGAGCCACCAGTGCCATCGGAGCAGCTGAAATCGCAAAAAGTTGTGAGAAACTTTCCTCTAGGGTGAAGCCCCCACACCATATATCCCTCCAAAAAAGACACTTCTGTCCACTCCCTAGTTGGACCCTCACACTTAAGTTGATGATGTCCTTACACTGAAGGATACCTCTCCAGATGGGTGAAATACAATGTAAAGATGATAGGGTCAAGTCCCAATCCTTGACTCTATTGTAGTACTTCTGCTTGATAGCCTGCATCCGTAGTCCACTCTCACCCGCACCAAGTTTCCATAGCTATTTACACAAGAGGGCTAGATTGAAATATCAGATGTTCTTGATACTCACCCCTCCCATGTCCTTTCCCTTTCATATTCTACCCTATGAGATGTCATGCCAGCCTTTGCAAGTGTCTCTACCGCCGTGTCAAAAGAAGCTTGCCTGGATAGGCTCCAATTTCTTGGCCACCGTCTTAGGGATCTTGAAGATGGACAAGCACCCAGCTTCAAGTCAAAAGCAATGGGAAACCGATGTCAGTTGTTGCAGCTCCCTCTAGGCATCCATCTGCAAAGAGCAGAGCTGATTCTGCCCATCTATGAATCCAAACCTCTTGAGCAGGTTGCAATTGATTTTTCCATTCCTGCTGCATAACTCAAGTCAGAATTGGTTGGCTTTCAAGTCGAAGTCGAAGGTCGAAGGGAATCAGGCTGGCACAATCAAATCATTACACATTTTCCTTGTTTCAGTATGATTATGATTCCCTTTAGGTTGGCTTTCAATTCGAAGTTGAAGGGAATAGGGCTGGCACAATCAAATCAGTACACGATTTCCTTCTTTCAGTATGATTATGATTCCCTTTACTTGTTTCCGTACTTTAATTCAATTCTGATCTTCCCGCGTTACTCTACTGCGTTCCGTGAACCGCTGGGGCCCAACAAACTAGATATTCAAACGCAAGCACCTCTACTCCCGGTGTTGGTACCCTGAAAGGCTCTCGATATCGGTCACGACCAAACTCACCCTAGACCCCTAACATCTGTAGATCAGAGTCGTTCACTTCTATGTCAAAAGAGCGTATTCTTTTATCGCAAAATTTATACACACCCGGTTTCTAACTTTCATTGAAAGTAAATGGGGAGACTATCTAGCACTAGTTTGCATAGCACCAACCTCCCCCCGTATGATAAGAGTCTTGCTTTCCGCCCTGCTAGTTTAGACTCATATCTGAGCACCACACTTTGCCAATCATTGTTACGTATAGGTCCTCGGGACAACGGGAGCCCCAAATTGGAGAAAGGAAAGTCTCCTATCTGGCAGCCTAGAATGCATGTTGCTCTCCTAAGGGGTCTTTCCTCCATGTTCACCCCAGCCATGCGGCTCCTATTGAAAATCACTTTCGGCCCACTAACTTCCTCTAGTAGTTGCAACATCAATTTGACTACAAATAGTTGACTCTCATCCTTTGCAAGAAACATGATGGTATCATCAGCATACTACAGGTGGCTATTGCATACACCCTTAGGCCTCGGCTGAAATCCTCAAATCAATCCTGCTAATTCTGCCCTCATCAACATTCTGCTCAAAATCTGAGCTATGAGAACAAAAAGTAGGGGAGACATGGGATCACCCTAACGGAATCTTCTGCCATTGTGAATAGGAGAAGTGGGTTGGCCATTGACAAGGACAACAAAAGAGGCCGAGGAGACACTCTCGGATCTAACTAATCCATCTTTCATCAAAACCCATCTTAGTCATGACCTCAAACAGACATTTCCAACTACCACAGTCATATGCCTTCTCAAAATCTAGTTTCTGAACCACTTCTCTGTTCCTCTAGGACTTCATTGTATGCAAGCATTCATGTGCAAGAAGAAAGTTTTCCTATATGTGCATACCCTATGAAGGCCCCTTGGTGTCCACTAACCACTCTGTCATAATATTGTCTAATCTATTGGCAAATAGCTTGGTAATAATCTTAAAAGTTCTTGTTTAAGCGCGCGCGGAATCATTTTTCGTACATCCAATTTTGTTGGGTGACTGCGTATATTTGGGCATATTTGTTAATTCTGCATTTTTGAGATTTATCAGACGATTTAGGGTTCGTGTACAGGACCTGTCCCCACTGACCGAAGTCGGTGTTAATTTACATCGGATAAGTTCGAACACCTTTGATTAATTGCCAAAGACTTCGTTTACTCCTACGATGTTGGCCCTGATGTCAAGGGTCCACCCTTAGAAAAAGTCCCCATGTCTCAGGGCGGGGCACATCCGCGATTTTTCCCTATAGTTAGAGTTATTTCTGTAATTTTTTTTGACGAAGATATACTCGTGATTTTTTCATAACTGGAGGTATATCTGCAATTTTCCCTTACCCGGGGACATGTTTGCAATTTTCCCTCAATCGGGGGTGCTTTTATGAAATTTCTCGTAAGTTCGGGGTAAAACCGTAATTTTTGAGTCTTTGGGATAAAACATGGACTTTTGTGATATTTCTGACTTTAAACCCCCTTCTTTGATGGTTTTGCTGAAATTTGCAATTTCCTGGACATTTACATAATTTTACAATCTTTCAGGGTATAATTATAATTTTTACAATCTCTTGGGCTTCCTTCCACATAATGCCTTGAGAGAAGAAAAGAGAAAAATCTCATAACCATAAGTTTATGGCCTTCATTTGACATTTTCAACATGAGTGACATGAACTTCCCCTCTCATGAGGGAATTTTTACAAATAGCCCTAATATGAGGGCTTTTACAACTGTCTTCTTTTTCTCTTTTTTTTGAACATAAGATGAGTGGGGTAGGAGGGCGCCCCCTCCTCTCACCTCTTGCAGCAGAACAGGGCTTCTTCTCTCGAGTTCTCTTCTCCATAAAAGCTCTCCTCCAAGAGAAGAAGGCTTTGCCTTTTATAGGGGGTGGAGGAGGCTAAGGAGGAGATCCGCCGGTGGAACCTTGGTGGAGGTAACCCCCTTGACTCTTCCTCTCCGGTCTCTTCCTCTCCTGACTCTTCCTCTCTCGGTGGTGCAGCAGCAAGAGGAGAAGGGGAGGCTTCCCCATGGAGGTGCGCAGGCGGAGAGGGCCGGGGGGAGGTCCCCCCGGCAGGTGTGCAGGCGAGCCCGGGGGGCCTCCCCCGGTGCCGTCGGACCGGGGGGAGGTCCCCCCGGTGCAGATGGCCTCGGTGGGCCTCCCCTTCGGTTGCAGGTGGACCGGGGGGGTTCCTCGGGTCGCAGGTGAACCGGGGGGCTCCCTCGATGGTGGCAGGGCCCGGGGGGGTTCCCCCCGGTGGCAAGTGCCCGGGGGGCCTCCCTTGGTGCAGGCAAGGCCGGGGGGAGATCCCCCCGGTGGCAGGGGTCGGGGGGGGGGGGGGGCTCCCCCGGTGCAGCAAGAGAAGAGGGAGGAGGCTCCCCCCCTTTTGGTGGACTTTGTCAACGCTATAAAAAGGCCAAAGAACTGAATTTTTTAATCCTTTTCTGGTCTTTTCGCAGCGGGGGATGCGTGGAGCCTTTTTTGTTTGTTTGTTGGCCATTCCCCTAGTGCCGTCTTGCTGCCCGTTTGACCTCGGTGTAAACGGCTTTGCTTAACGCCACGAGAATACCGACGGCTTTAAAAGGACTGAATTTCTGTATAAATTTAAACCTCGTGGTTATATAATTTTATGACGCCCATGGGGTGTTTGTTAAAATGGCCACTCGCCGTAAAACAGAGCTAACAACTCGACTTGTCGTGGGACTTTGTTGAGGACTTGGTGGGCTTACGCTGCACACCCGGCGCTTGTCTAAATGTCTTTATGGAATTTGTAGGCTCGAACACTTGATGTTGTAGAGCGGGTGCACATGACTTTGTACCGCCCACAAGGTGTTTGACAAAATGTCCATATACCTCACCATGACGGTGATGATTGAACATTGCTTCGAATTGTGTCGTAGGGAATTTTAATTTCTGAATTTTTCTGTGATTATCATAAATTTAAAAATCATAAACTTTATGGGGTTCAACAGTTCCATTCAATAAATTGTTGGGTTTGTAATCCAAGAAGCTTTGAGCTCCTTGCTTCTTAGGAAGTAGCACTAGTAGGGTTTTGTTGATGCCTCTCAGGTGGACCCCACCCTCTTGGAATTCAACACTCGCTGCCTTAATCGGACTTAGATAGGCCTTAAAGGGGCTGTCACTCTAATGCCATGTGGATTTTCAAACTACATGTTGCAGAGAGTAGGGAAGGAAGAGCAGGGGAATAAGAAGATGGAGGAGAAAGAGAGAGGGCGAACAAGAAGTGGCAGCTGTATCAACTGGCCGCCATCTCCCTACCGTCTTTTATTAACATGATCTAATCTAAAGACCAAAATGCCCCTGTTACAAAGAGATAAGCGAGGGGTATAAGAGTAAAGCACAAAAAATGTTTAAGTCAAATGGGTCCACCTTAGTTGGTCCGGTAATGAACTTTCGACTCAAACTATAACGACCCAGAATCCGGATACTGAAAAATTCCCGATACCATTTGAATCTTGGTCTGCCACCCACGAGCTAGAATGCTCGGAAGGGTTATTATGGTGTCGTAGCCGGGCTACCAGGGCAAAGGACTCTTCAAAATCTACTCTAAATTCTTGGTTGTAACCTTGAGCCACCAATCTTGCCTTATTTCTTATTATCTTCCCATCTTCACTAAGTTTGTTCTGAAATACCCATTTGGTGCCTATGACAGATTTTGATGAGGGTCTAGGAACAAGATGCCAAACATTATTTCTTTCAAACTGGTTTAATTCATCTTGCATGGAATTTATCCAGTTTTTATCTTTTAAAGCTTCTTCAACATTTTTTGGTTCAATTTGTGAGACAAGAGCAAGTTGATCCAATTCTTCAACTATTCTAAAATGTGACCGTGTTCTAGGTGGATCATGCAGGTTACCAATGACATTGTCTAAAGGATGGTCTTTATGTGCTCTAATGTCGGAAGTATTATTACCTTCTCCGGTAGCCGTGACCCTTGAATTACTTGATTCCCCTGGTTCATCATTTCTTCTCGTCTCCTCATGTGGAAGATCATGGTTTTCATTTGTTACTAAGAACTCCCCATCGTCATCTTTCCTGCAAGACTTGTCATTATCAGATTTGTCATTGAATTCATCAAATGTGACATGGGGTGATTCTTCCACAATTTGACTTTTGAGATGGTAAACTCTATAAGCTCTAGATCGATCAGAATAACCAAGAAAAATATCTTCATCGCTTTTGGGCTCAAACTTGTCCAATTCTTTTTTATCATTGTTATGAATAAAACATTTTGATCCAAACACTTTCATGTGAGAGAGAGAGGGCTTTTTACCTTTGAGCAACTCATAAGGAGTCTTTTTGGTGAATGGCCTTACCATAGAGCGGTTTATGACATAACAAGCTGTGTTCACCGCATCGGCCCAAAATCTCCTTGGAAGTTGCCGTTCAGCTAGCATTGTTCTAGCCATTTCAATAAGTGTGCGATTTCTCCTCTCAACTACCCCATTTTGTTCAGGGGCCTTTGGTGATGAAAACTTATGAGTTATTCCTTCAGCCCTGCAAAGATCATCAAATTCAGCATTGTCGAATTCACCACCATGGTCGGAAAGAATGTTGGAAATTTTAAACTCACCCTCTTGCTTTATCTTCATGTAGAGTGCCTGAAACTCACCAAAAGCATCATTCTTATGCGTAAGAAAGAACACCCATGTGAACCTAGAGAAATCATCCACTAACACAGCCGTATCTTCTACCACTTAACCTAACAGTTCTTGTTGGCCCGAACAAGTCCATATGAATTAGTTCAAGTGGTTTAGATGATAAACTTTCAGTTCTGTTGTTGAATGATTTCCTAGTCTATTTTCCTAGGGTGCATGCATCACATATTTTGTTATTTTGCTTAAAGGAAAGTTCAGGCAACCCTTTCACCATTGAATGTTTCATGAGTTTATGTAAGACATTGTAGCTAGCATGTCCTAGTCTACGATGCCATAACTATGCTAAATCAGATTTGGGTGCAGCAAGACAAAGATTCAAATGAGCTGGATCATCTACGTCAATCATGTATACATTATTGACTCTCTTACCAGAAAATTTGGTTTCATCAGAATTTGGTTCCAAGATTTTACATTCATGAGAGTCAAAAATTACTCTATGTCCTATATCACATAATTGACTTATACTTAACAGGTTGTATTCCAAGCCTTCAACCAACAATACATTTTCAATTGAATTGGAGGGACTCTTACCTACATTACCGGAACCAATGATCTTGTCTTTGTTGTTCCCTCCAAAAGTAACATGTCCAGCTTCTCTTTCTACCGAAAGATAGAATTTAGCTTTGTCCCCTGTCATGTGTTTTGAACAGTCGCTATCAAGGTACCATCGATTATGTACGGCTGCAAGACATTCCTGCATAGCAAATTAAGCAACGATTTTTGGAACCCAAACACAATTGGGACCCAACAAACCTTTCATCTCTGCAAAGCATGATAACATAGACTTAGGAATCCAATTTTTCTTCTTATTTTTGGTTTCCTTGTTTGATGGAGAATTTCTGTTCTTGTTTTCTATTTTCACATTGCCTTTTTTTCGAGGAATCTTTTTAGCCTTTGATTTGTGGTGGAAGTTTGAGAATGGCTGATTTTGGTTCCAATGACTCGTTCTTGATTGATAAAAAGTGTTATAGCTCATAGGGAAGTAGGTATGACCAAGTCTGTAGGTGTAAGAGTTGTAATGGGGCCAACCACTTGACTGTGTCGACCTATGTGGGAACCTGTGTCGACCTATCCCCTGTTCCTCCCAGTAATAATGCCTTCTGTGAGGGAGTTGCATCGGCTCTCTATAAACTGTGTGTTGACCTGTATATGGTCTTCTATCATATTGACTGGGCATTGACCAAGAATATGCTGACCTTACACCAGAAGAGTGTCTACCTGTACTACCCTTTTGACCATTTCCAACCTTAGTGTGGGTTGACTTCGACTGAGATTTTTGAGGAGGTTTCTTAGGGATTTCAGGATTTTTCTATTGAGGTATCTCAAATTTTTCTTTTCATTTGCTTTGGATGGGTTTTGTGTTTCAGCTTGATGCACCTGAAGAAGACACAAAGGTGATAGTTTTCATGCCAATTTCTTTCCTTTTAGTGGGACTGTAACCCAGTCCTTCCTTATTAAAGTTCATTTTGGTTCCCAACAAGGCATTAAGGTTATCTTTCCCATCTACAAATTTTTCCAGCGACTCTTGTTTATCTTCCAATTCTTTTTGGAGCTTTTCAACATTTTCTTGCAGTTGAGTGTTAACTTGCTTGACAGCTTCATACTTTTCATTAGACAATTTGCTGTCGTTTTCATAGCTTTGCATCTTCAATTTTAGATCATCAATCTCATTTCTTAGACTTTCATTTTCAGCTTCCAAGTCAATCATTTCAATGCTTCCATATTCCAGATCTTCAACCAATTTCTTCAGATTTTCAATTTCAGATTCCAGGGAGGCATTCTTTTCACTCATGCTATGATCATGCATAGTGGTGTTGATTTTCTTCTTTAGGGCTTTATTTTTCTTCTTGTACATATCATGTTTGTCCATGAGTTGAAGATAAGCCTCTTCCCAATCACTAGTAGAGAAATGTTCAAAGGGAGAGTGTACCTCAGATTCTTCATCTCCCTTGGCCATAAGACACCTGTCTTCCATCTCTTCCTCCGTGGAGCTAGTTTCTTCCTCATCTTCTTCTTCATCACTCCACGTAGTCACCATAACTTTGTTCTTTTTCCCTTTCCATTTTGTGGAAACTTTGTTCACTCCTTCAGGACACTCAGATTTGACATGCCTTGGTTTCTTGCATGAGTAACAAATAATTCTGTCAGTTTTCTTCAAATTTTTAGATTTTGGTCTGAAAGATTTCTTTACCTGAGGCCTCCATTTCTTGAAGCCTTTACCTCCTTTTCTTAAGAATTTTCTGAACTTCCTGGTGAGCATAGCTACCTCATCCTCATCTTGATCACTGCTAGAAGACTCACCTTCTTCGAAGGTTTCTTGATTGCTAGGTCCAGCTTTTAGAGCTAAGAGCTTTTTCTTGCTTACCTCCACTTCCTTGTTCTTTAGGTCATGAGAGACCCTATGAGTTCTTCCATCTTGGTGGTTGACAGATCTCTGGATTCTTCAACCACAATAACTTTTGTATGCCAGGCCGGGGTTAATGATCTAAGAATCTTTCTCACAATATCCTGCTCTGTGTAACTCTTTCCTAAACCAGTTAAACTGTTAGTAAGCAGAGTTAAACGAGCATACATGTCAGATATATATTCATCTGGCCTCATTCTAAACATTTCATACTCTGAAATCAGCATGTTGGCCTTGGTTTCACGTACCTGAGAGGTGCCTTCGTATATTACCTCTAAACGATCCCACATCTCCTTGGCCGTCGTACATGTTGATACTCTTGAAAACTCCACAGGGTGGAGAGAGCACTGCATTATATGCTTGGCACCCCAGTTGAGTGTTGATTTTCTGATTTGCTCGCGGGTCCAAGTATCCTCATCTTCAGGCAACTTGTAGGGACCCTTACTAACAACCAGGGTTTGCCGTCTCGGTCGAACCGGCCGTCCCGGTCACGGCTCGAGACGGGACGGTACAAGTTGGTACCGGTGCGTACTGAGACGGCAAATAATAATATATATATAATGGAATAAAATAATTCAAATAAAATTTTACCTCAGTTGGTTAAGTGCTGTGTGATTTAAGCGGGCGCCCCCGGGTTCGAATCTCAGCTTCATCATGATTTTTTTAAAATAACATTTCAAAAAAACGAGCAAAAACAACTGTGTTTCGAACCCAAAATCGCGCAGGACCGTGTTTCGAACCTCGAACCTCACGGTTAATCGCAAAACCCTCTACCAACCGACCTACATAATTGATTTGTTATAAAAAATTAAAATAATATATAAAGCGTCCCGGTTGCGTCCCACAGACCGGTCGTCCCGGTCTGTGCTTCAAGGATGGCAAACTCGGTTTCTGACTCGGTTTCGGCCGGGTCCGAAAATTATACGACTCGGTATCGGTTTCGGCCGAAACCGGCCGAAACCCAGATAAAAGGTTAAAAAAAATTAAATTAATTTTAAAAAATCTGATAAAAAATTATAAAAAATATAAATAATCACTTAAAATCACAAAAATCATTACACATGCATTTGACTGTATAAGTTAGTGCAATAACCTTGAAGTAGACAACTACAAAAATTGAACTTCAAACATTGAACATGTGAAAGTTAAATTAATATTCCATTGTACATTAATAGAAGTAGTACAATAAACCAAATTAGACAAAATAAATGTTACAAAAATTCATTGATTCTTACCTAATATGGATAATAATTACTAGAATAACCTTCTCCCTCATCGTCTGGCCCTTGATGTTGATACCCATAACCAGGTTGCATGTATGGTCTATATTCACTATAACCAAACAATGAGGTAGCCAAGTCCTGCATCCCTCTTTGGATCCCTCTTGGAGTGTTTGGTTGGCTTGAGCCGAATCCGGTATCAGCATAAGAATCTTGAGGAAGAGAAGAGGAACCGGCAGGATGGAAGTTGAATGATGGTTCATAACTCCACGACCCATAAATCGCTGCCTCCTGTTGGCCACCTCCATAACCTGATGGATGCCCATATTGACTCTGTGACTCATGTCCTCCCTCACCCTGACTGTATCTCTGCCTGTGTCTGCGTGGAAGGAGGAAGGACCACCAGCATCCCCACCGCCAGTAGTAGCACCTGTAGCACCTGGCACATACGAAAATATAGAATTTATCTCCTACCAAAACCTTTTCTGATTCGAACTGATAATAAGAATTTAAGTTACTTTCAAAAACAAAAAATCAAAGGATCATGAAACCTGCAGTCTCCAGTCGCCTTTTGGCCTTTGGGGATGCTTTTTCTTGTGCCTGTGTGCTTTCTTCTTGCACCCTTGACATGAATCCTGTTCCCCTTGGCGTGTGCCTCAAATAAATCTGCTTCAACTGCTCAATTGCCGGGTCCTCTCGAGCAGCAACATTTGTTCTCTCAGTTTGACCATGCACCGATGTACTTCTTCTTAAGGATGTAGGTGCCTTGCCCATTCTAGGAGTGACTGGCCTGCTATCTGAGTCGGAGTGTCTAGCTGGCTGAAAATCATGCTGCTCCTCAGTGTCCTCAACAACCCTAGACATGTGGGCATGAGTATCTCTGGCCCTCTTTGATTTTCTTCTTAATTCGGGATCTCTTGGCTCATCTTCATCTAGTATGCCCTCTGCCCATCTTCTATCATCATCATCAAAAACGGGCTCATCAACCTGCTCTCGTGTCTCCACCCAAGACTGCAACGGATTCTCATCATCAAATAAGACATCCACATCAATTTCTGCGGCGGCATCCCCGGCGGCGCGTTTGTCTCGCAGCTGTTGTCTCAACCTCATATTCTTTATTCTCAACCTCATTTTGTAGTGGCAGTACACTAATTTCTCTAACCGTTCAGCCTTTAGCCGATTGCGAACCTTCGAGTGTATAAGGCTGAACGTGCTCCAATTTCTTTCACATTGGCTTGCCGATGTTGTTTGACTGAGCACCCTAACTACAATGAAAGCCAATGCATTGCTGCCCACATCTCGGTTGTTCACCATTATCCACCAGTCAGCTGTTTCACCAACCATAAACAAATGCATTTTAGTTGTAGAAATATATATTCATCAGGTTAAGAAATCCAAAAAATAAAATATACCTGGGCTCACTCTTCCCACAGCGTATTGCAATTGGGAGTCAGTATATGTCCCAGTCCTCATTCTGTAATGGTTCATCTACAAACATAAAGTAATACATTAACATAACTACTTAAATAAATTCTATACATGTTATTGAAAGTATCAAATAAAGGCGAACCTCTACTTCGGCCTCTAGTCTCTTTTCTGGATTCCTAGATAAACGACCAATGACTTTTAAAGTCCCTTGAAGCACCTCGCCATCAACATGTGCATCGGCACCGTACATAAATCGAGGGTTGAGGAAACAACCTACATTTGTGTATAATTAACTAAATGAAATTTATAAAATAACATAAAGGCATTACCCCAATTTCAGTACAATTAATCACTCACCAGTTGCATGCAAGTCGTGGTGTAATGTGTTGTCCCATCTCTGGTCAATAATTTTCCACCATTTTGCATAATGTCTGGGAAGGAAATGCTGCAACTCCAATTTGGCACGGTCCATGGCCTGGTACAGATAGCCCATATCATTCTTCTCATCGCCATCTACCATTCTTAGGACCTTCACGAGGGGTGTGACTACTTTCAAGTATCGTGACACCCTGTCCCAGAATTTGTTGTCGTCCACGACGTGACAGACATCCAGATAATCCATCTGTGCATCAACTGTGCCCTTATCGATGTAGTCCCGCAGGGCATTGTGGTACATGAAAGCTTTCAGCTCATTCTTGTACCTGTGCAGATAAATGAAATTTGAAGTTGCATCAACTGTTACATATCAGTAAGGATAAAGTATCAAGAATTGAGATCAATCTTATACCTGTGCAAAGACTCCAAAGAAATAAAATTGGAAGCAAATCTGGTTGGGCCTGCACGGATGATATCTCGCCCTCCACTGGCATGCGCCCTGAACATATTTAGTATTTTAGGATGGCCATAGATATACTGTGTGACTTTTTGTGCCTTGTCAATTGTCTTCTTCACATACTTTTCCTTCTCTATGTCTTCAAGCATCAGATTCAGACAATGTGCTGCACATGGGAGCCAATATAAATGACTGCGCTTCTGCATCAATTTCTTCCCTGCAGCCTTGTAACTGGCTTCATTATCAGTCACCACCTGCACAACATTCTCCTCTCCAATTTGTTCTACCATGTCATCCATCAAATGAAATAAATAATTTGCATTCTTTTCATAATCTGATGCATCAACTGATTTCACAAACACTGTACCTTCGATGCAATAGACCAAAAAGTTTATCATGGACTTCTTCGTGGTATCAGTCCAACCATCACACATGATGGTGCATCCTCTCTCCACCCATATATGCTTGAAGCTTTCAACCCAATAATGGAGCTCCTCAACCTCTCCCTCAAGGCCACGCCCGTATATATCTCGACGTGAGGGGGCCTTCAAGCCAGGGCCAGCATCTGTTATGGCATCTATCATAGGTTGGAAATATTCACTTGAAGCTGCATGTGCAGGGACATCTGCATGAAAAAATCATTTGCAGATAGATTTAAATGTATGCCCTGCAACTTCTGCTGATTTTTTGACCCCTCTCAATGCAGACTTGATTTTAGGTTGTGTAGCCTAGGGCCTTCTGTGGAGATAGCTGTCCATGGGACCTGTTCCCTGCGTATGTGGGGCAGCATCAACGTCAGGACGTCGTGCAGCTGTACTCTCATAGGTCCCTGAACCCATGGCTCCCTTCCCTTTCCTTCGAGCGGCTTATTCACGCTCCCTTGCTTCAGTCAGCTCTGGATCAGAATCCTCAGTGCCTTCCTCATCATCATCCCTCCTGACCCTTCTGCCAGAAATCTCCTCAGCAATTTCAGCCTCATCCTCAGCCCTTTGTTGCACCCTCTCCCTTTTCCCCAGAAGGCACTAGCGCATCTCTTCTCGCACCTCTCGGGGATAGTGGTCACATTGTCTCACCTCTCCTCGTACCCCTGCCAAATGTTGCTTTCCTCTGGTTATTCTGCCATGCATCTCCCTACCACAGTAATTGCATTTCACCTTTCTTCTCTTAGCATCAACTAAGGTCAGGTGGGCCCACCCCGGATCCTCCTGCCCTTGCTACTCCTGTGTTTGCTGACGTCTAGGCATGATGCTGCATTATGACAGTCAAAGACAATCTCTTATAAGTACAATGAAAAAAAGGCAATTGAATATGAAAGAGCTCCAAATTAATCAATGAAGCTTAATTGAGCTTCAATTGTGGGTAATAAAGCCGAATTAGACGAAAGCCCCAATTTTTATGAGGTAATTAAGCCCTAATTACCAAATAACCCTTAATGACCCTTCATAAAAATGACATCCCAGCATTATCCCACCCCAAATTCATCAATCAAACTTAATTAACCTTCAATTGTCGCTAGGGAACTCGAATTAGACAAAAGTCCCAATTTTTTGAACTAATTAAGCCTTAATTACTAATTAATCTCTAATTACCCCTCATAAAAATATAATCCCAGCATGATCTCATCCCAAATTCGTCAATGAAATTTAATTAACCTTCAATTGTGACTAAGAAACTCGAATTAGACAAAAGCCTCAATTTTTATGAACTAATTAAGCCTTAATTACTAATTAAGCCCTAATTACCCTTCATAAAAATATAATCCCAGCATGAAGGCACCCCAAATTTGTCAATGAAACTTATCTATCCTTCAATTGTGGCTAAGAAAGTCGAATTAGATGAAAGCCCCAAATTTTTTGCATGAATTAGGGCTTCATTAGCTATTACCCTCCTTGCTCACCCGAAAATTTTGACCCATTCGTCAATAACACAACAAAACAATCAAACCCTAAATTATGACAGTCAAAATAACCTAAAACAAAACAATCAAACCCTAAATTATGACAGCCAAAATTTTACCCTCCTTGATGAATGATCCTTCAAGCTGGCCAATGCAGCTCCCTCTCCCTGCCACCTCCAGGTGTAGCTGGCTTCTCCTGTCCACCTCCAGCAGTAGTCGCAGCAGCAGCAGCCACCTCGCGGGCGCAACAGCAGCAGCAGCGGCTCGCAGCGGCCACCTCTTGCAGGCGCGCGCGCGCAGCAGCGGCAGGTAGGGCCGGGCCGGCCGGCAGCAGCGACAGGTAGCAGCGCAGGCACAACAGGAGAGGGTTTCGGCTGAGGCCGGTGGGTTTCGGCTGAGAACGATCGGGTGGGGGGGGAACTCAAGTTCACGGGGGTTTCGCCCGAAACCGATACACTTATACCGTTTCGTTGAGCTACAGTGATCAGTGTGGTTTTCGTATCGAGTCTGGCCGAAACCGATACGTTTCGGCCGAAACGTATCGGTTTCGGCCGAAACTGTCAACAATGCTGTGCTTGGGACAGGACGGGAAGGGCGGTTCGGCCCGTCCCGTCTCGGTTTGTCAAACCCTGCTAATAACTCGCCAGATTTCATGATCTTGGGCACGGATGAACACCTGCATGCGATTTTTTCAATATGGGTAGTTAGTTCCAGTAAAGAAGGGTGGTCTGTTAACATAGGTCTAATATGGGTAGTTCTAATAACTCGAAAGATCCGCTTGTCTGAGGATGTGAGTGCTGTTTTGATGAATCATTTATCAAAGAAATTGAAGGACCCCGGAGCCCCGTTGATTTCTTGTGGCATAGGTGGTGCTTATTTTGATCGGGCATTACTGGATCTAGGAGCCAGTGTAAATCTGTTACCCACCTTTATCTACGAGCAGTTTGATCTAGGGGAATTAAAACGAACTTCAATAATCCTTCAATTGGCGGATAGATCGGTGAAAACTCCAAGGGGTCTATTGGAGGATGTTATTATCAAAGTGCATGAATGCTATTTCCCGGTGGACTTTTTGATTTTAGACATGGCCTCGTCTCAGGAGTTGAAACATACGCCTATTATTTTGGGATGTTCTTTTCTTGCTACTGCTAAGGCCAATATAAACTGTGCCACGGGAATGATGGATATATCATTTGGAGGAGAAAAGGTTTCCTTGAATATTTTTAAGACTTCTCTGTACCCGAACCAAGAGGAAGAATGCAATGTTATTGATATATTCGAGGAGTTAATTGAAGAAAGTCCGGATGATATCGAGGATACCGTAGAAGAGGGTAGCTTGCTTCAAGATTCTCCTCTCTTTTGCACCCTACTCTAGGGTAGAGCCACTTCCTCCGTTACAATCCGAACCTGCCCTTCCATCTCTTGAACACCCTCCTGCTCTGGAACTCAAATCTCTTCCGGATTATCTAAAATATGCTTATCTGGGCCCTGATCAAACTTTACCTGTCATAATTGCCTCTAACCTCACCTCCGCTCAGGAATCTCAGCTCTTAGATGTCCTTAAGGAGCATAGAGGGGCGATAGGTTGGTCTGTGGCGGACCTCAAAGGGATTAGTCCGGATGTTTGCATGCATTACCTCTATTTAGAGGACAATACCAAGCCGAGTAGGGAAATGCAACGTCGGCTAAATCCGAATATGAAAGAGGTGGTTAAGAAGGAGGTAGTGAAGTGGTTGGATGCTGGGATCATATATCCCATCTCTGATAGCAAGTGGGTCTACACAAGTTGTTCCAAAGAAATCCGGGCTGACCGTGGTTACAAATGAAAAAGGAGAAGAAGTGCCCATGAGATTGCAAACGGGGTGGAGAGTTTGCATAGACTATAGAAAATTGAATCCAATGACAAAGAAAGATCATTTCTCTCTCCCGTTTATGGATCAAATTCTGGAAAAGTTGACTAGACAAGAATACTTCTGCTTTTTGGATGGCTACTCCGGGTACAATCAAGTTGCAATCTACCCTGATGATCAAGAGAAAACTACATGCATGTGTCTTTATGGCACGTTTGCTTTCAGGAGAATGCCGTTTGGGCTTTGCAATGCTCCTGTCACCTTTCAGCGTTGTATGATGGCAATATTTTCTGAGATGGTGGGAGAATTTTGGGAAGTTTTTATGGATGACTTCTTTGTGTTTGGTGCATCATTTGAAGATTGCTTGGAGAACTTGACTAAGGTGCTGAAAAGGAGCATAGAATCTAATCTTGTGTTAAGCTGGGAGAAAAGTCACTTCATGGTAAGAGAAGGCATTTTGTTAGGCCATGTTGTTTCCGAAAGGGGAATAGAGGTAGACAAGGCTAAGGTTGATCTGATTTTCAATCTTCCTCCCTCTTCGTCTGTCAAGCAAATCCGCTCTTTTCTTGGCCATGCGGGTTTTTATAGAAGATTCATTAAGAACTTCTCTACCATTACTCGTCTGCTTACTAAGCTTCTAGCCAAGGACACTCCATTCCAGCTAGATGAGTCTTGTCTTGAGGCTTTCCATTCCCTGAAGGCAGCCCTGACTCAAGCTCCGATTCTTCAATCACCGGATTGGTCGCTGCCGTTCGAAATCATGTGCGATGCCTCAGATTATGCTACAGGAGCTGTCTTAGGCTAGAGAATTGATAAGAAACCTGTGGTGATCTATCATGCGAGTCGCACTCTCGTCGATGCTCAATTGAATTATACCACCACAGAGAAAGAACTTCTGGCCGTTGTTTTTGCCATAGAGAAATTTCGCTCATATCTTTTAGGGGCCAAAGTTATTGTCTATTCCGATCACGCTGCTTTGAAATACCTGCTCACAAAGAAAGATGCTAAACCCCGTCTGATTCGATGGATTCTATTATTGCAAGAATTTGATTTGGAAATCAAAGACAAGAAGGGGTTAGAGAATGTTGTGGCTGATCATTTGTCAAGAATAGTGATACCCGAGAGTGCTCCCATGTCTGATTCTTTTCCAGATGAACAATTGTTATCTCTCTCTCACACCTCAACCCCCTGGTATGCTCACATTGTCAACTTTTTGGCAGTAGGACAGATCTCGGGAGGGTGGACTAAGTAGGAAAATGATCAGTTCTTTTCTGAAGCCAAGCACTATTTTTGGGAGGACCCAGAACTGTTTCATATGGGTTCTGATCAGATCATAAGAAGATGTGTCCCCGAGGAGGAGCAACAATCTGTATTGAATTTTTGTCACAATCTAGCTTGTGGGGGACACTTCTCAGGAAAGAAGACTGCGGCTAAGGTGTTTCAAAGTGGATTTTATTGGCCCACTTTATTTAAGGATGTTTATGAATTTTCAAAAACATGTTTGAGGTGTCAAGCTGTAGGCAATAATTTGAAGAGAGATATGATGCCGCTTAATCCCATTCTGGTTGTTGAAATCTTTGATGTTTGGGGTATAGACTTCATGGGACCGTTTCCACCGTCCTTTGGGAATGAGTACATCTTGGTGGCGGTCGATTATGTTTCAAAATGGATTGAAGCTGTAGCCACAAGGATTAATGATCACAAGGTAGTGATGGAATTTGTGAAGAAAAATATTTTCTCTAGATTTGGATGTCATAGGGCTATGATTAGTGATGGGGGTTCTCATTTCACGAACTTTCAATTCCGAGCTTTACTCCAAAAATATGGCATTACTCACAAGCTCGCCACCCCCTATCATCCCCAAACCAATGGCCAGGTCGAAGTTTCTAATAGGGAAATTAAGAACATTATGCATAAAACAGTTCGCCCTGATAGGAAAGACTGATTCGAGAGACTAGATGATGCATTATGGGCATATAGAATTGCATTCAAAACCCCATTGGCATGTCACCCTATCGTCTTATCTTTGGAAAAACCTGCCACTTACCTGTTGAACTTGAGCATAGGGCATATTGGGCCATTAAGCAAAGTAAATTTTGATCTCACTCAAGTTGGGTCCCAAAGAGCTCTACAACTTAATGAATTGGAGGAACTGCGTAATGAGGCCTACGAAAATTCCAAGATTTACAAAGCTAAAATCAAAGCTTTCCATGATAAACATATTCACAGGAAAGCTTTTCACGCTAATCAAAAGGTTTGGCTTTTTAATTCAAGGCTACGCTTGTTCCCAGGCAAGTTGAAATCCAGATGGGATGGGCCGTTCATTGTCAGTAAAGCATTTGACCATGGAGCCGTTCAAAATCTGAATTCACAAAATGGTCATGTTTTTACTGTTAACGGTCAAAGACTAAAGCCCTACTTGGAGAATGCTCAGATAATACCCAAAGAATCCATTGTTCTACGTGATCCGGAATAACTATTCTTGAGCTTTCATGCGTCTGGCTGAAGACAGTAAACTTAGCGCTTCTGGGAGGCAACCCAAGGTTTTTGTTATTTGATGCTTTGTATTTTTCAGTAGACAGGTCAAGTCCAGGAGACGAAGTTGTCACCGCCCATATCAACGATGGAAACTCACCCCGAATGTCAGGTTGTATCCTTCCTCCTCAACAATATTTATTGTTACATTGTTCGGTTATTTCTCTTGCTTACATATGCCATTGAGGACAATGTCATTTAAGTTGGGGGGGAGAGAAAATTTCATGATACATATAGTATAACCTGATAGGAGTGTTTGCATAATATCCTGCATATCATTTTATCTTGCAATCTGCATAGTGGAAAGATGAAATCTCCAACTAAGTTTTCTTGATTCATGCTCTCATTGAACGCAATTCTTGAATAGACTAGGGAGAAGGATGATGGAAAATTTATTCGACTTAGCCATGGAAAATTGATTTAAGAATCTCTTTAAAGTTCATTAGCACTTAAAAAATAATAATAATAATAAAAGAGTAAAAAAAATATCACTTTGCACGCTAATGAAACAAACAGGACAAGCCTTCTGTTATTTTGGAGTAGTGTCTGATACTCTGCATTTCTTGGAGATGTGATCTTTTTAATAAAGCTATCTGCCAAAGTTATCCATCAAATAAGTGCAAAAGCACATTAAAAAAAAAACATCATGAAAAATGCCCCTGATTCTAGTAATCGGGCATGCTTCTCCTAAGGTAAGAGTTGAGGTCCGCGTCAAATAGTGAAGGGTTGTACAGCATCATGTGTGTAATTTAAAAAAAAAATTGTGAAGGACGAAGGCAGACAAAAAGTTGTTGTACTCAATGCTCGGATCCATGAGGTGCAGAGTTGAAGGACGCTTATCTAGAATGGCTAATGAGGGGTGCAATTGTCTATGCTGTGGATTTAGTACTACACATGCACAAGTGCTATTGAACTTTGATTTGCATTCTTAGTCATGTACCTAAATTTTCAATCTAAGGCTAGTATGCATTAATGCTTCTGGATTTCTAATCTCTGGTTGATTCTATGAAGAAGGATCTTAACGTGGGATATGAAACTTTTAAACTCTTGTTGGTCCCTAATTTGTAACCTATTTTCATTGTTAAGGGACTAGCAATGAGTAAGTTGGGGGGGTGTGATAATTGCGTATTTTTGTACATTTATTCATATCACACTCATTATTTATGGGCTTAAATATAATTAATTATGCAAGTTTTTCATATTAATCTCAGTCCTACATAAAATTGCGGTCTTTTGATAATTAATAATCAATGGGACTTGAGATATATAAAAACTACATGGTTAATATTTCTATGCTGGAGGGACTTAATTATAATTTTCTTACATTAAAACAAACTTTGATCAAAGTCTCTCTTTTGTGAACAGTGCCCTTCCTTTGCTACGGCAAGACGGTGGGATGGTCTTCGCCTACTCACGGGAGAGCCCCACGACAGCAACCGACTGAGCTGTGGAGGAAGACGGTGGCACGTACAGGAGCGTCGGAGGCCATGTTTGTCTGACGAATGGCCGAAGAGCAAGAAGGAACCGTCATGGGCCTCACCGCGTCTGCCGTTGCCAATGCACACTCCCTCGCCGTGGAGCCCCCGTTCGCTGTCCTTCTCACTACCACACAATTCACACATCCATCTACCCAATGCGTGGCCCCCTCCATTTTCGCACCTCTCTCTCTACCTTTCCCTCTTTCTCTCTTTAACACTCCACTTCACATAGCCAAGGGCCCATGTACACTCTCACCTTCCCATGGCCCCCTCCATGCACACACATAACTTCATACGTAGGTGTGTAAAGTTGAGTGTGAATTATAAAGAGAGAAAGAGGGAGACACACTACCTCACCTCCATCTCTCCCATTCACTCCACACACACACACCCCACCATCACCATGTGACCTCCACCCCCTCCGTATACCACTCCCTCTTCCCTCTCTTCACTCTTCTTATCTCCCTACACTCACACATGGTTTCTTTAAAGCTCACATGGGTGTGCATGGGTGGACTTCAATGTGTGATTAAATAGCATAAAAAGGTGGGTGCACTTAAAGATTTGCATTGAGTGTGGGTAAGAGGAAAATAACATGGATTGGGGGTAATCTTAGCCCTATAAAAGGGGACTCTTTGGAGGGGTTACGGAGGGAGAGTTTTTGAGAGTTTTGGTTTGTAGGTTTTGTTGTTGTTATTGTGAGTGTTTTTGAGATTTTAGCTCTTTCTTAGCCTCTTTACATGCTGTTCTGTTCTTCTTTTCAATTTCTTGTCTTCAATAAACTTCTTCGTTTTTAAGTGCTCTTTATTTTCTTCTTCTTCGTCTTCCTCCAATTCTCTACCGTTTTCAAGTTATAATCTTTTTTTCAAGGTGCTATCCTGTGTTTTTACTGTTCACCCGCGGATCTACACTTTGCTCTTCCCCAGTTTTCATGACCTTTTGCTCCTCTTTTCACCTTAGTCTCTTCATGAAAGTTATTCATCTTTTATAGATCTAGATTTTCTTCTTATTCATCTTCCTCTAATTCCTCTTCATTTTTAAGTTATTTTCAGTTTTCGAGAGTTCAATTTTTGGTGTAGTTACTGTTCATCCGCGTAGCTCACTTTTGTTCTTCCCCAGTTTTCACCATCTTTTGATCTTCTTCTCCTTCTGCACTCTTCACGAAACTTCTTCCTCTTTATCTGATCTTCAACTTTCTCTTCTACCACTTCTTCTAATTCTCTCTGGTTTCAAAATTATTTCACTTCTAATCTCGCTCTGTTTTCATTATGTCTGTTTTACTAGTTTTAAACTCCCTTCCTTCTCTTCTATCTATCTCTCCCTCTTCTATTTTCATCTAAACATCCCTAAGGCGGATTTTCTACTTCGGTGCTCTAAAGGTGTTATCTATCTCCACGGCGGGGCAGTCTTCTCAAAGGCTCGGCACGGCGATTTGGCGGCGCTATTCTTCATTATCTTTGCTCATTTCTTCATTTTTCCCTTAGCTTATTCAAGTTGTAATTTTTAGCTTTCATAGATGTTGTACTCTTCTCTTAGTAATAAAAGTTGATTTTGTGCAATTGTTCTTTTATTTTCTCTTTCTATCTCCTTCCAAATTCTCCTCTTAACCCTCTCAAATTCTTTAGATAGGTTTATTTTTAGTCTTAAGTTCATGCAATTTTATTCTCCTTTAGTTTAAACTCACTCAAAAGTTCGATTTTCAAAACATAAGAATTTTTCCAACTTGTTTAAAAGAAATATTTCCTCTCCATGGGATCGACCCGTTCTTACCACTCTACTTAAATTTAACATCTTTTTAGTGAGTGAGTACAGTTATTTTTGAAATTGTGGCACGGCTTTTAACGACGAGTTTTGTGCACATCAATTTGCACGGTCACCCCTAGCTAGCCCTTGCACTCGCAGCCGCCCTTTGCATTTACTACTAGCAGCCACCCGCCGGCTCGGCCAGCTCTGTCCCTGCCCTCTCTTGCTTCCCTCACGCAACCCCGCGTGAACAGGTCACCTCTGCCAGTGCAACACCACCCCTGACCAGTTTGTCCATGGCCAACCCAGCTGCCTACGCTGCTCGCAACCACCTTGCATCGGCGGCCTAGGTTTGGCGACACCTTCTGCACCGACCCCACAATTGTCGTGGCTGTCGTCTGCCGCCGGCAACAACAGCGGCTGCCCACCTGCACGAGCACACTTGCATCCTCAACGACAAAAGGGGTCCGTCAGCTCGCAAGAAAGGGGTCCAGTCCAGTCTGTTTCAGACCCGCCACTTTGTCCCACATCAGTTTGGTATTAGAGCAGGAACCAATTTGTTCTACTAAAGTGGAGTCCTAGGTAGTCTCTTGTATGTCCCAAATGAATTTTGCTTTCAATGTATATTTGCCGAACAAGGAGCGAACTAGAGTACTGTTAACTAAACAACATCAACATAATTATATTTCTCGGTCTATTGTTGATTCATTATTGAAGACTAGCTAGATTATTATTGAAGGAAAAAGGGCTTTTATGGAGTTCCATCGACCGCTTAAAGGTGGTAGCACATTGAAAACTATTAGTTATATTGATGGAGCGTGGTGCGTTATTGATTCACTGGGTTCCCACGTCAGTCTGGGGAGACTGGATGACAGAACGACATGCTACCATAGACCCTGACCGGTTTAGTTGCACTCTTTAGCCACCACACTTGAAAGGTAAATTCCGATTTTCAGACTTATACTTGCGAGCGCCCCGTGCTTTTAAGACACTACAAGATTGCCTAGCTAGATTTACCACAACGTCTGTTGATGTATGGGATCAGAGTTTGTTTGTTGACTCTGGACTGTATTTGATAGATGATACAGTGTTCGAGGGTGATCCATCAGGCATAGTTAACTGTGTCTCGCATTCTTCCGATAGTTGGGATCATATATTATTTGCAGAGTTCAGATTGGATCTTATCTTTGAGGACGTGTTTGATGCTACTCTCTTATGTCTCACTTCTTCTCATGAAATACTGACAGTTGGCTAGTCTGATGATGTGTTTTTGTTAGTGCCATCTCAAGTTGATTTGATGTGGCAGAACTTCTGCGATTCACATGAGAGGTGGTGGATCGAGATCCTGATATGGTTTTCTCCACTGAGTTCTCAGCTTATACTTGTGTTCGTCTTTGTCCTACTTCGCACTTCAAAATTCGAGGATAATTTTTTTCGAAGCAGAGGAGATAGATGCAGAGCAAGACTTGTGACGTTAGATAATAGGCTGAATTGGCGTGTCGCACGATGGCATTATTTTCATGGACAACGATTGGAGTCACAATAGATTCATTTTTATTTTAATTATGTAATTTGGTTTTATTTGAGTCTAATCTAGTGGTCTTAAATAGTGTAGGATTGAGTTTCTAATCTTCATATTTTCATTGGGCTCATTTGGAGCTAATTTTGTGTCTTTTTATTTTCTTATAATTTTTGATGCGATTTTTGAACTATTTTCTTGAGTCTAGGGGTATTTGGGTCATTGGGAGTCATGGTAGGGTTTGGGTTAACCTAATCACTATAAAATGTCTTGTAGTACCCTTTCCAATCAATGAAGAGCTTTCGGGTTCGAATTTTTGAAGAATTTTGTGTTCTCCGAGAGGGAGATGTGAGACTGAACGATGGTTGGCAGTATCGTCCGAATCCGATACGTTTCGGCCGAAACAATACCGGACCTGCTCACTGTAGCAGGTCCGAAACTAATTTTTTTTTAATGGTTTCAGGCAAAACCGGTATCGGTTTCGCCCGAAACTTACATGTTTCGGCCCGAAACCGTTCGGTTTCGGCCGAAACCCATGTGTCGTGTTCTGAGGGAGAAAGGGCCTGCTGTAGGGGCTGCTAGCACGGGTGCTGCTGTTGCCATGGTTGACAGTATCGGCCGAAAACGATACCGGACCTGCTCACTGTAGGAAGTCTGAAACTAAAAAAAACAATAATTTTAATGTTTTCGGGTGAAACCGGTATCGGTTTTGCCCGAAACTTACATGTTTCGGCCCAAAACCGTCCGGTTTCGGCCGAAACCCACGTGATCTCCCTCAAATCTGAGGGAGAAAGGGCCTGCTGCAGGGGCTACTGTGCTGCTGCTGTGCTGGGTGCTGCTGCTGTTTGCTGTGCTGTGCTGTGCTGCTGCTGCTGCTGCTGTGCTGGGTGGTGCTGCTGTGTAGCTGCCTTTTCTTGAGGTAAATTTGGGGTTTGTTTTGTTTTGTGTTTTTTTGGTTGGGTTGAAAGTTTTTTTTGTTGTAGGTTAGTTTTCCTGTTGTAGGTTAATTTTAAACCATGAAATATGTTAAGACTTCAAATTAAACCCTAATTAGTTCCTTAAATTTGGGGCTTTTGTCTAATTAGGTTTATTTAGGCTCAATTGAAGTTCAATTAAGCTGCATTGAAGAATTTGGGGTGGGAGCATGCTGGTAATTAAAATTTATGAAGGGTGATTAAGGTTTAATTGATAATTAAGCCTTAATTAGTTCCTTAAAATTGGGGCTTTTGTCTAATTCGGTTTACTTAGGCTCAATTGAAGCTCAATTAAGCTTCATTGAAGAATTTGGGGTGAGAGTATGCTAGTAATTAAATATTATGAAGGGTGATTAGGGTTTAATTGATAATTAAGCTCTAATTAGTTCCTTAAAATTAGGACTTTTGTCTAATTAGGTTTACTTAGGCTCAATTGAAGCTCAATTAAGCTTCATTGAAGAATTTGGGATAGGAGCATACTGGTAATTAAATTTTATGAAGGGTGATTAAGGTTTAATTGATAATTAAGCCCTAATTAGTTCTTTGAAATTGAGTTTTTTGTCTAATAAGGTTTACTTAGGCTCAATTGAAGCTCAATTAAACTTCATTGAATAATTTGAAGCTCTATTATGTTGAATTGCATTTTTTTCATTGTACTTACAACTATTTGTCTTTGACTGTCTTAATGCAGCATCATGTCTAGACGTGAACAAAGTCAGGAGCAGCAAGGGCAGGAGCATCCGGGGTAGGCCCACCTCTCCTTAGTTGATGTTGGGAGAAGAAAAGTGAAATACAATTATTCTGGTAAGGAGATACATGGCAGAATTACTAGAGGAAAGCAACATTTGGCAGGGGTAAGAGGAGAGGTGAGACAATGTGACAGATGTCCCCGAGAGGTCCGAGAAGAAATGCGTCAGTGCCTTCTGGGCAAAAAGGAGAGGATGCAACAAAGGGCTGAAGATGAGTCTGAAATTACTGAGGAGATTTCGGGCAGAAGGGGAAGGAGGGATGATGATGAGGAAGGTACTGAGGATTCAGATCTAGAGCTGACTGAAGCAATGGAAGGTGAACAAGCCGCTCGAAGGAAAGGAAAGGCACCCATAGGTTCAGGGACCTACTCCAGCACAACTGCACGACGTCCTGACACTGGTGCTGTCCCGCAGAGAGCAGGCCCCATGGATAGCTATCTGCACAGAAGGCCCCATTCTACACAACCTAAAATCAAGCAAGCATTGAGAGGGGTAAAAAAGTCAGCAGAAGTTGCAGGGCTCCATGACTGGGTTGAAAGCTTCAAGTATATATGGATGAAGAGGATGCACCATCATGTGTGATGGCTGGATTGGTATCACGAAGAAGTCCATGATTAACTTTTTGGTCTATTGCATCGAAGGTACAATATTTGTTAAATCTGTAGATGCATCAAATTATGAAAAAATGCCAATTATTTGTTTAGTTTGATGGATAAGATGGTAGACCAAATTGGAGAGGACAATATTGTGCAAGTAGTGACTGATAATGAAGCCAGTTATAAGGCTGCAAGGAAGAAATTGATGCAGAAGCGCAGACATTTATATTGGCTCCCATGTGCAGCACATTGTCTGGATCTGATACTTGAAGACATAGGGAAGGAAAATCATGTGAAGAAGACAATTGACAAGGCACAAAAAATCACCCAGTATATTTATGGCCATCATAGGATATTGAATATGCTCAGGGAGCATGCGAGTGGGGGGCGAGATATCATCTGTGCAGGGCCAACCAGATTTGCTTCGAATGTCATTTCTTTGGAGTCTTTGCACAGGTATAAGATTGAGCTCAATTCTGGATACTTTATCTTTATAGATATGATTTGTATTTGATTCAAATTTCATTTCTTTGCACAGGTATAAGAATGAGTTGAAAGCTTTCATGTACCACAATGTGCTGCGGGAATACATCGACAAGTCTAATGTTGATGCTCAGATGGAATATTTGGATGTCTGTCACATCGTGGAAGACAACAAATTCTGGGGCAGGGTCTCACGGTATATGAAAGTAGTCACACCCCTCATGAAGGTCCTAAGAATGGTGGATGGCGATGAGAAGAATGATATGAGATATCTATACGAGGCCATGGACCGTGCCAAATTAGAGTTGCAGGATTCCTTTCCCAGAGAATATGCAAAGTGGTGGAAAATTATTGACCATAGATGTGACAACACATTATACCACGACTTGCATGCAACTGGTGAGTGATTAATTGTATTGATACATTGTTCTTTAGGGGCGAGTTTGACTACAGGTTAGAGTAACACGGTTAGGATAAGCGTAGGGATAGATTGGAGTAACTGAGTAGGATGACTAGGCCATGGCAGCTTAGGGCTGCTGGGAACCTGGGTAGGTCGACCTGGGACTTGGGTAGGTCGACCTACCCAGGTCCCAGGGGATAGGTCCCATCAACCCTAAGTTGCTGGGAACCTGGGCAGGTCGACCTGGGACTTGGGTAGGTCGACCTTTCTAGGTTCTCAGTAGCTTAGGGCTACTGGGACCTATCCCTGGGACCTGGGTAGGTCGACCTACCTAGGTCCCAGGTCGACCTGCCCAGGTTCCCAGCAGCAGGTCGACCTACCCCTGCCATCCCTCCTTCCCACCCCTCGTTTACCTTAAGCCTACATGGTCGGTAAGTTAGGAGGGGGGGTTGTATAGGTAGTGGAGATGGGATCATGGGAGAGGGATACATTGTTGGCAGTTTCGGCCGAAACCGATACGTTTCGGCCGAAACGTATCGGTTTCGGCCGATACCGATCCGAAACCACACCCAAACACTGTAGCAGGTCCGAAACAATTAAAAAAATATTATTTAAATGGTTTCGGACGAAACCATTAAGAATTTCGACCGAAACTGACTTGTTTCGGTCCGAAACCGACTTGTTTCGGTCCGAAACCGGTCAGTTTCGGCCGAAACCAGACAAGATTATTACTTTTTTAAATTTTTAACTGGTTTCATCCGATTTCGGCCGAAACCGAAACCGATACCGAAACCGGTACGTATCGGTTTCGGAACCGGTACCGAAACCGGTACCGAAATCGATACTGCCTTCCTTGGAGGGATAGGGATGGGAGAGGGACATGCTGTTTCTATCTTAAAATAACAGTTCATTTTTGGACTGATTCCCAACTTGAGCCCTTTGAAGGCCCATTAACTATGGCTTACTTAGGCCCATTAGCTACTCAGGAACATTTTAATTTAATCCCCTTAAGCTTTTTCTTCTTTCTTTATAACCCTATTGTCTCTTAAAAAAAATCCCCCATTTTTCCTTAGGTGCCCTGGGCATAGGTCGACACCCCTAGGTAATGGGTATAGGTCGACCTCGAGTGAGCCATTCCGTCTCTTAATTTGAGCAAGTCACTCGCCCAGGGATATCTCATCCCTGTCGACTTTAACCGTTTATCAAACTCATCCTAGGTTATTTTATATCTAACATTTAGTTAACTATACACAAATACAGGTTATTTCCTCAACCCTCGATTTATGTACGATGTCAATGCACATGTTGATGGCGAAGTACTCCAAGGTACTTTAAAAGTCATTGGTCGTTTATCGAGGACACCAGAAAAGAGACTTCAGGCCGAAGTAGAGGTTGACCTTTATTGATTTTATCAATAAGAGGTATAGAATTTATTTAAGTCATTATGTTAATATATTACTTTATCTTTGTAGATGAACTATTATAGAATGCGGACTGGGACATATTCTGACTCCCAATTACAATACGCTGTGGGAAGAGTGAGTCCAGATATATTTTATTTTTGTGCTTTCTTAACTTCAATATGTATTAGTACATCTTACATTTATTTGTTTATGGTTGGTGGAACAGCTGACTAATGGATAATGGTGAACAACCGAGATGTGGGCAGTAATGCATTGACTTTCATTGCAATTAAGGTGCTCAGTCAAACAACATCGGCAAGCCAATGTGAAAGAAATTGGAGCACATTCAGCCTTATACACTCAAAGGTTCGCAATTGGCCAAAGGCTGAACGGTTAGAAAAATTGGTTTACTGCCACAACAATATGAGACTGAGAATAAAAAACATGAAGTTAAGACAACAGTTGAGGGACAAACGCGTCGCAGAGGATGCAACTCCAGAAATTGATGTGGACGCTTTATTTGATGATGACAATCCCTTGCAGTCTTGGGTGGAGACACGAGAGCAGGTTGATGAGCCCATTTTTGATGTTGATGATAGAACATGGGTAGAGGGCATACTAGATGAAGATGAGCCAAGAGATCCAGAATTCAAAAGAGCAACAAAGAGGGCCAGAGAGACTCATGCGCACCAGAGAAGGGACCCAGCTTTGTTTGTTCATGACACTGAGGAGCAACCTGAAATCGAGCCAGCTAGACACTCAGAATCAGATAGCAGGGTAGTCACTCCTAGAATGGTCAAGCCACCTCTATCCTTAAGAAGAAGTACATCAGTGCATGGGATGTTTGAGAGGACTAGTGCTGTTGCTCGAGAGGACCCGACAATTGAGCAGTTGAAGCAGATTTATGTGAGGCACACGCCAAGGGGAAAAGGATTCATGTCAAAGATGACTGAAAAAATCACACCCAAACAGAAAAAAGCATCCCCAAAGGCTAAAAGGCGACTGGTTTCTTATGGTTCTGATGATAATGATGATGATGATCATCATCATCATCCCAGTGCAACTGCAGGTGCTACTACTGGCGGTGGCACTGTTGGTGGTACTTCCTCCTTCCACGCAGACACAGGCCGAGGATACAGTCATAGTGAGCGAGGATATGATTCACAGAGCCAATATGGGCATCCATCAGGTTATGGAGGTGGCCAACAGGAAGCAGCCATTTATGGGTGGGGTCATGAACCAGAATTCCAGTTCCATCTAGTTCCATCCAGTTCCTCTTCTCATCCTCAAGATTCTTACGCTGATTCTGGATTCGAATCAAGCCAACAACCTTACACTCCAAGAGGGATTCAAAGAGGGATGCAGGACTTGGCTACCTCATTGTTTCGTTATAATGAATATACACAATACATGCAACCTTCTTATGGGTATCAACATCAAAAGCTAGACGATGAGGGAGAAGGTTCTAGTTATTATCCATATTAGTGCATCATCATTCAAGTAAGGATCATTTAATTTCTGTAACATTTACTGTGTCTAAATAGGTTTATTGTACTGCTTGAACCTACTTCATGCTTAGTATGTACTCAAGAATATTAGTTTGACATGTTCAATGTTTGAACTTCAATGTCTACTTCATATTTATTGCACTTAATCCAATTTCTTTACAATCAAATGCATGTATAAAGAATTTTCTGATTTTTATGTGATTATTTATAGTTTTTCGATTTGTTTCTAATTTTTTAGACTTATTTTGATATTTTTTTGAACCTTTTCACTGGGTTTCGGTCGAAACCAAAACCGAAACCGAGTCGTTTCGGTTTCGGACTCGGCCGAAACCGAGTCTGACACCGACACTGCCATCCCTGGACTGAACCCCCTCATACCCCCCCCCCCAAAAAAAAAAAAACCCTAGCCACCGTCTCTCCTTCTCCTCTCCCTGTCGACCCCGTATTTCTTGCCCCTTTTCCCCCATGCACAGCTGCCCTTTTCTCCCAGACCTCCCTCACTTCTTCTGTTCCTTCCCTCTCTTCTCTCTTCCCCGATCACGACAGGACAGGGAGCCTGCCGGTCGAGCCCGACTGCCGTCCGTGCCGGCACCCGACGCCACCCGCCCGTGGCCCTGCCGTGGCGCCGTCAGCAGCACCACCCGCCACCGTCAGCGCTGTGACCGTCCTCACTAGACCCCAGCCGCGATCTGCCGTTGCACCGCGTCCCCCCTGAACCGCCCAGCCAGAGCCGGCGCCCTGTTTGCGCACTAGACTGCCGCCGAGGGCCGACACCCCTGCAGCGCCCCCGTCCATTAGCACTGGTGATCCCTGTGTCATCCGATCTGTGCCAGTAAGTCCCTTGTCGTGTCCACGTGCCGGCCTCCCTGTACAACCTCCGCGACCACCGATTACGGACTGCCGGAACAGCAGCACCACCCATTGTGCACTGGACCTGCCTGCTGCGGCCGCCGACCTGCTCCGGCCGTCCCTGACGTGGGCCCCCTTCCCCTGTGCGACCACCCGTGGTCCCCTCAGCTGAGCCCGTGACAGCGTGGGCCAGCACGGTCGCCCCTGGCTGCGGACCAACCCCTGCACTTGCGGCCGCCCCATGCATTTACCGCCAGCAGCCACCCGCCGGGCTGACCAGCTCTGCCCCTGCCCTCTCTCGCTTCCCTCTCGCAACCCTGCATGAACAGGGTCACCTCTGCCAGGGCAGCATCCCCGACTGGTCCGTCCGTGGCCAACCCAGCTGTCCACACTGCCCTGCAACCACCCTGCATCGGTGGCCTAGGTCTGGCGACGCCTTCTGCACTGACCCACCACTGCCGTGGCTGCCGTCTGCCGCCGGCAACAGTAGCGGCTGCCCACCTCCACAAGCACGCTTGCATCCTCAGTGTCAAAAGGGGGCCGTTAGCTCGCAAGAAAAGGGGTCCAGTCTGGTCCGTTTCGGACCCACCACTCCGTCCCACATCATTAGCCCTCCTTGGTAAGTGGTTGTGGGAACTGCTTGCAGACAATGAATCGTTGTGGATACATCTGATCAAGTGCAAGCACTTTCAGAGGAACCAATGTTTTTACCTAGGGTTGGATAATGGTCTTCATGCTTCTCCTGTATGGTAAGGTATCATGCTGCCAGGAGAACCGGATCTTTGTAGAGGTGGGTGATGGCCTTAGTGCCCTCTTCTTGACGGATAGGTGGTGTGGAGATATTTACCTTAAAGACAGATATACAAGGATTTTTGTCCTTGCGGTGGATAAATGGGGCACTGTCTGTCAACTTGTTCAGATGGCATGGGTATGCACTGGTGTGTTCACCTGAGATGGGCACTCAAGGAAGAGGAAGAGGAGGAATATATGTAACTGTTGCAATGTCTGTCTACTCTTACTATTCGTCCTAATAGGGAAGATAAATTCTGGTGGCGGAGACAGCATAATCAATTCTCAGTAAAGGACTGTTACCTGCATATGTACTCGGCTGGGATGCCCAATGATCATCTCTCTGCAGTTTGGAAGAATAAAACCCCTCCAAAGGTTAGGGATTTTATGTGGCTGCTGTTGCAAAAGCTTATTGTCACCCGAGTTTACAGAAGGAAGTGGAACAGCACTTGCGATACTTCCTGCCCAGAGAGTGTGGATCATCTCCTCATCAATTGTCCGTTGAGCTCGGAGTTTTGGAGGATATTTGCAACTGTCACAGGGACTCGGTTCCAGTTCAATTCTGTAGATCAGATGTGGAATTCTTTCGTTCAAGAAAGGGTCCTCAAGGTGAATGGGTCTGGTCTCATTTGTGGAAGCTCTTTCCTGCTGCTGTTTGTTGGAATGGAAGGGGAGGAATGATATTGTCTTTTGAGGCTCAAGACTCTATATTGAGAACGTCTGTTCTAGAATAGTTAGCTTTATCTTTAGCCGGAGTAGATATCATGTTAAATTTCCTGTAGTTTCAGTCTTTCCCAGTCTGCATCAACTTTGTCGAGTTTGATTCTTTGAGGGAGAGGAATCTCTCCTATCACCTTGCTATGATTGTACCACCTCTGCTTATTTTATAAAATTGGTAGTACAATCTACTTTTTTCCCAAAAATAATCAACCAAGCAATCAACTATGTTTTCAACCAACTTGTATAAGAAAAGCATCGATAATGTGGTGAACTACTGTAGTATAGGCCTTTGGATGGATGGTTGCTGTTTTGTGGTTCGAATCCATGCATTGAACATAGTGTTCTTTACATGGTCTATAAAAATTCAAAGAAGCAATCAACTATATTTTTAACCAACTTGATGTTGAAAGAAAAAATGTTAATTATGCGTGAGCTACTGTAATATAGGCCTTTAGATGGATGATTGCTGTTTTGTGGTTTGAATCCATGCATTGAACATTACGTTGAGTATTTCTTTACATGGTCTGCAAAAAATTCAAAGCAATCAACTATATTTTTAACCAACTTGATATTCAGAAAATTGTTCTGTCACATAGTTACAAGATCCCTGATCATTTTATAGCCCGGTATTAGTGATTTGTAATACTCATGCCCAACAGGGTTTGCCATAGAAGTTGCCTTCTCTCTCTAGTTGATTCTAGAGAGAGAAGCTCTGAGGAATCCATTTCGCTTTTGGTGTGCTCACGGATGCCTTCGGCCGGTCACCGGAGCTCTCTAGGCCCAACCTGTTTCTGTTGCGGGAGGAGGCACCTGCACAGGGACTGCAGGCTGCCAGGGCATGGTGTGGTGGTGGAGAAGCCCGTATGGGTACCAAGGAGGGCCTCTTTTGTGTATGCCGGGGTGCTCGTGGGTCCGGCGCCCGGTGCGCGGCTGAATTTTCTTGCTGGTTCCCAGAAATGCTCGTCCTACTATTGCTGCAGTCTTAGGGGCCATTTCCTGAGGAGCTGCAGCAAGCCGGAGGGTAGGGGGAGATCAGGGCCGCCGGAGGCCCAAGGTGTCCTAGTGAGCAAGGAAGGCAGTATCGGTTTCGGTACCGGTTTCTGCCGGTTCCGAAACCGATACGTACCGGTATCGGTTTCGGTTTCGGCCGAAACCGGATGAAACCAGTTAAAAAATTAAAAAAAGTAATAATCTTGTCTGGTTTCGGCCGAAACTGACCGGTTTCGACTGAAACAATTCGGTTTCGGACCGAAACAGGTCAGTTTCGGCCGAAATTCTTAATGGTTTCGTCCGAAACCATTTAAATAATATTTTTTTAATTGTTTCGGACCTGCTACAGTGTTTGGGTGTGGTTTCGGATCGGTTTCGGCCGAAATTGCCAACAATGCTAGTGAGATCCCGTGTGGCGGGTGTCACGACCAAGTAGGGCGGGTCTCAGGCTGGGCAGCGGGGCAAGGGCTGCTTGGACGCCGGCTCCCCTCCACAGTTCGTCATTCAAGGGAGGCTTTTATGGTTGAGCCGCTATGCACGTTTGACGGCGGTAAAGGGGGGCAGCCGATGCGGAGATGGTTAGGCTGCTGTTGGCTAAAGTGGGAAGGGGAGGGCTGGTCGATTTCCAGGGTGACTAGGAACGATTTCCTAGCAGTAGGGGGCTCAGATGAGGAAGTGGACGAGTTGGTGAAGGCGTGGTCTGTCTTGGCGGAAGGGCTAGTCCTCTGGGCAGCCAGTTGGGAGGTGTCTTGGGGGACATTCCCAGACCCGTGGCTGGCTCAGGTCCGGATTTGCATGTCTGGTGTCCCTCTCTGCCTTTGCGATGAGGTGGGTGCCGGCTTCATTGTTAGTCGCTTCGGGGCTGCCGTGGAGGGTCCGGTCAGCCTTATCGCTGGCAAGGATAAGCTTTGGCTAGAGGTTGTGGTCAGGGTTGGTAGTGTGAGGGAGATCCTGGCGGTCGTGATAGTGGACGTGGCCAACAACCGCTTCCTGGTGCGGATTTTCGAATTCAAACAGCCCGCCCTTCGCCTCTGGATCGTGTTTCGTAGGCCTCTACCAAGGATCTCATGGGCCAACTGAGCGAGCCTGGGCTCTTGGGCCGGCCAAGGTGAGGGGCCCGGCGGAGGAGGGGTCGGTGGGCTGCTATGAGGCGGGCGGGTGCTCGAGTGGCCCAACACCCGGCCCGTTAACCTGCTACTTACCCGGTGGATCCAAGAGGTGCGGGGATAATGGATCTCGAAGACTCGGAGACCGTCGCCTTCCCCACCCGAGCGATGGTTGGGCATGGCTCGTCCAACAGGCGCAGTCCAAGGATAGGTCGGCGACGGGGATCGCCTCTGCGTCGGAGGCCTGGTGCGATGTCGCTCCATCTCAGTCGGCGGCGATGCTGGTGGGGGACCGGCAGAGTCATCCCGTGCAGGTGGATGGCCAGAGAAGTGGGAAAGCACAGTGGGACATGTTGCCAGTCTAGTCCTTCCAGGGGTCTGACCCCCTGCTTTTCGCATCCCACTCCCATGGTACAGGACGTCAGCTGACCTACGACCCCAGTTGTTTCTGCTAGAAGACGGGGGAGGGGGTCATGGTGCACTCCCACCGGCGCAGTGGCATTAGGTGGGCTTCGGCGGGGGAGAGTCTAGTAGAAGCTAGGCGCCAGGTGGCCCGGATCCCCCATGCAGGTCAGTCTGGGGCCACCATCCTGGACCCTCGTGCGGCGAAGGTGTATCCGATGTTTAGCACGACGGAGGAAGGCGCTGGAGAGGCTAAAATTGAGGCGGAGTTCAAAGGTGACCATAGTCAGCCTCAGTCAGCCATCTTCGGACGTCAACATTGCGAAGGGGCTTGCTTCAAGGAGAGACCTTCCTGCTGATGTTCTTTCTGCGTCAGTGCTTTAGGGTGGAGGGGGCTGTAGGGGGGGGGGGGGAGGCCTCGAGCCTTTACCTTTTCTCTCTTTCCTCTTCGAAGAGTTGCTTGATCATGCGCCCCTGGTGGAAGGTTGGGCATTGCAATGTCTCCCGGTGCTAGAACCACCTGGTGTTGGCCAGTAGGACACGTTAGCCCTACCCCCTTGGACCATAGAATCAGAGGAGGCAGCTCAAGGCGAGGAAGACACACAGCAAGAGGAGGGAGATGGGGATCTTGTAGTGGAGGCGGAGGTGGATGCCGCAGCTCTGGGACAGCAGGAGGTCCTAGCCCTACCTCCCCCGCACAGGGAGTCGGAAGAATTGCGCGCGGCATTGGAGCTAGTCGAGGAAGCATATCAAGGGGAGGATTTAGCAAAGGTGGATAACGGGAGCCTTAACAAGGAGGAGGTCAAATATTTTAGCAAAGGTGGAGAATTATATGGAGACTCGGGCAAGTGAGACTGTTTGGTTGATTGGTGTATTCGATGCGGGCGTGGATGAAGGTCTGAAGTCCACCTTATGCTTGATCAAACGTAGATGACTGGTTGACATTGCTAGGAAGGCGAAGGCTGAAGCTGCCAGTAGAAAAGGAGGGGCGGAGCAGGCCGAGGAATAGGTGGAGGAAGGGCCGAGGAAAGTGAGCGTGTCTACGTTGGGGCGCTTGCACTTATATTTCTTTGTTGTTATGGGGCTGTCTGGTTGGGTGGTCGGGGCTGGTAGGTGCGGAGTCTTTTGGGTCATTTTTGGGCTTAGTTGGGTTTGAGCCTAAACGGGTAGGCGGTGGGTCGCTGCTTTATTTTGTTCCCGAGACAGAGAGTGGTCTGCTACCTTTTGTACTTGGGAGTCGTTTGGGAGCACTCCCCCCATTACATGTATACCTTTTTTTTCTTCTATATACCAGTGGTACTACCTACGCTAAAAAAAAAACAGGGTTTGCCATATGTCTAGCTTTGTGAAATATATATGAGCGTGCATCTTTTTCTTCTATGGCATGGCATCTCACATACTAGAAAAAGTTGCATTTCAACGAAAGGCAACATGCAAAGGCAAGGTAGAACTGGCATCTGGGACATATTTGCCCAACTTTGAATCCTCCTTAGTTTATACGATGTTTTCCACTTAGCTCTTAGTTTTTCAATGTTTTACACTAAGCTTTTCTTAAGCGTTGAGGCTCATTTAGATTCCAGCACGTTTTCACTTTGTCCACATTCGTATAATATGTGCAGCATGAAACTCGTCTCTTCCACCGTGAAGGTCATGATTTGGTCATGTCTTTGATATAGGTTCAACTGTAGTGGATGTCGCCAGAAAGCCCTCCTTTTTCGCATAAATTCTTACTGGACCACCAGCTTCCACCACGGGGATCCAGGACGAGAATGGTGTTTTGCTTTATGACCCTGGTGCTATCTCCTCCCTGATTACAGATTATTACCAATCATTGTTTTCCTCTCAGGACTCGCACATTGATGATGGAATTCTGGATTGCATACCTTCAGCGCATCTGTGCATCTCCTTTTCTCATTTGACGTTTAAAAATATTTTTTGATTACCTGAAGGTTTTATTTTGTTTCCGCAAAAGTCCTGGGCATATAACTGTACTCTGTTTTTGCCACTAAAACCTCAGTAATTGCTATTGAAGTTTGTTGTGGTGTGATCCCAGTCCGCAGTGCTTGATCAGATCAAGATAGCTAATATAGCCTTTTCAAGTCGATGAAGACTAAGTTTCCCTTAAAAATAGATCTTCCTCTGCAGTTCTCAGCCTGATAATGATGAATTTATTTATTTATTTTGCTTTTGTAGCATGCTTACTGCTTATAAATAATTTCTAACAAAATCGAAAGAAGAAATTGATGCACACTGAAGTTGTGGGATTCATGTTACATACTGGAAATGTAAAATGGTGTTAGGGAATAGACTGAAAACTGTGTGTGTTATCACCGTGACATTCTATGTCCAATTGGTAATAGACGTTGGTCATGGGTGATGATTGCTTCTTACCATCGGTCATATTTATTTTATTTTATTTTTGTTCAGTTGAGGGACCATGGTTAAGCATAACTTTGCAGAACTGAAATGCCGCTCCTTTGAGGAAACGCTGGCAAAAGCGTGTGGAAGCTTTGGCCCCGTCAACCGGGCCACAACCAGAAATATTGGAAGGCAATTTCATATAATTATGTGTGTTTTTGCTTGCTCGATTGTATGTACAGATCTGCACGATTATCTAATGTTGAAGCATTGCGCTTGTATTCTTACCGCGTCAAGGCAAAAGAAAACTGGAAAAACAAAATACCCTTGTCCAACAGGCGGAGAGCTGCCACCCTATTGTTCATCGTCAGGCAAGAACATGAAAGTCAGGCAGGAGGGGATAGGGGATCTTTGTCCTTGAAAGAAATAAGAGTGCCGAAATGCACGTTTGCATCATTTTATCTCTCCTAGTCTATGTTGCTATTTCTAATATGGAATTAATTTACAAGGATACTGGTCATTTTACCGACCAGTGTTTTCTTTTTCTTTTTTTTTGTGGGCTTCTTAGTGTGAATATTGTATTGGATCTGGGTTCTGTTCTGGGGGGTTTGGTGAGACGTGATCTCAGAGAGAAGCACTACTGTAGAGAATAGAAAAGCTCATCTTTCGAGTTCAAACTCAATATCGTTTATTTTGAAATCATTAGAAGACAGTGACTTTTCTACATTCTAAAGTGACTCGCTTGTGTAAATGTTAATCCGAAAGGGATGGCGAAATTCTCTGGATAAAGCACAATTTTAAAAATCATTTACCGTTATAAAGGAGATCATATATATATATATATATATATATATATATATATATATATATATATATAGAGCGCAGTCCCATAGCAGAACGTGCAGTGGGGATGGCTTTGGCCAATGGACTGGATGTCTCTAGGTGGAGCACTCCTAGGGGCCATTGTGCTGCTGGGTGGTTAGAGAGTTCCCCCACTCCAGCCCTACGTGGGGGTTTGTTTACCGGCGAAGTGATTCGAATCTATGGCTTATGGCTATATGATTCAACATTATCCAATTCCTGAATATTGCAATGTTCATCTAGTCAGGAAGAGAAAAAGTTACATTAGGCTATTTGGTTATGTTTTGCTGGAACATTTTCTCTCTCAAAGTTTGTTTTGAGGAAAGAATGCGGATTAAATCCCGTTTGGAGTTCTCTCTCTCTCTCTCTCTCTCTCTCTCTCTCTCTCTCTCTCTCTCTCTCTCTCTCTCTCTCTCTCTCTCTCTCTCTCTCTCTCTCTCTCTCTCTCTCTCTCTCTCTCTCTCTCTCGTGTAACCACCTCATGTGGAAATGAGCAGCTGTTTTCTTGTTCTTCCTCCTTTGCTCCTTTACCAAATTATTTGGACTTAGCCAAATATGCCAAAAGTTGAATACTGCAAATTTAAAAATTTTGACAATTAAAGTGAAATATTTTTCAAAAGAGTAATAATCTTGAGAAAAAGTTTGTTCTCAAACGCCCTATAAAGTTGTGCTGCATGATGTCGCAATAAGTAGGAGGTTCTACCTGATGTTTTACAATTAAGGAGAGGTAGCTCCTTTGGTTAAACGATAGTTATTTCATAAAATTATATTATTTCTTTTTGGGTCATAGATAAAATTGTTAATACGTTCTACTGAGGAGTGAGGGACATGGGATTGCAATTGGTAGATCATACAAGTGAATTAGCAATTGTCATGAGTGGAGAGGTCCAAGACTGAATTAGGGAGGAATATTGTCTTAACGTATGAGCTCGCTTTGTTGTATTGCTATGCAATGAGGAATGTTTTGCGCATCGTCCTCGTTGTATTTAGTCATGAGTGGAGAGGTCCAAGACTGAATTAGGGAGGCATATTGCCTTGACGTATGAGCTGGCTTTGTTGTACTGCTATGCAATGAGGAATATTTTGAATTAGGGAGGAATATTGTCTTAACGTATGAGCTCGCTTTGTTGTATTGCTATGCAATGAGGAATGTTTTGCGCATCGTCCTCGTTGTATTTAGTCATGAGTGGAGAGGTCCAAGACTGAATTAGGGAGGCATATTGCCTTGACGTATGAGCTGGCTTTGTTGTACTGCTATGCAATGAGGAATATTTTGCGCATCGCCCTCGTTGTACGTAGATCAGCTCATACTGTGACACATTCCTCCATTGACCCAATTAGGTATGATATGGTGAGGGGCATAGAGAAAACGAGGAGTGAGGGACATGGGATTGCAATTGGTAGATCATACAAGTGAATTAGTAATTATCATGAGTGGAGAGGTCCGAGACTAAATTAGGGAGGAATATTGCCTTGACGTATGAGTTGACTTTGTTGTATTGCTATGCAATGAGGAATGTTTTGCGCATCGCCCTCGTTGTATTTAGTCATGAGTGGAGAGGTCCAAGACTGAATTAGGGAGGAATATTGCCTTGACGTATGAGCTGGCTTTGTTGTATTGCTATGCAATGAGGAATGTTTTGCGCATCACCCTCGTTGTATTTAGATCAGCTCATACTGTGACACATTCCTCCATTGGCCCAATTAGGTATGATATGGTGAGGGGCATAGAGAAAACGAGGAGTGAGGGACATGAGATTGCAATTGGTAGATCATACAAGTGAATTAGCAATTGTCATGAGTGGAGAGGTACGAGACTGAATTAGGGAGGAATATTACCTTGACGTATGAGCTGGCTTTGTTGTATTGCTATGCAACGAGGAATGTTTTGCGCATCGCCCTCGTTGTATTTAGATCAGCTCATACTGTGACACATTCCTCCATTGGCCCAATTAGGTATGATATGGTGAGGGGCATAGAGAAAACGAGGAGTGAGGGACATGAGATTGCAATTGGTAGATCATACAAGTGAATTAGCAATTGTCATGAGTGGAGAGGTCCGAGACTGAATTAGGGAGGAATATTGCCTTGACGTATGAACTTGCTTTGTTGTATTGCTATGCAATGAGGAATGTTTTGCGCATCGCCCTCGTTGTATTTAGATCAGCTCATACTATGACAGATTCCTCCATTGGCCCAATTAGATATGATATGGTGAGGGGTATAGAGAAAACGAGGCATGACATGCTCACGTGACAACCACGTTAAACAAGGTCAATTCTTCGTCATAAATTGTAATGTTCTCCCCATTTTATCCCTTCCTCTCTCATCTTCACTCTCGACGAGAAAATCTCACCTCGATCTCCTCAAACTTCAAAAGGAATGTTTTAAATTTTAAATATTTACTAATGCAACGAGAATCTACCCATTTTAAATTTTGATTGCGAGTCTTAATACTCTTTTTAGAAATAATTTTAGAATAAATATCTTGTAATTAATTAGTAGAATCTAATAAAAATAATTAAAAATAAAAAATTAGACAATGAATAGTGCATGGGGTATGCGACGTTTTGTGATTGATTGGGTTTATTAGATCACATGAAATTTTGTAAATGAAAATAAGGGCTTTAACGAGCTCTATTAAAAGTTATTTTTATGTTAATTACTATTATTAAAATAGAAGATTTTAAAAAAAATTAAAAATATGTTTACAAATAATAGATAGAGAATTTTTAAAATAATCTTATTCTAAAATTGTTGAAGTCCTTCAACTTAGACGAAGTACTTCGTCCAAGTTTTAAACTTATAAGAAAAAGATTCAATTATGTAAGAAAATATTTCATTTTTGTAACAAACTGTTTCATTTCGGAAGTGAAATGTATTTCACTGTACTGAAATAGTTTACACTGTAATGATAAAGTATGTACTTGAGTAAAATGTATTGTACTGGATTTGAACATAGTGCGCTATAATGATAAATTTTACACTGGAATGTAATGTATTATACACGAATGAAACACATTACACTAGACTGAAATATAGTGATAAATTTTATATTACAACGGAACGTATTACACTGGACTGAAATATAATGTACTGAAATGAAGCAGATTTTACTGAACTGAAAATATCATCATTTCAACACATGACGATATCTAAGCCTTGTCAGGAGAGATGACGCCTAATCTTTTGAAGGTTGGCATAGCCATGTAACCCAATATGTGAATATTTATTCATTTGATATAAACATTTAAGTTACTAATATAAATATTTATGGATCAAATGATGTAAACATTTATGTTTTAGTCATATAGAAGTAATTAATTTGATTCATATATAATATGTAATACACGACAATCCTACAAAATATTTATAGTGGAGAGTCTAACAAAAAAAGAGACCTATCATAATGAAGGCATCTAGTAAATTATTAAAAAATATTATAAAATTTCTGAGACTTAATCAACTAAATCGGGAGCAATTGTCGAACATACAGAAAATCTTCATATGTTTTTGAACAATTGGAAAAAGATTTCTACGATGAATTTATTAAAGTGAAGACTCAAGGTTGATTTTTATAATTTCATCTTAATTATTATTTTATTTTTTATTTATTTTTTATTTTTATTATTTTATTTATTTATTTATTATTTTATCCTCACCATCTCGAGTTGAATGATTCATTATGTTTCTTGTTAGTCGTATTTGATATTACAAATGGGTGTATATGATTACAACTCTTGTTATATGTTTCACTTTGTTATATTCATCTACATCTTTTTTTTGTCCTTCCAAATTAATATTTACTATCATTATCTCAAAATAAAATAGTGTACTATATTTATTATTATAGTGCACTATGTTTCATTTAAGTATAATACATTTTATTCCAGTGTAAAGTTTATCGTTACAACACATTATATTTCAGTCCAATGGAATTACGTTTCACTCTAATGTAAATTTTATCGTTACATTGTAAAATGTATCACTCTAATGTAATAAGTTTCACTTCAGAAATGAAATAATTTATTACAAAAATCAAATATTTTTTACATAATTAAAATATTTAATTATAAATTTAAAACTTGGACGACGGACATCATCTAAGTTTAAAACTTAGACGGAAGACTTCAACAATTTTAGAAGAATAATATTTTTAAAAATCTCTCTATATTATTTTTAAACATATTTTTTAAATATTTTTTTGTTAATTTTTTAATTTTAATAATAACAGTAATTAGTATAATAATAATTTTCAATGGAATTCATTAAGGTCCTCATTTTTATTTAGAAAGCTTTGAATGGTCTAATAGATCCAATCAATCGTAAAATGTCACGTATCCCGTGCACTATTTATTATTTTATTTATTATTTATTTATCTTTATTAAATTTTATTAATTAATTATATCGTACTTACTTAAAATTCTTTCTAAAATGAGTCATTAAGAGTCGCAATCAAAATTGAAAAGGGGTCGATTCCCGTTACATTAAGAAACATTTGAAATTTATAACATTCTTTTGAAAGTTGAGGAGATCGAGGTGAGATTTTTCAGCGAGAGGGACGATCGATAGGGGAGGATATAATTGGAAGAACACTATAATTTTGATGGTGAAAAATTGATACTACTTAATGCGGCTGTCACAGCTTTGCCTAAAATACAATAGGGGTGCTTGCTGTGCGCAGAGCATTAATTACTCAATTGAAAATTAGGTACTTCGTTTATGACGAGAAGATATTGATGATTCTTTTAATCAGCAGTCTCGGCATCACTGGTTCTCTCTGGATCATTAATGCCTACGCGCCTTTCTACATATGCATTCTTTTATATGTGCAGGAAGCTACTAATTAATTAAGGGAAGCTACTGATCAACTTTTAATTAAGTTTCCTGGTCTCAATTGTATATTCTTTAACCCATGTGCATTCTTATTTGGGTGTTTAATTAATTAATTGCCAGGGCATCGATCGATCATGCGGACTGTTGAAATGGGAAGGGATCGGGATGTTATGCCTTGCATGTTTCATACGATCTCTCTAACTTTTCCGAGGAAACGAGATGTAAACTTATAATTGGGAAAGGAATGTCTCGCCTTCGAAGCATTCCACCCGGCCCCTTCGATTCGTCGTCACCTGATCCATCGGAAGCTTAATTAATTTCACGATATCATCCCATTAATGCCCATCTATGTATATATATATATATATATATATTGTGCATGTGTACCCCATCCCATAAGCAGCAGAATAAATTAGATTAAAGTCGAGTGATATATAGAAGCCGCCTCCGATTCCAGATGCGTGCGTACAGTTTGGGCTAGCTCTATGTGTATATATTGGAGACACCAACACGAACACGAACACGTCGTCTGGCCTCATCATCAATGGTCCTGATCGGAAGGGGGATGTCGAAGTTGAGATTGCTGGATTTCCAATATAATCTTGCCCGAAAGCTTAAACCAGTAGTGAAGCCTCGCAAATGGCTGTCTGCCAAGGACAGCAGGCAAATCTCCGGCCTGGGGTCGTCGCCGGCCTTCCTGCCCGACCGAGAGGAGATAAGACGGGTCTTCAACAAGATCGATGCGGACGGCGACGGGAAGATCTCGAGGGGGGAGCTGCAACGGCTTCTGAATGCTCTGGGAACGGAAGAGTACGTGGGGATGAAGGTCGAGAAGATACTGTGGGCCGCCGACGTCGACGGCGATGGGTTCATCGGGTTCAAGGACTTCATGGAGATCCACAAGAACGTGAGCGCCGGCGACATCAGGGCTGCGTTCCAGTACTTGGATGCGGATGGAGATGGAAGGATCGGGGCGGAGGACCTGCACAAGGTTATGGCCAGCCTGGGGGAGACGTGCACGGCGGAGGAGTGCCGGAGGATGGTGAGAAGCGTGGACAGGAGTGGTGACGGGCTGGTGGACATGGACGACTTCATGGCCATGATGACCGCGACCATGAAACTCGTATTGTGACGTCGTACCAAGTGATTGAGCTGCATGCATGGATGGGCACGAGATTATATATCTGCATTGTCGTCCAGTGATCTGTTTTCAATCTGGTGCCTTGGATTCCTTTCTTTAATCAGATGAAGCACATCCGCATGTGCGCCCATGTCCGTTCTTCTTTCCAACGAATAAAATATTTGTTACCATTATTCCACTTAACCCACGGTTTGTTTGGGCCAGATCGATCAGATATCGCTCTCTCGCTCTCTCCCTCTTTGCCATGGATGTGAGAAGACACCTAGATACTCATGTACTCAAAGAATAACTTGGAGAGGAGAGAACTGCGCCATATTCAAAACCACACTTTACAGGTGTGCACAGATAATCGTCAGTAGAGTCCTAAGCAGAGTCCTACGCCAAGAGTATTAATCCTCGGAACAAACCTCCTTGATAATATACAACATTTTCAGTAGGATAATGGTAATCAACCTTTACCTCTAACCCTCCTGTGTCAATACTCCCCCCACTACAAGAAAAGGTGGAGTAGAAAAGGCGGAGTTTCATACGGCCCTTATCCGTCGGAAATTCGCCGTCGGAAACCCGTCAAAATTTCCGTCGGAACTAATGTTTCCGACGGATTTCCGACGGTTCGGGTCCGTCGGGTGATCATTATCGCTAGTTTAGACGGATAAATTTTCTGTCGGAAAATATGTCCGAAGATTCCGACGGAAGAAGGGTTGTCGGAATTTCCGTTGAAAAATATTTTTTACTAATTTTTAAGAAATAATTAAATTTTATATAAAAATCTGTTTAAATAAAAAAGCACAAAAATAATCCATCACAAGTAAAACAAAAAGCAGACAAGAAACGAAACATAATAACATTTATCAATTTTATACTAATAAAAAAAATCAACAAATATCGTCCATATCTTCATCCTCCCCGTCCTGCTCGTCTCCTCCGTCGCTACTCACTCGAGGATCCTATATTACGAAAATAATAACATTAAATATACATTCATAAAAAAAATTATGGAGCAGATAAATTAAATATTTTCTTTGATTGTATAAATTCAAATAAGATATAATATATTTCTAAGTGCTCGGCTCAAACTGAACATCCTATTTAGAATTCGTGTGCTCTCACAAGTCACTTTTACCTCTCAAGTCGTGTTGGAACGATCGGCATGCTGATCATATCGATATTTTAGATTTTGGACTCCCGAACTCAACTTCTTTAATTTTAAACTAAGTGTATTTGAAGAATGCACATTTGAACGTCGGGCTAAAATCGGGTGTCCGATTTAGATTCCGTCAGCTCTCACAAGTCACTTTTACCTCCCAGGTCATGTTGGAATAATCGGCACATCGATCGGAAGGATATTTTAGATTTTGGACCTCCGAACTCAACTTCTATAATTTTAAACTAAGTGCATTTGAAGAATTGAGTAATTTGAGCACCGAGCCCAAATTAATCGGGTATCCGATTTGGATTCCGTCAGCTCTCCCAAGTCACTCTCATCACCGAGGTCGCGTTGGAATGATCGGTACGTCGATCAGGGCAGTATTTTACATTTTGGACCCTCGAACACCTAGTTTTGTGAATTATTTTAAACTAAGTTAGCTTTGAAAACTAACTTGATTTTGATTTGAGTAATTTGACAGCCCGGCTTAAACCGTGTGTCCGATTTAGATTCCGTCAGCTCTCACAAGTCACTTTTACCTCCCAGGTCATGTTGGAACAATCAACACAACGATCGGAGTGATATTTTAGATTTAGGACCCATGAACCCAACTTTTTTAATTTTAAACTAAGTGCATTTGAATAATGCACTTCTGAGCGCCGGGCTCAAACCGGGTGTCCGATTTAGATTCCGTCAGCTCTCACAAGTCACTTTTACCTCCCAAGTCGTTAGAACGATCGGCACGTCGATCCGAGCGATACTATAGATTTTGGACTCCCGAACCCAACTTCTTTAATTTTAAACTAAGTGCATTTGAAGAATTTAGTAATTTGAGCACCGAGCCCAAATTAACTAGGTATCCGATTTGGATTCCGTCAGCTCTCCCAAGTCACTCTCATCATCGAGGTCGCGTCAGAATGATCGACAAGCCGATCAGGCCAGTATTTTACATTTTGGACCCCCAAACCCATAGTTATATGAATTGTTTTAAACTAAGTTAGCTTTGAAAACTAACGTGATTTTGATTTGAGTAATTTGAGCACCGGGCTCAAATCGGGTGTCCGAATTAGATTCCGTCAGCTCTCACAAGTCATTTTTAACTCCCAGGTCGTGTTGGAACAATCGACACGCCGATTGGAGCGATATTTTAGATTTTGAACCCTCGAACCTACCTTATTTAATTTTAAACTTAGTGCATTTGAAGAATGCACTTCTGAGCGCCGGACTCAAACCGGGTGTCCGATTTAGATTCCGTCAGCTCTCACAAGTCACTTTTACCTCCCAGGTCATGTTAGAATAATCGGCACATCGATCGGAAGGATATTTTAGATTTTGGACCTCCGAACTCAACTTCTATAATTTTAAACTAAGTGCATTTGAAGAATTGAGTAATTTGAGCACCGAGCCCAAATTAATCGGGTATCCGATTTGGATTCCGTCAGCTCTCCCAAGTCACTCTCATCACCGAGGTCGCGTTGGAATGATCGGTACGTCGATCAGGGCAGTATTTTACATTTTGGACCCTCGAACACCTAGTTTTGTGAATTGTTTTAAACTAAGTTAGCTTTGAAAACTAACTTGGTTTTGATTTGAGTAATTTGACCGCCCGGCTTAAACCGTGTGTCCGATTTAGATTCCGTCAGCTCTCACAAGTCACTTTTACCTCCCAGGTCATGTTGGAACAATCAACACAACGATCAGAGTGATATTTTAGATTTAGGACCCATGAACCCAACTTTTTTAATTTTAAACTAAGTGCATTTGAATAATGCACTTCTGAGCGCCGGGCTCAAACCGGGTGTCCGATTTAGATTCCGTCAGCTCTCACAAGTCACTTTTACCTCCCAAGTCGTGTTGGAACGATCGACACGTCGATCCGAGCGATACTATAGATTTTGGACTCCCGAACCCAACTTCTTTAATTTTAAACTAAGTGCATTTGAAGAATTTAGTAATTTGAGTACCGAGCCCAAATTAACTAGGTATCCGATTTGGATTCCGTCAGCTCTCCCAAGTCACTCTCATCATCGAGGTCGCGTCAGAATGATCGACAAGCCGATCAGGCCAGTATTTTACATTTTGGACCCCCAAACCCATAGTTATGTGAATTGTTTTAAACTAAGTTAGCTTTGAAAACTAACGTGGTTTTGATTTGAGTAATTTGAGCACCGGGCTCAAATTGGGTGTCCGAATTAGATTCCGTCAGCTCTCACAAGTCATTTTTAACTCCCAGGTCGTGTTGGAACAATCGACACGCCGATTGGAGTGATATTTTAGATTTTGAACCCTCGAACCTAACTTATTTAATTTTAAACTTAGTGCATTTGAAGAATGCACTTCTGAGCGCCGGACTCAAACCGGGTGTCCGATTTGGATTCCGTCAGCTCTCCCGAGTCACTCTCATCACCCAGGTGGCGTCGAGCACAAACTGGGTATCCGATTTGGATTCCGTCAGCTCTCCCAAGTCACTCTCATCACCGAGGTCACGCTTGAATGATCGGCACGTCGATCAGGCCCGTATTTTACATTTTGAAACCTCGAACCCCTAGTTATGTGAATTGTTTTAAACTAAGTTAGCTTTGAAAACTAACTTAATTCCGAATTGAGTAATTTGAGCACCGAGCCCAAATCGGGTATCCGATTAGGATTCCGCCAGCTCTCCCAAGTCACTCTCATCACCCATGTCGCGTTGCAATGATCTACACGCCGATTTGATCAGTATTTTACATTTTGGACTCCCGAAACCCTTGTTATGTGAATTATTTTAAACTAAGTTAGCTTTGAAAACTAACTTTGTTCCGAATTGAGTAATTTGAGCGCCGAGTCCAAACCGGGTCTCCGATTTAGATTACGTCAGCTCTCACGAGTCACTTTTACCGCCCAAGTCGTGTTGGAACAATCAGCATGTCGATCGGAGTGATATTTTAAATTTTGGACCCCCGAACCCAACTTATTTAATTTTAAACTAAGTGTATTTGAAGAATGCACATCTGAACGTCGGGCTAAAACCGGGTGTCCGATTTAGATTCCGTCAGCTCTCACAAGTCACTTTTACCTCCCAGGTCATGTTGGAACAATCGGCACATCGATCGGAAGGATATTTTAGATTTTGGACCTCCGAACCCAACTTCTATAATTTTAAACTAAGTGCATTTGAAGAATGCACTTCTAAGCGTCGGGCTCAAACCAAGTGTCTGATTTAGATTTCGTCAAATCTCACAAGTCACTTTTACCTCCCAAGTCGTGTTGCAACGATCGGTACACCGATCTGAGCGATATTTTAGATTTTAGACCCCCGAACCCAATTTCTATAATTTTAAACTAAGTGCATTTGAAGAATTGAGTAATTTGAGCGTCGAGCCCAAACCGAGTATCCGATTTGGATTTCATCAGTTCTCCCAAGTCACTCTCATCACCGAGGTTGTGTCGGAATGATCGGCACGTCGATCAGGCCAGTATTTTACATTTTGGAGTCCCGAACCCCAAGTTATGTGAATTATTTTAAACTAAGTTAGCTTTGAAAACTAACTTGGTTTTGATTTGAGTAATTTGAGCGATGGGCTCAAACTGAGTGTCCGATTTAGATTCTGTCAGCTCTTACAAGTCACTTTTACCTCCCAGGTCATGTTGAAATAATGGAAATATCGATCGGAGTGATATTTTAGATTTTAGACCCCCGAACCCAACATATTTAATTTTAAAATAAGTGTATTTGAAGAATGCACTTCTGAGCGCCGGGCTCAAACCGGGTGTCCGATTTAGATCCCGTCAGCTCTAACAAGTCACTTTTACCTTACAAGTTATGTTGGAATGATCGGCACGTCGATCCGAGCGATATTTTAGATTTTAGACCCTGTTGTTCCTGGATAATTTTCCCAGCAAAATATCAAGGAACAAGGGCTCGGGAATTTCCCCGAACAGCTTTAAGGCATGGGCTATCCAGCCCCTCTGGCAAGCTAGTGGGCCCGACCAACGGCCCTAACCCACTGGCCGAGGCATGCGGCGGCATTAGCAATCAGTCGGGACCACTCCCGACCACTCAGTTACGGACTTTGTTGGCGTTCTACACAACCACCCGTGCCAACCCAGGTGCTCCCCGACTACAAGCCACGCCACGTGGCACCCAGTGAAGAGGCCTGGGGCTTACCCCGAGGAGCTTTCTTTCAACTCTCCAAGGTCAAAGGGAGACCTAGCTAAGTCAACCACATGCTTTAGAGGCCCACAGTACACATATACGGCTCACACACGTATATGGGGCATTTTCCCGAACATCTTGTGAGTGCATACATTCCAGCCTTTCTACAGCAAACCACGGGCCGACCCGCGGCCCCAACATACTACTCGCGTTCTACAACGACCCTCCAGCAAGTCGGGGCTATCTTCGACCCTCAGACACGTGGCCACGAGCCACTTATATTTAGCTCTTGGGCCAACCCGAGGCTACCCTGTCAACCCGCCGTACAACGTGACACGTAGCCCGAGGCACGGCCCATGAGCCCAAAGTGCCTCTCCTTAGCTCCTACGAGCTCTCATCCGCAGCCCAAGGCCCATCCTGAGGCCCCTCCGCCAGGTAGCTCGGCCGTATAGCAACCCGGGGTGTGTCGGGCATTTGCCCAAACACCTTGCGAGCGGCTATTACGACTCGAAGAACAACGGCCCCCACGGGCCATCCCAGTATCCCGGAGCCCAGTGTCCCTCAAAGGACATTCCCAAACGATGAAAGAAGACCCCCGGGGGCCATCCCTTGGGGTTGCGGCCTGCCTGGGGCCCATTCGCCCCAGGGCGCGGCCGCGCCCTCTCCCCAGCCTGGAGGCCCGAAGGTCCTCCCTAGTCCCAGTTCGTGCAAATTCCCAGTCTCACGGCATAAGGTTCGTGCAAGGGTCCATTCACCGTACCCGTACGTGGAAGAAGTCGCAAAGAACACCCATGACGAGGTCCTCGGTTAACGCGCTCGCAAAGCTCCACGTATCCTACTCAGTCTTATCCTTTTCTTCTTAGTCAAGTTAGGAAGAAAATAACAAAAAATCAGATTTTATAGAGGTGGGGCTGCCCCCCTCTCTCTCCCTCCACCCAGTCCGCCTAAACCCCCCCTGGGGAGGGGTTTAGGCGGACCAGCCTGGACCCCCAGGCTGGTCCGCCTAAACCCCCTACAATAAAAAAAAGTTTTTTTAATTGAAAAAAGGGCGCCCAGCCAGTCCGCCCAAACCCCCCCTGGGGGTGGGTTTAGGCGGACCAGCTTGCCCCCTCAGGCTGGTCTGCCTAAACCCCATCAAAACCAAAAAAAGTTTTTTTAACAAAGAAAAAACCCTCCGTGAGGGGTTTAGGCGGACCAGACCAGCCCCTTGGGTTGGTCCGCCTAAACCCTATCTCCCCCACTCCGTTACACAAAGAAAAAAAATGTATTTTCCTTAGGGTTTACCCGGACCAAGTTGAACCCTCAACTTGGTCCGCCTAAACCCAACCCCATGACCCTTCAACTTCCTATAAATTCCACACCTTAGAAGCTCAAGGGGCAATGAATGAAGGCATTCACAAGTAGACTCACAGACGGATGGAAAAACATCCCCGACCTAATTGTCGCACCCTCGGACTCCCGAGACTTTCGGCAAGGGTCGAGAACACAAGAAGCTAAGTGCACACGCGGTTGGCTTGCTTGTCGACTTACACACGTCGAGGGTATGTCATGTGTACTTCCCTCACACGGCGTTTAGCCGTCTCACACAAGTCCATCCTCGTTGCATGTAAGGTGACTATGTCAACGGCGAGTACACCCACATCCCGGGTCCTCCCGTGTACGCCAACTTACGGTGACAAAATGCACTCCACGATGCCGCGCCTAATTCTAACATGGAATCGCGTGCCTACTGCTCACTCCCAAGCTGGTCGATGGCCACTCGGATTAACAACTCGAGTCTAGTCGGACCTTTGGCCCAGGAATCGTAGTCTCGGGGCCGACCTCGACTCCCCAACATGATGACACTCGCCGTCCGAGACCCGGACCCGACCGCTCACCTCGAGCCGTGTCCGACCTCCACCAGGCGCCAGTCCACGTCCGCCCCGGCCACCAAGGTAGTCAGGCTCGCATCGATCCCTTTATAAAGAGTTTCTGTAAGACACGCGGATATCTGCTTTATTACGTAATGACCCGGGGACCGACCCACGTGTCGGAGTTGTCCCGCGGCTTGCGCCAGTTGTACTTTGGCTCCCTCGGCCTATTTGTAAAGCCCACGTGGCCCTCATGTAGCATAAAACTACTGGAATACAAGCGCCCGCATTCGGGTCCCCAACTTTCTACCTACACGTACCACTCGACATACGTGCCTAACATCCTGACTCCAGTAAACACCCCTCAGTCGAAAGCGCACCCCCAGCTGCGGAATGCTCCCGACCCTCTACCCACGGCTTCAGATATATATACATGCTTCTCTTCAGCATGGAACGAAGGTGTTCAGATTCAATCCGATGTAAATAAAGACCGGTTGCTTGCGGCCGGTGGGGAAAGACGTCCAGTACACGATTCCCACAATCACCTGCGCACTCGCACCCGTGGAACCCCTTCTCTCCATGTGTCACCCGATCGCTCGAGCCCACGTGCCGCGTCCTGATGACGCTTCCCCAGTCAACCCTTGGTTCCATGGGTGATTGTCGAGAAATCGACTGGCACACCCGCACCCTGTTCGGCTAACTTATGCCCCTACATTCCCGTGCCATTCGACCCTTTTTGACTTTCTGTAAGAGGAGAGTGCCCGATACCGCCGTGAGAGGCAAGCAACCATAAGGAGGATACTCGAGATATATCAAACTCCCGTGTCTTCCTTTCCCGCTTTATCCCTTCCTTCACCCCAGTCATCGGCATAAAAAACACCCGCAATAGAGAGGATGGCACGCCTGGTGGGACGTCTCCCGCCTTCCTTCTTTTTGCTGAAGAAAAGCCTATGCCATCCCTGAAACCCTGGTGCCCTTTCCCTATCCTTGCAGGAGAGGCAGAGGAGGGAGCTCGCGCGCGCATTCTCTAGCAGCTTCCGGTTCGCGTTCTGACTGTCGGACCGCGCTCGGCGACTGTCAGCAACCGTCGCCTCCGCAGCACTCAGCGCTCCAGCAACCATGGAGGCCATCACCTACGGTCCCAATGTCATTGCCACCCACGCCTGGGTGGGCTACTTGGCGACGCCGATTGCTTTCGGCAGCTTCACCCCCATCATCGGATCGCTCTCCTTTTTGGGCGTCATCTCTGTGGTTGCTCCTCAGTCAACCCCAGTTTCTCCATCGGCTCCCGTGGTCGATGTGCCACGCACACCTCCAGCCCCGGTGGCCCACCTGAGGACCAGGTATCGGACCGCCACCACTGGCCCCTGCAGGGTCCCCAGATTATCACTAGTCCGGGTAAGCGTTAGCTCCCGAGGCCAGCCTCGTCCGATCTTTGACACGGGCCCCGCGCCTCGGATTCCGGTCGCTATCTCAGCATCTTTCTCGATTTTCCAACCCCGAGCCCCAGCAAAGTTGGCACCCAACACGGGCTCCCAGCCCAGGGTCCACGGCTTCTCAGCATCTTCCTTGGGTTTCCAACCCCGAGCCCTAGGAAAGCTGGCACCCAACACGGGCTCCCAGCCCCGGGTCCACGGCTTCTCAGCATCTTCCTCGGGTTTCCAACCCCGAGCCCCAGCAAAGCCGGCACCCAACACGGGCTCCCAGCCCCGGGTCCACGGCTTCTCAGCATCTTCCTCGGGTTTCTAACCTTGAGCCCCAGCAAAGTCGGCACCCAACACGGGCTCCCAGCCCCGGGTCCACGGCTTCTCAGCATCTTCCTCGGGTTTCCAACCCCGAGCCCCAGCAAAGTCGGCACCCAACACGGGCTCCCAACCCCGGGTCCATTGCTTCTCAGCATCTTCCTCGGGTTTCCAACCCCGAGTGATGCGGGACAGATGACCGACTCGGGCTAAGACGTACGACCGACTCATTGTGCGGCCAGCACTAGCACACTAAGACAAGCCGGGCGGCTGACCACCGTGGTATTCTCCGGGTGAAGACGTCTCTCAACAGCGACTCTCTTGAGCCCGACGATCGTCCCTTGCGAGGGAAACGTGGGGATCGCGGCGATTAAGAAAACACCGTCGCCTAGGGTGCTAATTCGCGCTCGGTGCTCGATTGGAGCCACGGAACGGGCGCTCACAACTCACAATCGCGGTGAATTTGAAACTAGCTATCGGCCCTATTCTCACAAACACAGCAATATAGAAAGCATACTAAACAGTAATGTGAGTGGGGAACGAATCGCGTACCTCCACGACAAGGCGTGGGGAAGACACCCCGGCCAATTTCCGAACAACCCCAATACACAATTGAATTAAATTTTACAAATTCAGAAGCTTGGCCCACTCCACACAGGGAGGTATCGGGCTACAATCGATAACTTTGGGGTTGCTGGAACCCGGGTTGATGGGCAGCACTCTTCGGAGCCGAGGGAGGCGAGTCGGGGCCGATCGGGTAAGCCGAGGGTGAACCGACCCGGTTCTGTCCACGCTGGCCTCCCTGCACAGCGAACTTGTGAAGGCCGGTACAGCTAGATCCGAGATCCGATCGGAGTGCCGTTTGTTGGAGAACGATGGCGACTGGACGCCGTTTCTCTGATCTGAAGGGCGCGATCAGATCTTTTCAGATCTGAGCGCAGCAGTGGCTGCACCAAGCCTCTGGTTCTGCTCGTACAGAACTGCACAGGAATAGAAAGAATTAGGGGAAAAATGGTTTCCGAGGCCCGATCGAGGCGCCGCTTGTGGGAGATCGTCGGCGACGTCCGGAGGAAGAATCTCTCCGAAGATCTTGAACAGATCTTATCCGGATGAGGCGGGGTAGGCTCGGGAAGTCGGTGCTGGTTCTGAGCCGGATTTGCTCAGATCTCTTGCGCGATCTCACGAGAATCACCCCCCACAGATAGCACGGTAATCGGATCGAGGCGAGATTGGTGGCAACGCGAAGAGGACTCGAAAGCCTATGATCTCTCTTCAGGAACTAGCTTCAGATGGCATTGGGGTTGGGCTAGAGAAATTAAAACACAGTCATCTTCAGATCTGGGCAGCAATCAGGGACCGATCTGTGCGCCTCCACGAAAAGAAGTCTTGCCGTCGCTCACGAACTCTGATCGATGCAAAACTAGCGCTGAAATCTTCATAACTCTCAGAGGTATCACTGGGATTTTTTTTGGAAGAAGAAGATAAGAGAAAGAGGGGGATACATGGTCGAGTCACACGACCCAATTCTGTCCTGTCACAGGACAGAACCAAGGGAGTCACACCCAAGGAAACACGAGAATCTCTCTCCAATGCAATTTTCTCTCAACAAACTTTCATTAGCTTCTTTAAAAACACTATACATGGCTTTAAATAGGCAAATGCAAGGGGTAGGGGGAGGGGACTTCCGTGGGATACAAGGAGAGGGAGGGGGCTGTGCCCCTTGACCATGAGAGAAAGGGAGAGGGGGACAAGCCAACATGTTGGCTCACCTACCTTTGAAATTCATGTAAAGATGGTAGGTAGCAGCCATTTTGTACTTGACCAGCAGCCATTTTATGCTACATGTGGTAAATGGGGAGGTGGAAGAAGAAAAAACACAATTTTTTTTAGCCTAATACAACAAATAAGGGGGCGCCCCCTACTTGGGCCTCCAATTGGGCCAGATGGCCATGGCCATCCTCTTAAGCCCATTCATCCACTCTTGCTTAAGGCCTCTCCAACCTAGATAGCCCATGTAGGAAGGAAGCCCAATTGGGCCTTGTATGGCTTATGGATCCATCATAATGGACCAAGACCACTCCTTTCTTAAGGAATACTTAAGGGCTTTAACCAATTGGCCCTTTAAGAGCCTTACAACTAGCCCATTATGAAAACTCAAGTAGAATGTTCATTACAAGCCCAATTTTCATGCAAAAAAGATCTAAATTGAAGCCAAATTGTCCCTAATTTGAAGGTAAGCCGAAGTAATCCACTTGGTGCTCCGCGTATGGCACCGTCGGTTCGCCGACGTGTCATAGATCGCCCTGGTGTCCGCACCAATTCTTCCCGGGTGGGAGGAACTCGACCTCGTCGAGTAAGGGTCGTGAAACTTGAGCTCTCCGCATGTGATCATGGCGTTGTTCATCGTGGGGCATCCTCGCCAACGCACTAGGACGTGTTGGTAGGCTCCGTTCCTGGTGATCACCTGCTCATCCAGTATACAATCTATATCGTGCGTTGAGGCTGGAAGAGTGGACTCTCGGGTGGTGTATCACTCACAATGGGAGGAGAAAGCCCAAAACTCCCTAGGATCACCGCGGGTTCCAATATGCTACCAGATCTGAAACATGGAACGTCTAACTGACACCATAGTCGTCCGGTAGTTCAATATCGTACGCATCCGGACCCACTTGTTTCTTGACCCGGAAAGGGTGGGTATCGTGGACCTAGAGTTGCTTTCGGTCTCCAGGAGGAAACCAATCAGGTATGACCCTGATCTAGACGTACTCTCCTTTTGAATCCACGGATATGTAGCATGCATCGGCTACCTCCTTATACGTGCTTGACTAGCATTTTATTGACACGACTTAATGCAAACCATATGTATGAAAGAAAACAACTAGAGAGACAAACAAACACACACATATGACCTTAGACATACATAGACAAAGACAAAGACACAAACACAAGGGACATATGGAAGAAGACCCGCTAAGGATGACGGTCATCGTCTACATACACTAAGTGTAAAGAAGGACTAGCCCACAACCGGATGTCACGAGTTTCCTCCCTCGTCAACCGTCTCCGATTTGAGAAGACTCGTCCTCGGATATGGAAGTGTAAGATGATCAAGAGGCGGGTGACGGGAAAGTAATCCGGACGTCGGGTGTGGCACTCACAAAAGGGTAAGTCCGGATATTGTCTCTCGTATGCATGGTAGAAGTCAAACCATACCACGTCAACATAGAGTGCCGACAATGGTACGGTAGTCACTAGCGGCTGCGCTACCGTAGGAGAGACGGGTAGGAGTGGAATGGTGGGGTCCTCTATTGGGTCATTCTCTAACCCCAAAACATCAGTGAGATACTCCTCGGCTAATTCTTGATCAGCCTCGTAACTCACTATAATAGGCCCGGGTGAGGCATCCTCCAACTGGTTGTCCTCTAAGGTAGGAGAATGTGAAGGACACGGGTCGGAGAAATGGCTAACCCCAGTATAGGGGATCACATGGGTGGGCTCCGGGAGTGGTGGTGGATGTGAGTCCGGAGGTGGAACGGACCGGTGGAGTTGGGTGGTTGGAGACACGAAGGTAGTCGGGTGTATGCCATCGTGGAAGACGAACTCGCTGGGTAGGTGAGGTGGGTATAAAGTGCAAGTCCTCCTATCCCGGTCGAATGTTGCTCTCCTCTCTTCCAACCAATCTTGCCCTAAAATGATGCATGGGCCAGCAAGTGTGCCGACCTTGCACCATGCTCCATCGAAATAAAGAGCGGTGCCGAACCTCCATTGGAACTCTACAAATGCTAAACCACCATTGAGAACAATCTCTCCGGTCTTAGAGAGCGATTCAACTATGTCGTGTGAGACACAGTTAGACGACACCCTATTGATGAAGTCGATCTCCGTATGTAACCCATTAGGTAAGATGGCAATGGACATGATAGGTCGCTGGAACGACTCGGTTGTTGACATAGGGTCCGGGCATCGGGCCACGAAAGCATTGAATTCGGCCACCAAGGGTGACCAATCGGACCCATGGTCTCGGGTGACGGCCATGGTAGTGGCGGGTCGTGGACATGCAGACACACGGACTAAGAAACACCGACGTCTAGACCTAAACCAATATTCGGTACTTGGCGGACTTACAGAATCCGAAGATCCGTCGACGCAAAGTGCGGCCTTCCCGATAGGCGTAACCTAACGTTCGGGCAACACCTTTTGATATACCGTTTATTGAGATGTAATTTTAAAACACTTTTTTTTGTTTTAGAAATATGATGATCCTAGACTCGACTTAAACCGACTTATACCAAACTATCATCAATACCCTAGACTCGACCACGGACGCTCTGATACCAAACTGATGCGGGACAGATGACCGACTCGGGCTAAGACGTACGACCGACTCGTTGTGCGGTCAGCACTAGCACACTAAGACAAGCCGGGCGGCTGACCACCGTGGTATTCTCCGGGTGGAGACGTCTCTCAACAGCGACTCTCTTGAGCCCGACGATCGTCCCTTGCGAGGGAAACGTGGGGATCACGGCGATTAAGAAAATACCATCGCCTAGGGTGCTAATTCGCGCTCGGTGCTCGATTGGAGCCACGGAACGGGCGCTCACAACTCACAATCGCGATGAATTTGAAACTAGCTATCGGCCCTATTCTCACAAACGTAGCAATATAGAAAGCATACTAAACAGTAATGTGAGTGGGGAACGAATCGCGTACTTCCACGACAAGGCGTGGGGAAGACACCCCGGCCGATTTCCGAACAACCCCAATACACAATTGAATTAAATTTTATAAATTCAGAAGCTTGGCCCACTCCACACAGGGAGGTATCGGGCTACAATCGATAACTTTGGGGTTGCTGGAACCCGGGTTGACGGGCAGCACTCTTCGGAGCCGAGGGAGGCAAGTCGGGGCCGATCGGGTAAGCCGAGGGTGAACCGACCCGATTCTGTCCACGCTGGCCTCCCTGCGCAGCGAACTTGCGAAGACCGGTATAGCTAGATCCGAGATCCGATCGGAGTGCTGTTTGTTGGAGAACGACGGCGACTGAACGATGTTTCTCTGCTCTGAAAGACGCGATCAGATCTTTTCAGATCTGAGCGCAGCAGTGGCTTCACCAAGCCTCTGGTTCTGCTCGCACAGAACTGTACAGGAACAGAAAGAATTAGGGGAAAAATGGTTGCCGAGGCCCGATCGAGGCGCCTCTTGTGGGAGATCGTCGGTGACGTCCGGAGGAAGAAGCTCTCCGAAGATCTCGCACAGATCTCAGCTGGATGAGGCGGGGTAGGCTCGGGAAGTTGGTGCTGGTTCTGAGCCGGATCTGCTCAGATCTCTTGCGCGATCTCACGAGAATTGTCCCCACGGACAGCACGGTGATCGGATCGAGGCGAGATTGGTGGCAACGCGAAGAGGACTCAAAATCCTACGATCTCTCTTCAGGAACCAGCTTCAGATGGAGTCGGGGTTGGGCTGGAGAAATTAAAACACAGTCGTCTTCAGATCTGGGCAGCAATCAGGGACCGATCTGCGCGCCTCCACGAAAAGAAGTCTTGCCGTCGCTCATGAACTCCGATCGACGCGAAACCAGCGCTGAAATCTTCCTAACTCTCAGAGGTATCACTGGGATTTTTTGTGGAAGAAGAAGGTAAGAGGAAGAGGAGGATACAAGGTCGAGTCACACGACCCAATTCTGTCCCGTCACAGGACAGAACCAAGGGAGTCACTCCCAAGGAAACACAAGAGAATCTCTCTCCAATGTAATTTTCTCTCAACAAACTTTCATTAGCTTCTTTACAAACACTATACATGGATTTAAATAGGCAAATGCAAGGGGTAGGGGGAGGGGACTTAAATGGGATACAAGGAGAGGGAGGGGGCTGCGCCCCTTGACCATGAGAGAAAGGGAGAGGGAGACAAGCCAACATGTTGGCTCACCTACCTTTGAAATTCATGTAAAGATGGTAGGTGGCAGCCATTTTGTACTTGACCAGCAGCCATTTTATGCTACATGTGGTAAATGGGGAGGTGGAAGAAGAAAAAACATAATTTTTTTAGCCTAATACAACAAATAAGGGGGCGCCCCCTACTTGGGCCTCCAATTGGGCCAGATGGCCATGGCCATCCTCTTAAGCCCATTCATCCACTCTTGCTTAACGCCTCTCCAACCTAGATAGCCCATGTAGGAAGGAAGCCCAATTGGGCCTTGCATGGCTTATGGATCCATCATAATGGACCAAGGCCACTCCTTTCTTAAGGAATGCTTAAGGGCTTTAACCAATTGGCCCTTTAAGAGCCTTACAACTAGCCCATTATGAAAACCCAAGTAGAATGTTCATTACAAGCCCAATTTTCATTCAAAAAAGATCCAAATTGAAGCCAAATTATCCCTAATTTGAAGGGAAGCCGAAGTAGTCCACTTGGTGCTCCGCGTATGGCACCGTCGGTTCGCCGACGTGTCACTGATCGCCCTGGTGTCCGCACCACCGAGCCACGGTAAAGCCGACACCCAACACGGGCTCCCAGCCCCGGGTCCACGGCTCCTCAGTGCCTTCCTCGGGGCCGCAGGCCCGAGCCCTGGCAAAGCCGACCCTCAATATGTGCTCCTGATAAGTGTGCATTTGTAGGAGTTAATTTATGATATACACATTTTTTCTGAGTTTTAATGTTAATAAATATGCACTTATCACACTTAATCTCAATTTCTAATCAAAATATTTAGTTTGATGAAATTAATTATAATTTGAGTAATAAATATGTTATTTTACAGGTACTCGGTCAATACGAAGAAGACGGTCAGGAATTTATCAAATTTTACAACAAACAATGGGCCAAATATCATTAAGCATGAAAAGAAAAAAAATAAAAATAAAAATAAATAAAAAATAAGATAAATAGGCCAAAGCCTAAGCTTGGTAAAAATAAAATAAAAATAATAACAAAACAAAAACATGAAAAATCTGGCTTTTCAATATATCTATATATATACATATAATATATATATATATATTCCTAATATCTATATACATAATATATCTACATATATAGTATATATATATAACGCAGGCACGCGAACGTCGGATGGCTGGCGGGTCTCCAAGGCCAAAGGAGCGCGAGGACCCCATACATGCAGAAGATGGCTCACGTGGCTGAAGGTCACAAGGCGGCAGGCGCATATGCATGCGACCAGGTCAGAGCGGCTGAGCCGCATTCTCACACACGGGCGGTGGAGGCTTCACGAGGGAGGGCACAGTTGGCGCGTGCTTAGGCGCGAAGATGGGCCAGGCGGGCGGTCAAAGCGGAAGGCAGGTGCCTTCGCGTCATCCTTCACATGGCCAAGGTGGCGGGCCAGCAGCACACGGGTTCACCGCGCACCAAGGCGAAGGCGAGGTCGGCCAGGACGTGGCTGGTCAACGGCAGGGTCTTCAAGGCAGGCTAAGATGGGCGGCCAGCCTGTAGCAAATGGGTTTGCCGGAGGTGCCTTCCCAGGGGTCAACACGGCAGAAGACGTGGCTTCACGCAGGCTTCACACCCGCGGCTAGCGGTCAACGGATGAAATCTTCACGCTGGCGGACAAGTGGTTTACACAGAGAGCTGACGGCAGAGAGTAGAGAAAAAGAGAGAGACAGAGGGCCTATAAAAGGAGGGATTGGGAATGGTCCATGGTAATAGCTTAAGCATATATTTTTAGTTCTTTTGTTGATGTTGGAGTTCTTTTGAGAGTTTGTTCATGTTCTGATTTGGTGTTTTTGAATAAGTAAGGAGAGAGGGGCAGGAGGCCCCCTTCAGGCTACAATTTCTTTCACTCTTATTGTTCATTTAAATTTCTCCTTTGATTCACGTAATATTTCTTTTTGTGTTAATCTTATCTTTTAAATTGAGTGGAATTGTTCTTCTTATTCATTTCTTTAGTTCATCCATTTATGTTTATTTTCTCTGGTTCAAAGTTCGGTGATTGTGTTAATTATGTCATTTTACTTTCACTTGTCTCATTACTTTTTAAGCCCGAGTTTTCATCGTTCCTTCACTTTGTTTAATTTTAATTTCTTAATTTCAAAATCAAGTTTTCAATCCAACTCTCACGATTTTCAATCTAAAAAATCTAAGGTTTTCAACTCTCAAATCTAAACTTCCATGTGAATTCGACTCGGTCTCATCACTTAATTATTCTATTTAATTTATGGGCCAGATATTTAGATTTGGTAGCGGAGCGTATTAACGACGTGCATTTTTCCCGCCATCAGCTCCCAGCCGCGAGTCCGCGGCTCTCCGGTATTGTACTGGGGACCCCGGTTCCGAGCTCTAGTTGAACCGGCTCTCCCCGCGGGTCTCCTACCCAGGGGGCAAGGTTCCTCAGCACCCTCCTCGGGCCTCTCGACCCGAGCCCGGACTATGCCGGCACTTACCGCAGGTCCTCGACCCAGGGGCATCGGCACCTCGGCACTTTCGACGGCATCGCTTCCCGATGCAAGAATGTCATCTCGAGCATCGGAAACACTTCTATCGACACGGGCAAGAGCTTATACCCGAGTCGCCCAGTCATCGACTCCCGGCGTGGGTCTCATACCCCGGGGGCCGATCCCAGTACCTCCGACTGATAGCTCCACGCTGTCGGTCGCTCCAGGCCGGGTCTTCTCGGTCTACCATCTCGGGGCAGAGTCTTCCTCCACTCCTCAGAAGAAGCGTCGCCATGGCCGCAAAGGCAGAAGGCTCGCCGCTGCGACTAGCAACTCCGGCAGGACGATTCTTGTCGGTGACTTGCAGATTCGTCTCGATGGGGGTGAACCAATCATACCCCAGGAACGGACCATTTCCACCTCCGACCATTTTTACCTCTTGCAGCAAATGCGAGAGGACGAGGCGAAGCTCAGAGGAGCAGGTTCCTCGTCAACAGCCCGGGGGCACCCACCGCAGCCTGACACACGGCCTCCCAAGACAACTCGTCAGAAAAACGGCGACAAGGGAGACCAGCAATCCGACTTGAGGAGAATTTGGGTCACCCCAGAAGAAGCTCAAGACGTTCGAAGGGCGCGTATTAGAAACCCCCTGCGAGCACTCAGACGCGGCATCAGACAGGATGCGACTGGTCCCACAGTAGCACCATCTGACGATGCCCAGTCGTCTAATGTCCCCCGCACAAGCAAGCGGAGGCAAAGGCGAGCCCGCTCCTGAGCCCTCCAGCAGCCTGTCCCAGGCTCCCCTCCGACCGATATCGGGAGTGAGCCCCCTCTGCAATGCACCTCGATCTTTGACAGACTAGAGGTGCCAGTCCACCCCGAGCGGCACCCGCACAGGAAGCGGACGGCCCGGTTCATCAACGATGCGGTTCGAGTGTTCGCGTGCTACACCACCGGACACCAACCGGACACCCAGTCTGATGACCTGAATCAGCCCATGTCTCGCTTCAGGAGGCCGCGCCATCAGGTTCCGCCGCCTCCCTCAACAGGTCACATCGGCACTTCTGCTGGACCGCAGTTGTCGGAACACGTGGAAGAAGTCCCGGTGGAAGACCGTGACCCACCTATCAACGCAGAGCCGATCGACAACGACCCTCCTGCGAATGAGGCTCAAGAAGTGACCCTCGACACTCTCATGAAGGAGAACCAGCATCTGAAGGCCCTCCTGTAAGACCTCCTCCAGGAACGGGACCTTCATCCTCAGCAACCTGCTAGGCCCCAGGAAGAGGCACCGGCACTGCCAGCAGCCCGCGATGCTGCCAACACCTCAGCGGCGACCGCCCGAACTCCGTTGGTAGGTGGGTTTGGCACACCATCGGTTGAGGCTCAACCACGAGCCTCCAATATGCCAGTGCCAGAAAATCTCCTGGCGCAACGCGAGATGATCGAGCATATTGTCGAGACAAAGCTCACCCAATATGGTGAAGGGGTTGTCATAGTAGACCTCTACAGTGTGCCCTACCCGCTTCACCACCAGCTGAAAAAGCTTCTGCCAGAGCACGCCAAGCCCCCGAAGCTGTAAAAGTTCGACGGGCAGGGGTCGCCACATGAACACTTGGCCTACTATGTTACGGCCATGGGCGAGTTAGCGCTGGACGAATCATATCTCCTCCGCTACTTCGCTCACAGGAACGGCCTTTCAATGGTATTCTCGCCTGAAGCCTAACACAGTGATCGACTAGGCGGATCTCCAGAAGAAATTTCTCTACCGCTTTCTGGTGAGGACACCAGAGGCCTAGACCGACATGAGGCCTCACAGACGAGCCACCGACGACGGACCCGCATCGCCACACAGGCTTTGTTCTGGCTCGGAGACAGCTAGATTTTAATTTCTCTTTTATTTCAAGTTGTGTCTATTTTGTAGGTCATTTATGGGCCATCTAGACATTATTATTCTACTAGAGTTAGGGGTTTCCCTTTGTACTAATGGGCTGGGTGCACCTTAGGCCCATCTAGGACTAGGGGGTGCCATGGCCCAAAGCCCACCCCAAATTTCAAATGGGTTCGAATTCAAAATTCCAAAGAGGTAAATGGAGCCCATAGATTTCAAATTTTAAATTGGTTCAAATTTAAACTCCAAGGAGGGAAATGGAGCCCATAGATTTTAAATTCTAAATGGGTTCAAATTCAAACTCTATGGAGGGAAAATGGAGCCCATAGATTTCAAATTTCAAATGGGTTCAAATTCAAACTCCAAGGAGAGAAGATAGAGCCCATAGTTTATATATTGTCATGTATTCCCCCCCTTGAGGGATGCTAATGAATGAATGAATGAATGAAATTAGAATATTTGCCAAGAGCCTTTCCTTCTTCTTTCTCCCCTCCCCTCTAGGGTGCGATGCCCTCCATCTCTCCCTCTCCCTCTTCCTCTTCCTCCAGGGTGCGACGCCCTAGCCCATTCCCCCTGTTTCTTTGCTGCACCAACTGCTGGGAGGTGACCTCCCCATCATCTTCCCAAGCCCAGAGTTCATGGATCAAAGGTTTGCTGCAAGCATGGAGGAGATAGCCCTTGCTGCCCGGCACCCCTCTCTGGCTGCCTGTCTACAGATTTGAGCCGTGAAGACCAGGCTGGCACGCCATTCTCCTGTCCTCAGACCACATCCACCCCTTCAGAGATTTTGTTCTTCCACATGTCCCCCACACCTTCTGAAAATCCCACGACCTAACTCGCCTGGTAGCAAAAGTTGTCTTCAGAGCTCTTTTCTCTGCGCAGGCTACCTCTGTGCAGATCTGTAGAAACCAGAGCCTTGAAGATCAGGTTGGTAGGCCTACTCCCCGTCCTCTGATCCCCTCCACTTCTTCATAGTTTTTCTTCCCCTACCTGTCCCCTACATTGCCTCAAAATCCCACGCCCAAACTCGTCCTGTGTGCGAAGTTGCCTTCAGAGATATTTTGGCAGCGCAGACTGTCCCTGTGAAGTCCTGCAGAGACAGTGCCCCAAACCCCTCCAAAGGGACGCCCCCAAAAATGTCTCCAAATGACCTGAAATTTTGAGTACTACCTAAGCACGTCCATAACCATCCCCCAGAGTTTTCTTTCAATTTTATGAGCCCCATTTCCCTGCTTACCCCATCCACCTTCATAGGTCTCAGTTCTGACTGCACTAAACTACAGAACTGAGCAACACCTATTTTCCCTTCCCACGCCCAAAACCACAACTGCATGTCACCCCGCCACTGCTATCCAACCATCCCACGACCCTCACCTATCCACCAAAGAAAACCCTGCCCTATTTGCCACTTGGAAGCCCCGGTTCCATCCCATTCTTCCACCCCCTGTCCGGCTGCCTGCCGACTGTCCAGAAGCGCAGGGTCTACTCCAACAATTCGTCCCGGCTACCACGGACACCGGCAGCGACTCTCCTTCCTCTGGGGATGTTGGGACATTCCCACCAGCGTCCACGCCAAGTTTCGTGACCAACGGAGGAGTAGAAGGTCGCGTGCTAGGCTCTTCTTCCAGCTGCTTCCCTACGCGTGTGCAGGCCGGCTAGCAATCTGCCCGCCGCTCGTGACTACCTCGGAGGTTCCAGCCGGCGCTGTCGACTTCCCTTGTCTTCCAGGAGGCTCGTCATCCACTACAGTGTGCTACCAGGGACGCGAGCACCTTCCTCGGCTTTGTGACGCGTCGTCCTTGTTGCTGGTCCCATGCCGTACCAGTTCGCAGCACGTGGGGGGGTTGCCGCATGTCGTCCACTCGTGGCCCATCACCCCACTTATCACGACCCCCGGATCGCTGTGTAGCCTTTTACCTCCCTGCGAGGAGTGGGCCGTGTTTGACTTTTATTGGTTTAGCTCTTGTACCGGGTGGTTGTGTGACTTGGCTGGGCTTCTTCCCCACGTCCCGAGCGTGGAGGTATGCGTCTGCTCCTCCTTTGCATTACTTTCTCATTTACTATAGTTTCTTGACGCTGTTGAGTAGTGGATAGCGGATCTAGAGGGGAGGGGTGAATAGATCTGCCCCTCTTTTCGTAATGCAACCCTCTTTAATGCTAGATAATGATAATAGCAGCAGAATATAACTAACTTAACGAAGGATAAAATGATTTGCTTAGCAAGATGATTACGTAATATAGAGATTGAACCTAAGCATGCATCTAACACAAAGCAATCACACAATCAAACCACAACACACGAGATTTTAAGATGGTTCGAACTGAATCCCCAGTCCTACGTCCACCCCTCACCAAACCTGGTGAGACTCCACTAGTGCAGCGCACCAAATCACAAATCGGAAAGACCTCCAATTGTCTTCCTACTAACCATAGGTAGGGACGTCAACACCGCAGATCGGACAACTTCCGATTACCTTCCTACTAACCACCGGTAGGGACGATCTTCAGTTTTAATAGTTTGAATAAAATGGAAAGAGAACAAGATGAAAATGCTCGAACAAGATATAGAGATATGCTAGAATGAAATAGATCTTGTCTGAAATTGCTGGAGCTTGAATCTGATACTTCAATGGATGTAGATCACCAACAAAGGCTTCTTTTTTCCTTGTGGAATGGGCTTCCTTGGATCCCCTTGAGTTGATGAAGAAGACTATGGATGGAGCTTGGATCTCCCTTGAGAATCTTGTTAAATCAGCTTCCTTAGATCACCTTGATAGCCTTTCTTGCTTCTACACTTCCTTGGAGATTGCTTGCATTGATATGAGCTTGAAACACCTTGGAATGGATGAAGAACTTCTTCACGAAGTACTGTTCACGGCTATAGTACCTCTTCTTCCTAGCCTCTCTTGATCTCCCTTGATCCCTCTTGAAGCATTAGGATTTCTAACCCCTCATGTGTTTGTTTTATACCATTTGAATGGTCCTTGGACATCCTCCAGACCAGATCCACGTTTTGTGGGTGATTAGGTGACTTTAGGATTAAAGAAATCCATGGAGAATGGCTCTTCTCGAAGAGAAAAACAAAGTCAACAATTGTTGGCTCGGGGCTGGCGGTCGAGCTTTAGAAGCTGGCAGTCGACCGCCACTAAGAAACCCTGTAGAGATTTGGTCCCTGAAAATTCCGGTCGATCGCCCCTAGGCCAGCGGTCGACCGCTGGCTGGGAAAATCCCAGGTTTCCCCGGTTCAGTCCGTTAACGCCTTTAGCTCAGTCCTTTAACTCCTTTAACAGCCCGTTCATGTCTGTGGCATCAACCTTGACAGTCTTGAAGGTGTCAACTAAGTCTTTGACCTTGGGTTCTCTTGGTTATACTTCTTTGTGTATCAACCTTGGCTATGTGAAGTGCCGACTTATTTCGTGCTAAGTATTAACTCTTCATGAAGCTAGCTTGATCTTCTGTTAGCTGTCTAGCCTATTGCTTCTTGAAAGGAGTTTCATTCTTGGTGTTTCATTCGTGCTTGGGCGCGATCATTGATCTTTCACTTTTGCCATCTCCACTCAATTCCTTGTCCATTCATTGGCTTATCTGTCATGAACAAAACATCACGTATGTCAGTCATATGAGAGTGGAAAACAACAAGACTTATAGTGTTTAGCCATTATCAAAATCATAAGATGCAAATGACCACAGGGGCGCAAATGACCACAGGGGCACAACATTCTCTCTCTTTTTGATGATGTCAACACTGTGAGTCATTATGTGGCAGTAATGTTCAAGATGGCAAATTATATAACATATGCATCTCAAGATCCATGATGATGAAAGCATGTGAATGTGGATATGTATGCATGGATGATCAGCATAGATGAGCAAAGCATGTGAATGGTAATATGTATGCATGATCACAAAGCGATTTCTACCCCTTTGACAGATTTCTCCCCCCTTGACTCCCCCTTTGACACTCACAATCACAAAGGATATGTATGCATGGAGTATGCATGGACAATCGGATAATCACAAAGGATATACCCCCATAGAGAACACACAAAGGGAACTCACAAAATTCTCCCCGTTTGACAACATCAAAAAGGAGGGATAAAAGAGAGATCAGAGCTGAATAGGATTTTAGAGCAAGCCATGATATGCAAACCCAAAATATGCCGTGAGCAATATACATGGTTCAAAGCTAATGAAATCCGAGATCATCAACAGAGTTCGAAAAGTAGCTACATCTATGTTTTAATAGAAATGAACCAGAAATGCATATCATGGCGGTGGTGAACCTTCCTTTGTCTTATACATTCATATTCAAAAACTTCATCGGGAGTAGCACAAACTAGTATTGAGGTTAAACAAGCATGACTAAAGTATGGAATTTTATGATTTCAGCACTATTTTGCATGATCTTTTACAGTTTTATGCATATGACTCATATTTTACGAGCAATCGAGTCTAGTACATGCCTCCTATCCGTAAGAATACACGTTGTTTAGACGCCAATATTCCTAGGTATTTGGTAAGACTGACTGTTATGCTTCAGAATGAACAGAGATAGCAAAGTCACGTCATGACATATCCGATCTCATTTCTTTGATGAGAAGATATATTTCTCAGCAATTATGCCAGTACTCTGCCTAGAGTCCAAATTAATTAAGACAGAGATAATAGGGGCACATCATGACATATCATTCGTCACTTATTTTGAGGATGTGATATATTTCTCCGTGCAACAATATCATTGCTCTATCAAATTGATTTTCACGAATTCCAGCTCATCAAGGTGTTTAACAACAATACTAAGCTTTAGCAACTTCAACCAACGTTGCAATGACGTTTGAATTTTCAGATTTCAGGATAGTCATTCAAGGCACAACATGTAATCTCTAGTTAAATTCTATTAACACCACGGGACATAGATGATTTCAAAAATATATCAGAACTTCAAGAAAATCATTAAATCTAAACCATTTTCAGTTGATGCACAATCATCAGTTCATATAATAGAAAGCTCTTACGCCATTGTTCCATCTGTGACATGATCTCTTATTCAAACTGGAGGCCATTGAAGTTTAGATTGCAAAAGGTTAAGAAAAGCAACAAGACTCCCCCTAAGGATATGCAATGGATGCACTCAAGGAGTTATTTTTTTTCAATCAAGTGCAATGACAATTGTCAAGGAGAGGTTGACTTGTACCATGCAGGGATTGACCTGGTCAAACATGAAGTTGGCAGAGATGAAATGCATGACCCAACACATGGTTGTACACTTATTAATGACAACAGAATGAAGATGAAACATATGCATGAATGCTTCAAAGAGACAACTCCCCCTTACTATATGGCCTATATGTGACAGTGACACATGGTACTTGGCGGAGGTGAATCCTCACGCATATTGAGTGCTTCTAGACAAGCATAACCTGTCTTTTCATACATCAACATATAATATACCATGGCCATGCAAGAATGACGCTACACAAGCCATGCAATGTATCGTGGACATGAATTCAACTTTATTATGCATTATGACTACATGCAATGCTACACTATATGCAAAATGACATATTTACATATAAACAATGCATGGACACCAATATGTAAAAACACACAACTAAATTGAACAAGATCATCATTTCAATTTTTATTGACCTGAGGTCGGCAAAGATCAAGCTCCCTTCTGAGTGTTGAAAACATATCATTACACAAGGGCTTGGTGAAGATGTCAGCAATTTGATTTAGAGTATCAATAAAATGCAGATCAAAGTTTTTCTTAACGACCTCATCTCTAATGAAGTGATGCCTAATCTCAATATGCTTAGTCCTAGAGTGCTGGACTGGATTTTTTGCAAGGTTGATAGCACTAGTGTTATCACACAGAATCGGGACACAACCAAGATCCACTAAGAAGTCTTGGAGTTAGTGTTTAATCCACAACACTTAGGTGCCACAGCTCCTCGCAGCAACATATTCTGCTTCTGTAGTTGAGAGGGCAACCGAGTGTTATTTCTTGGAGGCCCAAGAAACTAAACACCTGCCTAGAAATTGGCAATAGCCACTAGTACTCTTACGATCCAGCTTGCATCCAGCGTAGTCCGCATTAGAATAAAATATAAGAGATAAATCACATGATGACGGATACCACAATCCTAAATCTTGAGTTCCGACAAGATATCTAAGGATACGTTTGACGGCACTCAAGTGAGATTCTCTAGGACTAACTTGAAATCTAGCACAAAGGCATACACTAAACTGGATGTCTGGTCGGGATGCAGTCAAGTAAAGCAAAGAGCCGATCATACCTCTATAGATTTTAGCATCAACTAATTTACCATTTTCATCCGAATCCTGTGATGTTGTGGTGCTCATCGGAGTTGCAATTATTTTGCTGTTTGTCATGTCAAATCTTTTCAGCAACTCCTTGATGTATTTGGCTTGACTTATGAAGCACCCATCGTCTCCTTGGTTGACCTGCTGTGGATGCACTTTTCGACATGCTCATTTGTTTGTTCTTTAAGTCGGTTTATTCAGCGGGTTTATTCATTTATTAAGTGCGTGGGCATGCCAGTCACAAAGTGACGATTTATTCGGGCTTCGATGCAGCCCATGGTACGCTCGATCTGACTAATCAGACGATTGTGTGGTTCGCGTCGGGACCAAAACCCGCCGCGCCGTAAACGTCACGGTGTCATTTACATTCCCTCGGAGAGGGGAACACCCTTGATTAATCGTCGGGAATTAGGGCCTCATGGCCAGGAAACTATATCGAGTGAAACAAGCCGATAGCGGTCTCGAATCAGTCGGAAAGCCCGATGTCTAGGGAAGCAAGCATTCAAAATATGTCGGTCACTCAAGGGACCATTTTGATATTCGGACGATGATTTATTCGGGCTTCGATGCAGCCCATGGTGCGCTCGATCTGACTAATCAGACGATTGTGTGGTTCGCGTCGGGACCAAAACCTGCCACGCCGTAAATGTCACGGTGTCATTTACATCCCCTCGGAGAGGGGAACACCCTTGATTAATCACCGGGAATTAGGGCCTCATGGTCAGGAAACTATATCGAGTGAAACAAGCCGATAGCGATCTCGAATCAGTCGGAAAGCCCGATGTCTAGGGAAGCAAGCATTCGAAATATGTCGGTCACTCAAGGGACCATTTTGATATTCGGACGAGCGGCCGACTTCAGAAAATCATGATCGTCACGGGGAAAATCGGAGCATATGTATGCCGGGGTACGGTAAATTTATTACTCAAAGGGATAGGAGACATTCGGTTGAATCCCAGTTAGAGTGGTCGGGAATCAGCGAGTTTATTGGCCCGATGCGAGATCGAGTCAGGACCATTCCGGGGGCGCCTCCCGCGGTCCAAACGAGGCTTGCGTGGGCATCGTTAATATTTCCGGTGCCGAAGGGCAGCGGGAAAGTGTCCCGAGACTAGATTCCAAAACAGAGATGTGTACAGAGATAGCTGGCTATAGGCCTAGGATGTGGGTCAGGCAATGACCATGGTTGGGGCAAACCCGAGGTCCAAACGTGACTCACGAAGGTCTTATTGATATTCCCACACGTAGGGTTCAGGGAAGACGAGAGCCGTCTCGTTCCATTCAGATTTTTTCGGTCATTCATGGACCATTTTATGTTCGGGCAAAGATCCGTATTGAAGGCACGACGTAAACGGAAATAAATGCGTACAAATGTATGCCTGAGTTTACGGTGATTTTAATGAAAGAGTGGAAACGAATCCCAATGGGAACGAGTCCGGTTTGACGAATTACTGCCCAGAGCAACGTCGTATTGTGGCCATGTCGGGATGGTTCCCAAGGTCCACGTCCAATGCCATGGGACGTCATTGATTTTCTCTTCAGACACAGTCCGGGGAAACGAAGGTCCCAAGGTATGTGTGCATGTCGGTCACTGGCGGACCCTTTCCTGTTCGGACGGAAGTCCGCGTTTGTAGCGTAAGACGGTGACAAATCGTACAAAGGTCTACCGTGAGTACGGCAAGTTTTAATACAAGTGCGGGATTAGATCCCGATATATATGTCGGTCACTAACGGACCATTCATTGTTCGGACGAGAGTCCGCATTTGAAGCATCGAAGACAACGACAAAACCGTACGAATGTCTGCCACGAGCACGGCAAGTTTAATGGGATTGTGGGATTGGATCCCAATAGAAGTGGCTCAAGTTGATGGACTATTGGCCCGAGATGATTTCAGACTATGGGCATGTCGGGGATTCTGAGGTCCACATCTGATACTATAGGGCATCGTTGCTTTTCTCTTCGCGCGTAGTCCGGGGAAGCGAATTGTTAAGTATGAAGCCCGAACTCGTCAACGTGCCCCCTCTCACGTGGATCGACCTGCGCGGTCAGGTCGCGGGGGTCAAGGGGGCAGCGCCCCTTGCGGGGGTTTCCGGGGGCGGAGCCCCTGGAAGAAAATTCTGATTATAAGAATGATTCATTATCTTGTTTATTCTCATAAGGGTGATTCATGCTCTTTCATTTTTTATTTATTAGTTTAGTTCCCTTCTTTTGTTTTACTCATTAGTTTTAAACCTTTTCTTCTATTTAGCTAATTTATGTTTTCTTTTATGGGGCACACCGGTTAAGTGGGATAGAAGAGGCGCGCCGGTTAAGAGTGCTACAAGGGGGCGTGCCGGTTTAATGGGTGCGAGAGAGGGGCGCGCCGGATAAGGCCAAGAAGAGGGGGCGCGCCGGATTAAGGGTGTAATAGGGCGCGCCAGAATAGACTCAAGAAGAGGGGGGCGCGCTGGATTAGGGGCACTGTTCATTCCAGGAATTTGGAAATGGTTTTGAGTGTGAAGCTAAACTGGCGTGGGGGGGGGGGCGGGTACCGCGCCGGATTAACCCACGCTGGATTAGAGGCGCGCCGGGCTAAGTTCTGTGGGTTTTATTTCATTCTGTTTCTTCTTTCTTTCACCCGTGGGTTACTTTGATGATTGATTTATTCATCTTATTGATGGATTAAGCTTGTGGAGAGAAAGTTTAAGTGTTCAACTGATACCATAGATCAATAGGGTTAAGGTTTAGACATTTATTTTCGTTTATTAAGGTGAATCAGCATGAACATTGAATGTTTTATTAGGAGGGTTTGTGCAGGAACTCAAAGAATCAGTTGTGATCATGGGCTTCAAGCATATGCAGCTCTGGCCCTCGGGGAGTTTAGTTTATTTGCTTGTTCTTGTATGTTCTTGTTCCTGGCAAAAATTGGGCAGCATCTCCCCCGGACTGAGGTTTGCCAGAGAAAATAGTGGAACACCAAACGGATTGCTCCGGGGTGAACCTCAAAATGCATACCTCACGGCGGTCCGATAACCCATAAGTGAGTGTATGAAGGTCTAGGACTAGCCTTCAAGAACTCCCACAGCTCACGGGTGATGGTTTCATGAAGCGGAACAAATGTATGCCACGGGGCCATGAATCTTCATCCCCTGACGGACTCCTCCGAAGGCCATGCTATGAAGAAGCAAGCTTCGAAGGCCCTAGATGAGGAGAAGACAGAGAGAAAGAGAGGGAAGTAGAAGAACACCATATGTTGCAAAAAAGCTTCTCTTTTATTCATTCACAGAGGGAAAGACAATGGGGAATCTACCCTAAAGCAAAAAAAAGGGGAATACATCAGAGAGAAAGGAAGAAATACATCGATGGGGGAGGGGGAACGGAGCACAAGCTCCCCCCCTCCGAGCTCACCTCTCTTCACTCACGCTCAATCTCTCTTCTTCTTTACCTAGCAGGCACAGGGACGAGGCTTCTTCATTTTGTTCTGGTGGCCTTTTCTTCTCACTGAGTTTCTTCTTCTCTTCAGGTGCCGGCTTTCTTTCCTAATGGCCAGCCAGCCCGCTTCTTTGTGGAACAGGCAGAGTTCATATAGACAGCTACCCTTTCTTTCTTGAACGGAGGGAACTCCCGCCATCTTCCTTCTCGTTCCTTGAGGCATCCGGAGCTTACATTCTGCAGTGTCATCCGCTGATTTGCGCAATACGCTGTCGTTCGTCCGAGGATAGGACGTTTACGAGTTTGCCGGGAGATCTTCTACTACTTCCACCGTTGATGCGTGCCTCGCCGCTGCGCTGTCGAACAGATGTGGAGAGACGGCTTGATAGCATTGAATGCTATGCCCTTTTGAGTCTGCGCCCCAAGCCTACAGGAGAACAGAGTATCGGAGGATGGATGGGATGGCATTTGAGTTAAACCGGTGTGGTGTTGTGCGCACCGGATTAACAACCTACAAAGGGGCGCGCCGGTTTGCAGCCAAGAAGGGGCGCGCGCCTATTTACAGCCAAGAAGGGGGGGGGGGGGGGGGGGGCGCCGGTTTAAGGCCATTGGAAGGGGCGCGTCGGTTCAAGGTTGTATAGGTACAGCCACGCCGGTTTAAGACCCATTAGATTCCTTCCTGGCTTAGCTGTGATTCGGATGGACGCCTGCCCTCCCATGTTGCTTTAGTTGCGAGCCTCCGAGTCCCGGTTCAGGACTTTGAGTGATTTTCGGCGCATGCCGTACATGTGTTCAAATTCTTGAGTTTCTTTTGATTCGGCCTTCGGCACCGCCGACTGGGGGGCCGGGGCTGCCTCTTCTGCCCGAGGGGCTTCTTTGCTGGGTGACGGAGCACTGGGTATATATTCGTCCTACTTGGAGGAGGTACAGGGTTTATTCGGCCTTTCTATCTTCGACTTGCTCTTGGGTGCGTAGGCGTGAGTGCCATGTGATCATCATCATCATTTTTTGACGTCCAAAAATGCCCCCCACTCACGGGTGGCACAAGCGAGGGAAGAGTGCGCGGGGCCCGCGAGTGTAGAGTTCTCTGATAGAATATCTGTTCTTCTGAGCCAGTGGGATGCTGGTCCGGTGCGAATTCACAGGAAAACACTCACTCCTTCAGTGAAGGGATGAGGGGATCGCTTCACCGCATACGCACGCGGACTTATATTTTTTTTTTAACAAAGGGTGTGATGATTTGGAAATGGGGGATAGTCTCCCGCTCTTTTCCTGCTCTCTCTTTCCTTTCTTTTCTTTTCTTTCTCTTCTCCTTTTTTTCTCTCTTTTTTTCTCTCTCTTTTTTTGTTTTTTTTCTCTCCCCCTTTTTTCTTCCTCTTTTCTTTTTTTCTTCTTTTTTTTTGGGTACAAAATCAATGCTGTAGTAGGGGAGGGGGGAGTTTTACACATAGGGATTGGTCATCTGTCGGCGTGGCTGCCAGTGGCTGTGCATCTGTCGGCCTGCGTGTCGACGGCTGATCATCTATTGGCTCAGTCGCCGGCTGTCGACATCCGTCGGATCGAAGCCCCGACGGCTGAACATCTGTCGGGTTGAAGCCCCGATGGCTGGACATCTATCGGATTAAAGCCCCGATGGCTGGACATCTATCGGATTAAAGCCCCGATGGCTGAACATCTATCGGATTAAAGCCCCAATTTGTTGAGCATCTATCGGATTAAAGCCCCGATTGGCTGAGCATCTATCAGATTAAGGCTCCAATCGACAGAGCATCTATCGAATTAAAGCCCCGATCGGCTGAGCATCTATCGGATTAAAGCCCCGATCGGCTGAACATCTATTGGATTAAAGCCCCGATGGTTGAGCATCTATCGAATTAAAGTCCCGATTGGGTGAGCGTCTATCGGATTAAAGCCCCGATTGGCTGAGCATCTATCGGATTAAAGCCTCGATCGGCTGAGCATCTATCGGATTAAAGCCCCGATTGGCTGAGCATCTATCGGATTAAAACCCCAATGGCTGAACATCTCTCAGATTAAAGCCCCGATCGGCTGAGCATCTATCAGATTAAAGCCCTGATCGGCTGAGCATTTATCGGATTAAAGCCCCGATTGGCTGAACATCTATCAGATTAAAGCCCTGATTGGATGAGCATCTATCGGATTAAAGCCCCGATTGGCTGAGCATCTATCGGATTAAAGCCCCGATTGGCTGAACATCTATCGGTCCGGACGAAAGGTCGTGACGCCGACCATGTGAGAGGTTTATTGGGTGGATGGCCAAAGGCCAAAGATAAAAGACCATGTCTGCCTCGAGACCTTCTTTCCTTTCTTCTCTTCTTCCTTTGTGTGGAGAGACGGGTGCGAAGATCACGTCTGTCTCATGACTTTTCATTCTTCTTTTCTGCTCTTCTTCTTCCTTTGTTTATTGTGAAGAGGCGGGTGCAAAGACCACGTCTAGCTCATGACTATTCTTTTTGTTCTGCTCTTCCTTTCTTATTGATGCCCCTAGATTGGGATGTATTTCTCTTAACGTGCCCCCTAGGTTGGAGTGTAGCTTTTCTTCATCTGCCCCCTAGGCCGGGGTGTATTCTTTATGGCTTCTATGCCCCCAGGTGGGGTGTGTTTCTTCTTCACGTGCCCCTAGGTCGGGATATATTCTTTATAGCATTTGTGCCCCCAGGCGGGGTGTATTCTTCTTCAAGTGCCTCTAGGCCGGTGTGTATTCTTCTTCAAGTGCCTCTAGGCTGGGGTGTATTCTTTATGGCTTCTATGCCCCCAGGAAGGGTTGAGTCTTTTGCTTCTTATGCCCCCACGATGGGTGTAGTCTTTGCTTCTGATGCCCCAGAGCGGGGTAGCATCTTTACGGCCTCTATGCCCCCAGGCGGGGTGTATATTTCTTCTTCAGATCCCCATAAGTCGGGGTATATTCTTTATGGTTTCCATGCCCCCGTGGTGGGGTACATTGCTTCTTCAAATGCCCCTACGGTGGGGTATACCTCTCTTCATATGCTCCCATGGCGGGATATGTTTCTCCTTCAAATGCCCCTAAGTTGGGGTGCCTCTTCTGCTTCCTATGCCTCTAAAGGGAGGTATCTTCCTCTTCACATGCCCCCGGCACGGGGTGTATCTTTTGCTTCTTATGCCCCTGAAGGGGGAGGGTAGCTTTATTTCACGTGCTCCCACGAGGGGTGTGTTTTGCTTCTTGTGCACCCAAGGCAGGGTGTGTCTTTTCTTCACGTGCCCCTAGATTAGGGTATAACTCTATTACTTATTGTGCCCCCCGGATCGGGGTAGATTCTTCTACTTCTTCCACCCCAGAGTGGGGTATATTTCTCTTCGTATTCCCCTAAGTCGGGGTGTAACCTTTGCTTTATGTGCCCCCAAGTCGGGGTGGATTCTCTTCATGTGCCCCCAGGTTGGAGTGTAACTATGTTGCTTCTTATGCCCCTAAGTTGGGGTGAAACTCTTTTGCTTCTTATGCCCCCTATGGCGGGGGTACACCTCTTCGTTAAATGCCCCTAAGCCGGGGTATGACTTTTGCTTTACGTGCCCCCGAGCCGGGATGGATTCTCTTCATGTGCCCCCAGGCCGGGGTGTATTCTACTTCTTGTGCACCCCGGGCAGAGTTTGTCTCTTTCTTTGTATGTCCCCATGCCGGGGTGTGTTTCTTGCTTCTTATGCCCCCATGGCGGGGTATAGTCTTTGCTTCTTGTGCCCCCATGGCGGGGTAGGGTCTTTTGCTTCATATACCCCCATGGCGGGTTAAAGCATTCCCCACAGGGGGCAAGAATTCATTAAGCCATAGTTGCGGCTTATTGGATCTTCTAGCAGCCACTGGAGGGGCCATTTTATGCCGAATAGGGGCAGCAGGAAGGTGGAACGGGCAAGGGCATTGTACCATGGACTTCGACCCTCCTAGAGTCGGGAGGGATGTCGGCCTTCTTCTCGTTCTCTTGGTCGGCCACGCTTGCCAAATTTTTTGTCCTTTCTTTTCTTCTCTTCTTCTTCTCTTTTTTCTCTGTGTAATAGACCAAGGTGGGTGTGCAGGAGAGCGCTCACCTCCTCAGGGAGGGGATGAGTGGTTCGCTCCACCGCATCAATCCCACAGTGGTAATCTTTGTTCATCACGGGTCCCGACTAATATGGCTGTACAACCCTCTCTTGCCAATTCTTTCTCTTCCTTTTTGTTTCTTTCTTTTCCTCTTTTCTTTCTCTCTTTTTTTTAAGTGGCCTTCATTATTCCTGGAAGCTGCAGGTGCCTCGGAGTAGCATCTCTGAGGCCACAAAATAGTTTCGCCTGCTCCGGCTTTTCGCCCCATAGGGCTGGCGAAGATAACACCTGCAATTCATCAAAGCAGGCAAACATCGTTTATTAGGAGGCCATGAGGCCCCGAATCCCAGTGAAGAGATGAAGGGTGGTTTCGGTCCCACCGGGCGTGCCAGACTTGTGGACGCACTTTTCAACATGCTCATTTGTTTGTTCTTTAAGTCGGTTTATTCGGCGGGTTTATTCGTTTATTAAGTGCGTGGGCATGCCAGTCACAAAGTGACGATTTATTCGGACTTCGATGCAGCCCATGGTGCGCTCGATCTGACTAATCAGATGATTGTGTGGTTCGTGTCGGGACCAAAACCCGTCACGCCGTAAAGGTCACGGCGTCATTTACATCCCCTCGGAGAGGGGAACACCCTTGATTAATCGTCGGGAATCAGGGCCTCATGGCTAGGAAACTATATCGAGAGAAACAAGCCGATAGCGGTCTCGAATCAGTCGGGAAGCCCGATGTCTAGGGAATCAAGCATTCGAAATATGTCGGTCACTCAAGGGACCATTTTGATATTCGGACGAGCGTCCGACTTCAGAAAATCATGATCGTCACGGGGAAAATCAGAGCATATGTATGCCGGGGTACGATAAATTTATTGTTCAAAGGGATAGGAGACATTCGGTTGAATCCCGGTTAGAGTGGTCGGGAATCAGCGAGTTTATTGGCCCGGTGCGAGATCAAGTCAGGACCATTCCGGGGGCGCCTCCCGCGGTCCAAACGAGGCTTGCGTGGGCATCGTTAATATTTCCGGTGCGAAAAGGTAGCGGGAAAGTGTCCCAGGACTAGATTCCAAAACAGAGATGTGTACAGAGATAGTTGGCTATAGGCCTAGGATGTGGGTCAGGCAATGACCATGGTTGGGGTGAACCCGAGGTCCAAACGTGACTCATGAATGTCTTATTGATATTCCCACACGTAGGGTTCGGGGAAGACGAGAGCCATCTCGTTCCATTCAGATTTTGTCGGTCATTCATGGACCATTTTATGTTCGGGCAAAGATCCGTATTGAAGGCACGACGTAAACGGAAATAAACGCGTACAAATGTATGCCTGAGTTTACGGCGATTTTAATGAAAGAGTGGAAACGAATCCCAATGGGAACGAGTCCAGTTTGACGAATTATCGGCCCAGAGCAACGTCGGATTGCGGCCATGTCGGGATGGTTCCCAAGGTCCACGTCCAATGCCATGGGACGTCATTGATTTTCTCTTCAGACACAGTCCGGGGAAACAAAGGTCCCAAGGTATGTGTGCATGTCGGTCACTGGCGGACCTTTTCCTATTCAGACGGAAGTCCGCGTTTGTAGCGTAAGAGACGGTGACAAACCATACAAAGGTCTACTGTGAGTACGGCAAGTTTTAATGCAAGTGCGGGATTAGATCCCGATATATATGTCGGTCACTAACGGACCATTCATTGTTCGGACGAGAGTCCGCATTTGAAGCATCGAAGACAATGACAAAACCGTACGAATGTCTGCCATGAGCACGTCAAGTTTAATGGGATTGGATCCCGATAGAAGTGGCTCAAGTTGATGGACTATTGGCCCGAGACGATTTCAGACTATGGCCATTTCGGGGATTCCGAGGTCCACATCTGATACCATAGGGCATCATTGCTTTTCTCTTCGTGCGTAGTCCGGGGAAGCGAATTGTTAAGTATGAAGCTCGAACTCGCCAACGTGCGCCCTCACACGCGGATCGACCTACGCGGTCAGGTCGCGGGGGTCAAGGGGGCAGTGCCCCTTGCGGGGGTTTCTGGGGGCGGAGCCCCCGGAAGAAAATTCTGATTATAAGAATGATTCATTATGTTGTTTATTCTCATAAGGGTGATTCATGCTCTTTCATTTTTTATTTATTAGTTTAGTTCCCTTCTTTTGTTTTATTCATTAGTTTTAAACCTTTTCTTCTATTTAGCTAATTTATGTTTTCTTTTATGGGGCACGCCGGTTAAGTGGGATAGAAGAGGCGCGCCGATTAAGAGTGCTATAAGGGGGCACGCCGGTTAAGAGTGTTGAAGGGGGGGCGCACCAGTTTAATGGGTGCAAGAGAGGGGCGCGCCGGATAAGGCCAAGAAGAGGGGACGCGCCGGATTAAGAGTGTAATAGGGCGCGCCGGAATAGACTCAAGAAGAGGGGGGCACGTTGGATTCGGGGCACTGTTCATTCCAAGAATTTGGAATTGGTTTTGAGTGTGAAGCTAAACCGGCATGGGGGGGGGGGGGGTACCGCGCCAGATTAACCCACGCTGGATTAGAGGCGCGCCGAGCTAAGTTCTGTGGGTTTTATTTCATTCTGTTTCTTCTTTCTTTCACCCGTGGGTTACTTTGATGATTGATTTATTCATCTTATTGATGGATTAAGCTTGTGGAGAGAAAGTTTAAGTGTTCAACTGATACCATAGATCAATAGGGTGAAGGTTTAGACATTTCTTTTCGTTTATTAAGGTGAATCAGCATGAACATTGAATGTTTTATTAGGAGGGTTTGTGCAGGAACTCAGAGATTCAGTTGTGATCAGGGGCTTCAAGCATATGCAGCTCTGGCCCTCGGGGAGTTTAGTTTATTTGCTTGTTCTTGTATGTTCTTGTTCCTAGCAAAAATTGGGCAGCATGTCCCCCGGACTAAGGTTTGCCAGAGAAAATAGAGGAACACCAAACGGATTGCTCCGGGGTGAACCTCAAAATGCATACCTCACGGTGGTCCGATAACCCATAAGTGAGTGTATGAAGCTCGAGGACTAGCCTTCAAGAACTCCCACAGCTCACGGGTGATGGTTTCATGAAACGGGAGAAATGTATGTCACGGGGCCATGAATGTTCATCCCCTGACGGACTCCTCCGAAGGCCATGCTATGGAGAAGCAAGCTTCGAAGGGCCCTAGATGAGGAGAAGACAGAGAGAAAGAGAGGGAAGCAGAAGAACACCATATGTTGCAAAAAAGCTTCTCTTTTATTCATTCGTAGAGGGAAAGAGAACGGGGAATCTACCCTAAAGCAAAAAAAAATGGGAATACATCAGAGAGAAAGGAAGAAATACATCGATGGGGGAGGGGGAACGGAGCACAAGCTCCCCCCCTCTGAGCTCACCTCTCTTCTCTCACGCTCAATCTCTCTTCTTCTTCACCTAGTAGGCACAGGGACGGGGCTTCTTCGTTTTCTTCTGGTGGCCTTTTCTTCTCACTGAGTTTCTTCTTCTCTTCGGGTGCCGGCCTTCTTTCCTAATGGCCAGCCAGCCCGCTTCTTTATGGAACATGCATAGTATATATAGACGGCTGCCCTTTCTTTCTTGAACGGAGGGAACTCCCGCCATCTTCCTTCTCGTTCGTTGAGGCATCCGGAGCTGACATGCCGTGGTGTCATCCGTTGATTTGTGCAGTACGCTGTTGTTCGTCTGAGGACATGATGTTTACGAGTTTACCGGGAAATCTTCTGTTGCTTCCACCGTCGATGCGTGCCTCGCCGCTGCGCTGTCGAACAGATGTGGAGACACGGCTTGATAGCATTGAATGCTATGCCCTTTTGAGTCTGCGCCCCAAGCCTACAGGAGAATAGAGTATCGGAGGATGGATGGGATGGCATTTGAGTTAAACCGGCGCGGTGTTGTGCGTGCCGGATGAACAACCTACAAAGGGGCGCGCCGGTTTGCAGCCAAGAAGGGGGGTGCGCCGGTTTACAGCCAAGAAGGGGGGGGGGGGGCGCCGGTTTAAGGCTGTTGGAAGGGGCGCGCCGGTTCAAGGTTGTATAGGTACAGCCACGCCGGTTTAAGACCCATTAGATTCCTTCCCGGCTTAGCAGTGATTCGGATGGACGCCTGCCCTCCTGTGTTGCTTTAGTTGCGAGCCTCCGAGTCCCGGTTCAGGACTTTGAGTGATTTTCGGCGCATGCCGTACATGTGTTTGAATTCCTGAGTTTCTTTTGATTCGGCCTTCTGCACCGCCGACTGGGGGGCCAGGGCTGCCTCTTCTGCCCGAGGGACTTCTTTGCTGGGTGACAGAGCACCAGGAATATATTCGTCCTGCTTGGAGGAGGTACAGAGTTTATTTGGCCTTTCCGTCTCCGACTTGCTCTTGGGTGCGTAGGGGTGAGTGCCGTGTGATCATCATCATCATTTTTTGACGTCCACACCTACAAATCGAGAAAAAAATAGAGTTCTCCCATTAGGCTCATCTCGAATTCGCTAGTCTCGAGGATAGCAAATTCCTCACACATTTCAGACTTAGTAGAACCAAATATAATATCATCAACATAAATTTGAACAATCAAGATGTTCTTACCTTGCTTCTTGGTGAAAAGTGTTTGATCTACCTTATCTCGTGTGTACCCTTTTTCAATGAGGAACGGGCTTAGTCTCTCATGCCAAGCTCTTGGTGCTTACTTTAGTCCATAAAGCGCCCTGTCTAGCTTGTATACAAAACATGCATGGTTAGAGTTTTCAAAGCCAGGGGACTGCTCAACATAGACTTCTTCTTTGATCAATCCATTCAAGAAAGCACTTTTTACATCCATTTGGTACAGCTTTATTCTAAGGGAGCATGCAAAGGCAAGTAAAATTTTGATGGCTTCAAGTCTAACAACTGGGGCATAAGATTCCTCAAAGTCTACCCCAAACTCTTGATTATACCCTTGAGCCACCAATCTAGCCTTGTTTCTTATGATCTTGCCATCCTCACTGAGTTTGTTCCTAAAGACCCATTTAGTGCATATGACAGATTGTGATGATGGTCTAGGAACAAGATGCCAAACTTTGTTTCTTTCAAACTGGTTTAACTCGTCTTACATTAAATTTATCCAATTTTCATCCTTTAATGCTTCATCAATATTCTTGGGTTCAATCTGGGAGACAAGAGCAAGTTGATCTAATTCTTCCACAATTCTAAAGTGTGACCTGGTTTTACGTGGGTCATTCAAGCTTCCATTGACATTTTCTAAAGGATGATCCTTAAGAATTCTAATGTCTGTAGCATCATTACCTTCTAATGGAGATTGATCCCTTGCATTGCTTGATTCAGCTAGGTCACCATCTTCTTTTATTTCTTCTTGTTGAGAATCACTCTTTTCCTTCATGCTTAGGAATTCCCCATCTTCATCATTTTTCCTGCAATCGTTATCATTTTTAGAATCATCATGATATTCATCAAAGGAGACATGGGGTGATTCTTCCACAGTTTGACTCTTAATGTTATAAATTCTATAAGCCCTAGATCTATCAGAATATCTAAGGAATATACCTTCATCGCTCTTGGGCTCGAATTTGTCTAAGTCTCTTTTGTCATTATTGTGGATAAAGCATTTTGACCCGAACACTTTCATATGTGAGAGAGAGGACTTTTTACCTTTCAGCAACTCATAAGGAGTCTTTTTGGTGTGTGGCCTTACCATAGAGCGGTTGATAATGTAACATGTCGAGTTTACCGCTTCAGCCCATAACTTCTTTGGGAGTTGCCGTTCGGCAAGCATTGTTCTTGCCATCTCTATGAGCATTCGGTTCCTTCTTTCAACTACACCATTTTGCTCTGGTGTTCTTGGTGAATAAAATCGATGTGAAATGCCTTCAGCCCTACATTACCTGTTCCAATGATTTTTCCTTTGTTGTTCCCTCCAAATGTGACGTGTCCTCCTTCCTTCTCCTCCAAGAGACAAAATTTTGATTTGTCTCCAGTCATGTGTCTTGAACAGCCACTATCAAGATACCACCGGTTATGCATGGCTGCAAGACACTCCTGCACAAGGAATTAAGTAATGGGGTTTGGAACCCAACAACATTTGGGTCCCATCAAACTCTTCAGATTTTCAAAACATGAAACCATTTCTTTTGGAATCCAAACCTTCCTAGCATTTATGTTTTGTTTGCTTAGAGCAGGGATTTGGTTTATCTTTTCAACTTTGACATTCATTTTCTGTTTGGAGGCTCTTTGTTGGAATTTGTGGAAGTTTGAGGAAGTTTGCTTTTTAAACTATTGAGGCCGTTGATTGGTTTTGGGTTGAAAGTAATTATTTTGCCACCTAGGAGATTGAAACTTATAGGGTTGGTGAACACAAGAATCACAATTTCCCGAAAAGCAGGGTGGTGTTTGCCTATATGAATGTGCAACATAATTTTAGTGACATCTGGAAGGCTGAGCAGGTAATGGCCAATGAAGTGTTGACCTATGCTGCTGGGAAGGTTGACCTTTCTTAGGCTTTTGGATAATCTTTTTGGGAATTTCAATGGCTTCCTCTTCAACCTTTTCTTTTCCTTTGGATGTTATTTTTGAGGTAGAAGCATCAGAAGAGGAAACAAATGTGACAGTCTTTAACCCAATTGGCCTTTTGTTTGTTGGTATAAAACCCAACCCTTCCTTGTTGAAGTTCATTCTAGTACCTAGCAGTGCATCTAGGTTTTATCTCCTATTCACAAACTTTTCTAAAGATTGTTGTTTATCCTTCAACTCTTTTTGTAGGTTTTCAATGTTTTGAAGAAGTTGAGTGTTGACTTGTTTGACAGCTTCATGCTTCTCATTACTCAATTTGCTGTCCTTTTCATAGCTTTGTATTTTTAGCTTCATGCTATCAATCTCATTTCTTAAGTCTTCATTTTCAGTTTCCAAGTCAGCCATTTCTTTTCTTCCCTCTTCCAAATCCTCAATCATTTTCTTAAGATCTTCAATTTCAGTTTCAAGTAGAGCAGTCTTATCATTCATATCATGATCATGCACAAACAAGTTAATTTTCTTTTTTAATGATTTATTCTCCTTTTTGTACATGTCATATTTTTTCATGAGCTATATATATGCTTCCTCCCAATCATCAATTGTGTAATTTTCAAATGGAGAGTTTACCTCAGTTTCTTCATCACCTCTGGCCATGAGACAAAGATCTTCTTTTTCCTTGTCCGAGGAGCTAGTTCCACCATCACTTTCTTCCTCGTCACTCCAGGTGGACACTATGGCCTTGTTCTTCTTCTTGCCCTTCCATTTGTCAGCTTTTTTGAATCTGTCAGGACAATCAGTCTTGAAATGCCCTGGTTTGTTGTAAAAATAACAAATGATTTTGTCAGATTTCTTAAAGTTTTCAGAATTAGATTTGAAACCATTTCTTACCTTTGACCTTCCTCTCATGAAGCTCTTACCTTCCTTTCTCAGAAATTTTCTGAACTTACGTGTGAGCATGGCTACATCATCCTCATCTCGCTCACTTGCAGAAGCCTCACCTTCATCAGAAGTGCTTTGACCGCTGGGTCCTGCTTTAAGAGCTAGGGACTTTTTCTTAGGTGCCTCAGCCTCTTTGCTCTTAAGGTTGATCTCATAGGTCATCAATGACCCAATGAGTTCATCTACCTTAGTAGTTGCGAGATCTCTGATTCTTCAACTACGGTCACCTTCGTGTGCCATGCAGAAGTCAGTGATCTGAGAATCTTCCTCACAATTTCCTGTTCTGAATATTTCTTTCCCAAATCTGTTAGACTATTAGTAAGCATAGTTAAGCGAGCATACATATTTTGAATTGACTCATCAGGCCTCATTCTGAATATTTCATATTCAGAAACTAAAATGTTGGCTTTTGTTTCTCGTACCTGAGAGGTTCCTTCGTAAATTACCTTTAACTTGTCCCACATTTGTTTTGCAGTTGCGCATGTAGCCACTCTTGAGAATTCTGCTGGATGGAGTGAGCATTGCATGATGTGTTTAGCACTCCAGTTGACAGTAGATTTTCTTATTTATTCTTTGGTCCACAACTCCTCATCATCCGTAAGCTCATACGGACCTTTGCTGATCATTCGCCAAAGTTCGTAGTCTTGGACGTGAATGAACACCTACATGTGATGTTTCTAATAAGGATAACTAGTTCCAGTGAAATAAGGAGGCCTATTCACAGAATGTCCTTCAGGTAAAAAACCCTTGGACGTTAATCCACCATTTCCCTCAAGGTCGTTGGACCCCATAATGAGAGATTAGGCTCTGATACCACTTGTTGAGTAGTGGATAGCAGATCTAGAGGGGAGGGGTGAATAGATCTGCCCCTCTTTTCGCAATGCAACCCTCTTTAAAGCTAGATAATAATAATAGCAGTGGAATATAACTAACTTAACGAATGATAAAATGATTTACTTAGTAAGATGATTACGTAATATAGAGATTGAACCTAAGCATGCATTTAACACAAAGCAATCGCACAATCAAACCACAACACACGAGATTTTAAGGTGGTTCGGACTGAATCCCCAGTCCTACGTCCACCCCTCACCAAACCTGGTGAGGCTCCACTAGTGCAGCGCACCAAACCATAAATCGGAAAGACCTCCGATTACCTTCCTACTAACCACAGGTAGGGACGTCAACACCGCAGATCGGACAACTTCTGATTGCCTTCCTACTAACCATCGGTAGGGACGATCTTCAATTTTAATGGTTTGAACGAAATGGAAAGAGAACAAGATGAAAATGCTCAAACAAGATATAGAGATATGCTAGAATGAAATAGATCTTGTCTGAAATTGCTGGAGCTTGAATCTGATGCTTCAATGGATGTAGATCACCAACAAAGGCTTCTTTCTTCCTTGTGGAATGGGCTTCCTTGGATCCCCTTGAGTTGATGAAGAAGACTATGGATGGAGCTTGGATCTCCCTTAAGAATCTTGTTAAATCAGCTTCCTTAGATCACCTTGATAGCCTTGCTTACTTCTACACTTCCTTGGAGATTGCTTGCTTTGATATGAGCTTGAAACACCTTGGAATGGATGAAGAACTTCTTCACGAAGTACTGTTCACGGCTACATTACCTCTTCTTCCTAGCCTCTCTTGATCTCCCTTGATCCCTCTTGAAGCATTAGGGTTTCTAACCCCTCATGTGTTTGTTTTATACCATTTGAATGGTCCTTGGACATCCTCCAGACCAGATCCACGTTTTGTGGGTGATTAGGTGACTTTAGGATTAAAGAAATCCATGGAGAATGGCTCTTCTCGAAGAGAAAAATAAAGTCAATAATTGTTGGCTCGGGGCTGGTGGTCGACCTGTAGAAGCTGGCAGTCGATCGCCACTGATAAACCCTGTAGAGATTTGGTCCTTGGAAATTTTGATCGACCGCCCCTAGGCCAGCGGTCGACCGCTGGCTGGGAAAATCCCAGGTTTCCCCGGTTCAGTCCGTTAACCCCTTTAGCTCAGTCCTTTAACTCCTTTAATAGCCCGTTCATGTCTATGACATCAACCTTGACAGTCTTGAAGGTGTCAACTAAGTCTTTGACCTTGGGTTCTCTTGGTTATGCTTCTTTGTGCATCAACCTTGGCTATGTGAAGTGCTGACTTATTTCGTGCTAAGTGTTGACTCTTCATGAAGCTAGCTTGATCTTCTGTTAGCTGTCCAGCCTATTGCTTCTTGAAAGGAGTTTCATTCTTGGAGTTTCATTCGTGCTTGGGCGCGATCATTGATCTTTCACTTTTGCCATCTCCACTCAATTCCTTGTCCATTCATTGGCTTATCTGTCATGAATAAAACATCACGTATGTCAATCATATGAGAGTGAAAAATAACAATGACTTATAGTGTTTAGACATTATCAAAATCATAAGATGCAAATGACCACAGGGGCGCAAATGACCACAGGGGCACAACAGATGCCGCTGCTTGTGAGATCATAGGCGCCTAGCTCTTATATTTGTTATATCATTGTCACGGTGAGAGAGTGTGACCGTCCCGTGACTCGTCCGAGTCACGAGTGTAGAGTCGACCACCCTAGACCCTGTCGATTTCTCAACCGTGCGGATCGGCGCGCTTCCCTCTCTTGGGACGCCTGTGAGCTAGAGTTTCTTGTTGAGTGGCACAATTTCCTTATGGGGAACCTTAGGTGTTGAGTCTACGCCGTTCAATCTATTGCAAAGTTGCTGGTCTTAGTTGTTCATTTAGGCCCGTCGTTGCATAGAGTCTTAGCTTGTGTAGTGTCCCGCATCAATTTTGGTATCAGAGCCTTGGGAACCAATTTGTTCTATCAAATTGGGGTCCAAGGTAATTTGAGTCCATAGGTTTGTCTAGGGTGCATTTGAGTCATTAGGTTTGTTTTAGGTGCAATTGAGTCTGCATTCTACCACTTTGCATCACCATTTAGAGTCGTGTCTAGGTCCTTGAGTTTTAGCCCCCCTGTCTCTTAGTTGTCTTGCATGTCCATTCCATAGGTTCCCCCTCCGAGTCTTCCCATGGATTTCCGGTCCCCTAGGCGATATGATTGTCTACCTAGTATGGAGGAGAGATACGCCCATGGGCTTGGGAACCACCCCCTCTCGTTCATTAGGCCTGAAGCCCCTACCTTTGACGGCTCCCATGAGCCGAGTGAATACCAAACTTGGGAAGCCGCCATGGATAGATATTTTGGATATTACCCCATGCCCGATGCTATGCAAGTCTCTTTTGCCAAGGAGAGACTTTTGTACGAAGCCAAGGATTAGTGGAGGTGCATTGAGAGCTTGAGAGACATTAGGAGGCAAAGGCCTATCGAGTCCTGGTACGACATGAAACATGAGCTTAGGAGGACCTACCTACCCCACCCTTTTACCCCCAACTGAGCACATCATAGTTGGAGGAGCAAGGTTCCACCTGTGTATGAGTCTAGGTCCGAGACTAAGTCTCATGATTACCAGCAAGTCTCCCCGAATGCCTCTATCCTAAGGGATCTTCCCCTCACCGAACTCCTGCAAACCTTTAGGGAGAGACTTGAAAGGATGTGCACTCCTATAGGGTCACCGATTTCCCCTAGCCCGCCCCCGAGCCAGGAAGAAGTCGTGCTAGAATCTATAGAGGTCAGGGCCGACACTCTCCGCCCGGCACCCTCAATAGAGAGCCAAGGTCCCATCCACTTCATAGAGGACTCCTTTCCCTCACCCGAGGGAGATGCTTCGCCTTTCGGCCCTCATCTTGAGCCATCCTTGCCTCCCGAGGGCAAACTTGTCATCGGAGAGCCTTTAGCTAGCTGGTTAGGGAAGAGTCTTATTCTAGATGCTTTGATCCCTTGCTACCCATCCATGGAGCCAGCTCTCCCAATTGTGCCCCTTAACTCCTTTCACACCACTTTTCATTCCTTCTATTTTGTAGAAAATGTGAAGGACTTTATTAGGAGTTTAAATTGTCAATGGGAGTTAACGTATATGTTGGCCTTAGGGTCTGACCAACCCTATAGTCATAGCTTCACGCACCCTGCTATAGGATCCATTACCTCTGTGTACACCATAGGACATATCACCTTCGAGGTCCTTTTTATGGCATTACTTTGTCCCCTCTTATGGCATTACTGTCCCGAGGGAGGAACCTTGCCTTCCTTGCCTTCCACGTGAGCCCCTTGCCCTATCTTAGTGCCTAAAGGTGACCATCTGCACCTGGGCGAATGTCGAACATGGGCAAGTATAGTGAAGGGACATGTCGGGAGGGGTCATCATTTCTTTGACCCTTTCGATCCCCTCCCTAGTGAGCCTCTCGACTCATACTCTTTCCCCCACCTTGTCGAGGAGGTCCACTATCACACCCGTTCCATGCGTGCATCCACATTCCAGAGCTTGGCAAGAAGGAAGCCCCGGTCTCTCTCTCATGCATCATCTTGTCCACAGTCATATAGGGGTCTGTGGGGATCGTTTATTTTATTTTACCAGGGGGTATGTTTATGATGTTAGGTCATTTTGTTCGGGTTGATTAACCAGCTAATTAATAAATAATCAATTGGTTAATTGACTACGCAGGCGTGCCAGTCACATGAGTGACAAGTTTATTGTACGCTCATGCTGACCCTTGTGGGGCGAGAGTGAGATTCGAGTCGGGACCAGCAGTCTGCCATACCATAAAGGCTATGGCGTTAATTACATCCCCCATAAGGGAGAAAACCTTTGATTAATTGTCGAGACAGTGAGCCATTCGAGGCCGAAACAAGATGCAAGAGTATGAATGTGACGAGGTCACATGAGATGCTTTTGTCTATCATGCAAGGGAGGCATGGTTCATTGCATTGGAGACCCTTGGTACATGGCGGAGGACGTAGGTCCGAAGACCACCATCGCGCATAGCAAAGACTTCCGATCGGGCGTAACCCGGACTTCCGTCAGTGCCATTTGATATACCCGAGGGTCTATGCAAGCATGCATGCGTGATGCTCATGATTATGCTGGACATGGCAATAGAATTATGAAGATAAAAGATGATCAATCACATTTATTAATCTCCATCAAAGGAGACTAAATTCATAACATAAGTGTGATAATGGAAGCACGATGCTAACAGATATAACAGTAGAAGCATGGTAATAAGATGGTTCGGACTTGAACATCCCTTCTCTTATTTAGTTTATTACTGATTAGGGTTCATTAATCTCAACCATGGGAGGCGAAGATCGCTCCGAAGACGAGTGAGTGATTAGGACAGCACAATGATTCAAAATTGGCACGACTATATGTAAGGATAGGTTTCCCCGGTGCGGCCAAGCGCAGGCAAATGAGCTTAATCCGGCGCGGCCATAACAAGTATTAAAATGGCGCGGTGGCCTTGGGGCGCGCCGGTTTAGGGCGCGCCGGGAATGAGCCAATTAAAACAAGAAAGATATGAGTCTGGTGTTAATCCGACGCGGGGGGGTACCGCGCCGTATTAGGGCGCGCCGGATTAGGACCACGCCGTTTTAATTGATTTTTGAAGTATTTTGAAGCTATTTTGGTTTATTAAGATGTTGTTGAGGGTTTTGAAGTTAATCAGGTTGATTGCTTGTTTAATTAGAGTCCAGGCCTCTCCAGGAGCGAAGTTATGAGCTAGTGCGAGGTTCATACTCGAGCACTAGGGTTTATTACTTAATAGCATGTGTTTTATTGAAGCCAATTCACTGGAGGTAATCTTATTAATTAAAAAGTCCTACCAAAAATTGGGCAGCATCTCCCCCGTCCCTGAAAGATTGCAGGGGAGAAACGGGGTCATACTCACGTGTGGAGTAAGCCCCTAATCAGCCGGTCGGCACAATGGCAGCCAGCAAACCCCAATCGGATAGGAAACCCCGAGGACTAGCCTACGAGGGGCACCATGGCTCCGTGGGTTGAATAGGTGGATAAGGCAGCTAATGGAGGAAGCATCAACCCCGAGGGCTAGCCTACGAGGGGCGAGCAACCTATAGTCTGCATGCTATCCGAGAGAGGGATGACCATTAGGAAGAGAAGTCCCGAGGACTAGCCTACTAGGGGCACGCATCCTTTTGTCACCACGGGGTCCCTAAGGGCTATGGATTTGAATTGTTGGGCTGAAGCCCCTTTTGATATTCGCCCTATGGTCTGTAGGGAACATCCATCATTCACAGATGGAGCCCCTTTGGCCAATTGATGGTTCTATGAAACAGTTGGGAATGTCCCCCTCCCCGGATTACTAGGACAAAGCCAACGGAGCTAAGATAGTCTAGTGACTGCAAACCGCAAAAGGGAGGAAATAAGATATTCGGCATTGACAGATTACCGTTCACACAATTAAGGTATTAATGCTCACGGGATTGGATTAATATTCACGGAGAAAGGGGTGATTAGCAATCACAGAGAGGGGTAGCTAGTATGTAGATAGGATGATTTAACTACATACGCATATGCTCGAGTAACTGGCATGCGACAGTCACAGGACGGGCCCTGGTGTTCTGGAGGTGACCCCCACCTTCTCTGAGCAATAGAAAGATGCAAAGAGAAAAGAAAATGGAGATCGGACCTTGAAACAGAGCGGGCAGAGATACGTGCACAAGCACACCTCTATCCACGAAGTATGCAGGAACCATCGAGTAAGACATGGCCTCGGCGTCGATGTGAAGGACCCGGGGAGGGGTCATCTCTGTAGCCCATGGTGTCCCAGGGCATATTCGGAGTCGGAGGAACCGGATTCGGAAACCACGCGCAGGAGGAAACAGATAGATACACCGACGGAGATAGAAGTGGAAGAAAGAGACGCGGCATTGAGCATTTAATCCACCAACACATTCATATATACAATCATCCCGTGAACAGGGGGGCTAACACATATGTTACAAATCCGGCGCCGACGTCGTGGCACGGTCCCCGTTTACTAGTTGTTGAGAGATTTACAGAGGAAGGAAAAATCAAAGAGATGACGAGGAGGGGGGGGGAGATTGGCTCTTATCATCGCCATCCCCCCCTCTCGCTTACATTTGATCAAAAGGGAACAAAACGGGAAGACGGCCGGGAGAAAGCAGACAACCCACCTATGCTCAGAACAGAGTATCGGGATCCCCTCTTTCTTCTCTGGCTCCGGAGGGCTTCAGGCCGAGCAAAGGAGGATGACGGCGAGGGGGTGCTCAGTGAGAACCATGCTTCTCCCCCAAGGAAACCCCCTCTCCCTCGAACTTGATTGGCTCTCCAGCTCTCTCTCTCCCTCGAGCAATCACCACTCTTTTCTCTTAATTCACTTTCTTCCTTTTTTTTTGGTCGAACCTCGTGACCATATATATAGGAACAGGTTGCAAAACTTAATCCGGCGCGAGGAATGGCGCGCCGGGGAAGGGCTCTTCACAACCTTTCGCGCACCGGAGTAGGAGGGCGCCAGATAAGGGGGCGTCGGTGATCAAGCACGCTGTATTAACTTCATTTGCTTGGCGTGGGTTAGACGGTGGGTCCGGGGATGGTCCTGGGAGTCACCGTAACCATTCTTCTCACCGCAGTTCTTCGAAACACTGACGGGAAGCCTTGACGAAGCTCTCGGGATGACGTATGGCCCTTCTTGGAACCTCGAGTATCTTTGGTTTGAACACGTGGGTTTTTCGCTGACACGACTTTTGGCACTATGATTCATGTTGCTGGCTCAGCCTGGCTTGTGTTTAAAGCTTCTCGGAGGGTGGAGTAACACCCGAGATAGTTCCGCCCAGGTCGGGTGATCATTCGGCCACTAACGGACCCAACTTGGCGAGAAGCCGTACCCGTGCCGGGTAATCGGGATCTTCTACCGACAGATCCCTCGGTCCTCCGTTCTGAAGAGCCAAGGGCATTCTTTCATCTCAAGAGAGTCTTTCATGGGGTGGCGGGCCACCGGGTAGACCGTTGTCCTGGGTCGGACAGCGGGTGTAGCGTATGCGGCATGACGGAGTCGATGCCGGTTTATTGGGCAGGCTTGGTCGCACTACCGATTGGTTGTGAATTCATCTCGATTCTCCTGAGGTGAAGTCCCCGGCATTCATATAGGGTGATCTGAGGCTCTGGCAGCTTGAGAGGGCTTCAATATGTTGATATTCATCGGCTTCCGGGCTTCGGTGGGCCGTGTCATTCATCTTTGAGGCTTGATCACCGTTAATCATATTTTGAGTGCCAACAGGGTCACATAGTGAGTGAGTTTGGACATACTGGCCCCCCAGAGTCTACCACATCTAGTAGAACACCTTTGTATGATAGGTACAACTTTGGTTGTCCAGGTCCTCCCCGTGTTGTCCAGTCAGGTAGGTGTCATAGACATGCTAGGTCCATGTTTAGATGTCCAGGACCAACCCTGCATCCGCATAGATATGAGTCCACACCACTAGTTCGGAGTCTGCATCATCATCACCACCTTGAGTCCAGCAACGCCCGATATAAAGAATTGGCCGACGCTCATAGACACCCCCGCGAGTTCCAAGAGGGTGATTACGTCATGATCAGGGTTAGACCCGAACGGTTTCCCTCTGGGACCGTGAAGAAACTTCAGGCTCGTGGTGCTGGCCCCTTTAGAGTTTTGAGGTGAGTTGGGTCCACTGCATATGTTGTAGATTTACCAGAGGACTATGGTGTCAGTTCCACATTCAACCTCTCGGATTTAGTCGCAAATAGGGGCCCGACAGTGATCCCCAGTGAATTGTTTGGGTCTTCTCCACCCCTTGTGAGCGAGCCCTCCCCTGAGAGTCCACTTCCAGTCCCGTCACCTTAGCAGCGCGAGAGGATAGAGTCTATACTAGATGAGCAGGTGACTACCACTAGGAGTGGTGCGTATCACCGCTACTTGGTGCATTGGAGAGGATGGCCCGTGTCCGATGATGCATGGATCACCCAGGTAGAGCTTGAGAGGATAGATCCGGACTTGCTCAAGCGATACCAGAGCGATAGAGACCCTTATTCGACATGGTCGAGTTTCTCCCGCTCGGGGAGAATTGGTGAGGACACCAGAGGCCTAGACCGACATGAGGCCTCACAGACGAGCCACCGACGACGGACCCGCAGAGCCACACATGCTTCGTTATGGCTCTGAGACAGGTAGATTTTAATTTCTCTTTTATTTCAAGTTGTGTCTATTTTGTAGGCCATTTATGGGCCATCTAGACATTATTATTCTACTAGAGTTAGGGGTTTCTCTTTGTGCTAGTGGGCTGGGTGCACCTTAGGCCCATCTAGGACTAGGGGGTGCCATGGCCCAAAGCCCACCCCAAATTTCAAATGGGTTCGAATTCAAAATTCCAAGGAGGGAAATGGAGCCCATAGATTTCAAATTTCAAATGGGTTCAAATTCAATCTCCAAGGATGGAAATGGAGCCCATAGATTTCAAATTCTAAATGGGTTCAACAGCAAACTCCAAGGAGGAAAAATGGAGCCTATAGATTTCAAATTTCAAATGGGTTCAAATTCAAACTCGAAGGAGGGAAGATAGAGCCCATGCTTTATATATTGTCATGTATTCCCCCCCTTGAGGGATGCTAAGGAATGAATGAGTGAAATTAGAATATTTTCCAAGAGTCTTTCCTTCTTCTTTCTCCCCTCCCCTCTAGGGTGCGATGCCCTCCATCTCTCCCTCTCCCTCTTCCTCTTCCTCTAGGGTGCGATGCCCTAGCCCATTCCCCCTCTTTCTTTGCTACACCAACTGCTGGGAGGTGACCTCCCCATCATCTGCCCAAGCCCGGAGTTCATGGATCAAAGGTTTGCTGCAAGCATGGAGGAGATAGCCCTTGCTGCCCGGCGCCCCTCTCTGGCTGTCTGTCTACAGATTTGAGCCGCGAAGACCAGGTTGGCACGCCCTTCTCCTGTCCTCAGACCACATCCACCCCTTCAAAGATTTTGTTCTTCCACATGTCCTCCACACCTCCTGAAAATCCCATGACCTATTTCGCTTGGTATCAAAAGTTGTCTTCAGAGCTCTTTTCTCTGCGCAGGCTGCCTCTGTGCAGATCTGTAGAAACCGGAGCCTTGAAGATCAGGTTGGTAGGCCTTCTCCCGTCCTCTGATCCCCTCCACTTCTTCATAGTTTTTCTTACCCTACCTGTCCCCTACATTGCCTCAAAATCCCACGCCCAAACTCGTCCTGTGTGCAAAGTTGCCTTCAGAGCTATTTTGGCCGCGCAGACTATCCCTGTGCAGTCCTGCCGAGACAGTGCCCAAACCCCTCCAAAGGGACGCCCCGAAAACATCTCCAAATGACCTGGAATTTTGAGTACTGCCTAAGCACGTCCATAAACATCCCCCAGAGTTTTCTTTCAATTTTCTGAGCCCCCTTTCCCTGCTTACCCCGTCCACCTTCATAGGTCTCAATTCTGACTGCACTGAACTACAGAACTGAGCACCACCTATTTTCACTTCCCACGTAAAAAACCACCACTGCACGTCACCCCGCCACTGCTATCCAACCATCCCACGACCCTCACCTATCCACCAGAGAAAACCCCGCCCCATTTGCCACCTGGAAGCCCCAGTTCCAGCCCATTCTTCCACCCCCTGTCCGGCTGCCTGCCGACAGTCTAGAAGCGCAGGGTCTGCTCCAACAATTGACCCCGGCTACCACGGACATTTGCAGCGACTCTCCTTCCTCTGGGGACATTGGGACATTCCCACCAGCATCCACGCCAAGTTTCATGACCAATGGACAAGCAGAAGGTCCCGTGCTAGGCTCTTCTTCCTGCTGCTTCCCTACGCGCGCGCAGGCCGGCCAGCAATCTGACCGCCGCTCGTGACTACCCCGAAGGTTCCAGCCGGCGTTGTCGACTTCCCTCGTCTTCCAGGAGGCTCGTCATCCACTACAGCGTGCTACCAGGGATGCGAGAACCTTCCTCGGCTTCGTGATGCGTCGTCCTTGTTACTGGTCCCAGGCCGTAACAGTTCATAGCACGTGGGGGGGTTGCCACACGTCGTCCACTCGTGGCCCGTCACCCCACTTATCACGACCCCCGGTTCACTGTGTAGCCTTTTACCTCCCTGCGAGGAGTGGGCCGTGTTTGACTTGTACTGGTTTAGCTCTTGTACCGGGTGGTTGTGTGACTTGGCCGGGCTTCTTCCCCATGCCCCGAGTGTGGATGTATGCGTCTGCTCCTCCTTTACGTTACTTGCTCATTTAGTATAGTTTCTTGACGCCGCTGCTTGTGAGATCATAGGCGCCTAGCTCTTATATTTGTTATATCACTACCACGGTGAGAGAGTGTGACCGTCCCGTGACTCGTCTGAGTCACGAGTGTAGAGTCGACCACCCTAGACCCTGCCGGTTTCTCAACCGTGCGGATCGGCGCGCTTCCCTCTCGTGGGACCCCTGTGAGCTAGAGTTTCTTATTGAGTGGCGTAGTTTCCTTCTGGGGAGCCTTAGGTGTTGAGTCTACGCCGTTCAATCTATTGAAAAGTTGCTGGTCTTAGTTGTTCATTTAAGCCCATCGTTGCATATTGTCTTAGCTTGCATAGTGTCCCGCATCACTTTCAAATGGCCGAGCGAAAGATTTCCCTTACCAAACTCTGTTCTCTTCGGCAGAAAAAGGGCGAGAGTGCCCTCGACTTCATCAAAAAGTGGCGAGACCTCAGCATGAGGTGTGTCAATCCACCCGATCAGGAGGACCCCATTACTATATGCCGTCGAGGTCTAGCGACCGAGGTCAGCGAGAAGCTTCTTGGCACCAATATCAAAGGTTTCGACCAACTCAATTCGACTGTCACCGAAATAGAGATGTTCTTCGCCGATAACTCAAGCTATACTGCAGCAAAGGGTAAGCAAGCGTGAGAACGCCAGCCCAGTAAGGAGGTGAATATCATAGAGTTCACTCCTGCCGCCAAGCCAGTAAGGAGGCCGAATCCAGCAGCTCTGACAAAAAGCCAGCGGACAAGCCGGCTATTCCCTCCTTCTCAGAGCGCATAAAGACACCCTTCTCCTTCAAGAAGGAACATACAAAGATGTTCTTCGACCTCTGTATGACCCAGAAAATCATCGAGCTACCAGAAATCTGTAAGCCAGACGAGGCTCTGAAGACCGACGATCCCAGCTATTGCCTGTATCATCGCATGCTGGGTCACTCAATTGAAGATTGCTACGTCTTCAAGACTCAGGCGCAGAAGTTGATCCGAGACGGCCTCGTTAAAATGAAGAGTGGTCTCGTCGATCCCCCAAAACCACATACGTGGGCCAGGCCAGCTAAGGCAGCACGCGTTGTTCACCACTCAGCCAATGTCATCCATATGATGGCTGCATTCTCTCTCTCCGATGTCGAAACAGAGGAGCCTAGTACTAGTCAAGGTGAACATTCGCTCTAGTATCCGGGGTGGAGGCCCTGGCATGATCACAGACCCCTCTCCTTCCCCAGGGAGAGAACCCAGTGACTCTTCGATATCCTCGTAGAGAGGGGGCAAATCATGCCCCACGACTTTCCGGCAGACTACACCCATTGGGACCTTAGTCACCCCCAATACTGCCCCTTCCACGCTAGAATCTGCCACCCGATCGAGTCCTGTGAGGAAGTTCAACACCTCATCTAGGAACAGATCCAATGGGAGCAGATCGATGCAGAGGGGAACTCCATGTCACTTGTCAGGCTTCGGCAAGCTGTCGAAGAGACCCTGAGCACCGCCAGGGATGTGCCAGAGTGGCCAGACTCCCCTCAAGAAAATGGGCACGGGCTGCCTTATCAGCATCCTCCAGAATGGCTCGAGTTCCGGACTGACAACCAAGAAGCGCTCGAGCGATTGCGAAGGCGTAGAGAGCGGGATGCCAGTCAAGAGATAGAGCCGACCAACTTCTCGGTCAACGTCATCCATTCCCCTACTCCTTCATCCCCTTCAGGCTCCCAGACATCGACATCCAGCCAGCCAATCCCAGCCACTTCGGCCGTGCGGTGGCAGTCCTGGCGGGAGCTAAAGTATCTCCCTTTCCCTAAAGAAGACACCGCCAGGCTCCTCCGGGTCCTTCTCGACCGAGAGGATGTTCTAGTGGGCGAGACAACGACGGGCTCCGCCACTCTCTCTCGTCATCCCCCCGTCCTATCTCAGTCTCCAGTGTCCGTGGATAGGAAGGGAAAGAAAAAGTAGGGTGAGGTCCCGCCTCAGCCTTGTCACACCCCCTCAGCGGATGGGCCGTCGGGTCCTCTTCACCTACCCTCTAACACAATCTGAAGTACAAAGAAGACATCTTCGGAGTCTTCAGCGGCTTCGATTCAAGTGGCGGCCCCACCGCTACAAGGCTCAGCTGGTCCGCAGAGTCAGGATAACTATGCAGAGCAACAATATCCTGCGGCGCCGTCAGTTGTCGCTAGACTCGGCCCTCAGCATGATCACAAAGGCAAGCCTAAGGAGCAGGACAATAAGCATATCCCTCGGTCCGCTTCTCAACAAAATCTGTCACCACCGCGGCTAAGGCATCAAACCGTGCATACATCTTCGGACGCTAGCACCAGTCAACCCACTCTTCATAAGCTCCTGTCGCCACCGTGGGTAAGGCACCAAATCGCGCACACGTCTTCGGACGCCAGTCCCAGTATTCTGGCATACCAGGAATTGCCGCTCGAGGTAATCGAGTAGGAGATCAATGCCACCTTCCAGATACAATAAGTGGAAGGCGCCTGGATCAAAATTCGGGGGAAGAAGAGTCGTCGGCCTCACCCAGCCAAGGCACTACCCTGGGGACACCCTCCTTGGAATTTATCAACTCCGGCCCCGTCACCTCTCCCTCCTACTCCCTTGGAGGCAACTATTACCAAGAGATAAGAGAAAAATAGGAGGAAGAACCTCAGAAGGTGGCTCAAGAAACAGGCCGAACAAGCAGCCGCCCTACAATCACTAGCCGAGCCAACGCCTCTCCATAGGCTCCAGCGGCTCATTGATGGCCTCGAGGAATATGTTCCTCCTCGTCCTACCAGAGCTCTCACTTGACAGCTATATCCCATGGGAAGAAATGCAGAAATGAGCCTGCCTCAGAAATTGGGTCCAAGAGATGATCCAAAAGCTCAAGAATGTCGAAAGACTCGTGATCCCGGACGAGCTCTCCTTGTGCTATAAAGACAAGGAGATCACCACAGAGCAGCTGGAAGAAATGCTTCGGCACTACACCTGCAACATGGTGGCCATCCCACCTCCTGACAATATCAATGTTTCTTGGCGGCACGATCCAGTAGCCTCCCAGACAAGACAAAGAACCATTGCCCCTCTTAGGCTGCAGCCAGCTCCAGAGCATGCCGGTCGTGGCCGAGGTCGCGGCCGGGGACGCGGTAGAGGTCGGGGAAAGGTTCCCGAGCTACCCTTTCACCCATCCACTTAAGACCAGGAACGAATCATCCTCTTTCGAGGAGAGGAACCGGCTCCCATTCTGGAAGTAGAAATTCAGAGGGGACCCAGTATCTTTGATCCTTTCGGCATTGAAGAGGCTACTGCCAGCCTCCCAGCCCCTGCACCAGTACCGACTTCTACAGCAGAGCAAGAAGGACCGTCCGGCAAGGATGAGCCAGCCAGCCAGTCACCCCCAGAAGAGCCATCATTGGCACCCCTGTTCCAGGAATCCACCAGCGATCAAAGTCAGTCTGATCCCGGTGGTAAGAGCAAGGCAGTGCAACTTCCCGACGGGGAACAGCACGGCAGCTCGCAGAAGGCTCAGCCTGACATACTACCCTCTTTGGAGGATGCTCGAGCCCGAGCTGACCGAAAAGTCCTCCACCAGATGAAGCGCTTCCCTGCCAGTATTACAATTTGGGAAGCCATCGCTTGGAGTAAGGACCTAAAAGAAACTCTTATCAAGATACTCCAAGAGCCGGAAGCCTATGAAGCGCATGCCACGGAAATGAAGGCGGTTGCCTATGAAGCCTTCACAGCCACCATCTCCTTCACGGAGAAAGACATGCTGCTCTCCCCTCCGTGCCACAACCATCCTCTCTACATGAACGGGACATGATGTGAATCGGATCCTGGTAGACGCTGGTGCCGCTGTTAACATCATGCCACTCAAGACATTCAAGACTATATATCTGACCCCATACCTCCAGAAGGGTCAAGCGGTCAAGATATCCCGCTTTAACCAAAACATCGAGGACGTCCTCGGTCGGGTGGATGTTGATCTGGTGCTTGATGATTTCGCCTCCAAGGCAACGTTCTACATCATCGACTCTAACACGTCATATAAGATGCTACTAGGCAGACCCAAGCTCCATGAAAATTGGGTCATCCCGTCAACTCTCCACCAATGCATCAAGTATGCCAAGGGCGGGGAGCAACACACGGTCTTTACAGACCTGTCACTATTCACACCAGCAGAATGCAACCTGGCCGATGTTGCACTCTACTTCAAGGGGATTAGTCCGTACACTGTGATTAAGAGCAGGAGCAACGGTTGGCTCTCAGAAGGAGATGATGATGATGATCTCTTCTCTGTTGATGAGGAGAAGGCCAAGCTTCATCGGCTGCGCCTCGGCTCCAAGTCAACCCCAGATCGCCCCGATAGGCGCCAGATCGACTTCGAGACTAATCTTATTAGCCGAGCTATCAGCAAGAGTATATGCTTGCCACCAGACTGCATCCAGCTTCCATGTGCATCTGAGAAGCACATCGTCGAGTTGCTGACAACATTCATTATCACCTTCAAGCGACAACGCCAAAACAAGAAGAAGGCTAACAAGGAAAAACCTATTGTCTTCTATAAGGGAGACACGGTCTCTCAAGCCCCACCGACTGACGACTTCGACTGGTCCAAGCAAGCCGATGATACCCCTGAAGCAGTCCAAGTACTGGACGACCTGCCACCGCATATTCGGGAAATGTGTCTAAAACAACACATCCCTCAATGGCAAGAGTCCGCTCGACGTGAATATTTTCATCGACTGTGGACCCCTTCCCAGGTCCGGGTGCAACCCCTATCCTTCTATAAGGATACCAGAGGACTTGGTTACGACCAAGACCTGGACTTTCACGTCCACTACGCAGTTAATGTCATAGATTGCTGCAGCCGGTCGATGACCGGGCAAAAGTTGAAGCCAAATTCGACAGCTCCGGGGATGAGGAAGAAGAGATCCTGAGCCTGATCCCCGTCAAAGCTGGCACCCTAGTCCTAGAAGTCGAGGAACCATCCTTACCGCCCTGCCAAGATAAAGGGGCTGAAGGAGCTCCTCCGATCTCTCAGCTAGTCAAAGCACCCAGTTCAACAAACCCTCCTGATGAGGGGGATATCTCCGATCCTAGCTGCGAAGGATTGTCAGCTTTACCAGGCAACCCTAGGGAGACCTTAGTAGCCTCGGTTGACAATAGCTGGCCAAAAGCCGGCGGCCCAGATCAATCCCCGGTGGATTCTAACGACAACCACTCTCCAGTCCCATCGACGTCAACCAGTGGCTTCGAGAACCAAGACATACACGAAGCTGACATCGACAATGAGGATTTCATCGACTTCCAACCCACTCCTCCCGAGCTGGAGGACGGCGGCCAAGCAATCGTGGATGAGCTCATTGAAATCAACCTGGGTGAAGATGAAGCCCCCTAGCCAACGTTTGTCAGTGCTCTCCTTACCGAGGTAGAGAAGCAGGACTACAAGCAACTCCTGCTCGAATATAAAGACTGCTTTGCCTTGACATAAAAGGAGATGCCAGGGCTAGACCCCTCCGTAGCGGAGCATGAGCTAGCTATTTCTCCCTCAGTCACTCTGGTCAAGCAACCACAGCGGCGCATGAGCCATGAGCTGGAGCTCCAAGTTTCGGCCGAAGTCCATAAACTGGCGGAGGTCGATTTTATAGAGCCGTGTATCTACTCGATTTGGCTCGCCAACATAGTCCCAGTCAAGGAAAAGAGTGGTCAAGTCCGCATCTGTGTCGACTTTCGGGACCTCCACAAAGCCTGTCCGAAGGATGACTTTCCAGTCCCAATTACAAAAACAATGGTCGACATGACCATCGGGCATGAGACCTTGTCTTTCATGGATGGGTCATCCGGTTATAATCAAATTTGGATGTCCCTTAAAGACAAGAACCATACAGCTTTTAGAGCCCCTTGTAGGCGCCCGGAGATTGGCGTTGGATGTGGTGTCATGGATGTTGTTGGATCGGATCGATCGGGGATGCAGACTTGCTTGGTGCTTTGGGGATGAGATATCTCCGTGCAATGATACCTACAGAGGAACAAAAAGAGTTAGAATGTGATCGCCAGATGTCGTTTTACCTGAACCTCGCAGGGTGATGATCGCGGGGAGATGTTCAAGATGAAGAGACGTGGGTTCCCTCTTCCTCGTCCTGAGCCGGCCAAGGGCAAGGAGCCCTGCTCGTCCCTTGTGCTGAAGTCCTGTAACGTAGCTCAAAAGAACATAAGAAAGAAGGTCATTGGTGAAACTTGTAGTGCAGTATATGATCTAACAAATGGAAAGACGCGAGACCAATGGTGGCGAAGGTACCTGGGGGTGGTGGGAAGGAAGGATGGGAGAGACTTTCGACCACCCACCTCCCCTTTATTTTTTAGGAAAAAACCTCTTAAGTTGGGGACTAGGAAACACTACATGCAGGACTATGAACTTACCTGGAAGCCGTAATGCAATTAGGAAGTAGAGGGTGTGAAGTTCAAACCAGGTCGAAGGAAGAAGGAGCAGCCTCCGGGATGAAGTTCCGTCAGTTCTCCCCTTTTCCCTCTTCCCGAATGTCCTCCCTAAAAAAATATCCACCCCCCTTTTTACTCTGGATGTAGCAACCCTAGTAAATTTAAGGAATAAAATCTTAAAAGATTAAACCAATGATAAAAGGCCCAACTCATATACACTTAAAACATATAACAACTAGGTCAATATGAATAACGCCTCCTATCAGGTTGTCATTTAATTGAAGACTATTCAAGCAGGCGCTAACTAAAGAATTGATGCCCCCTTGATAGGCGCTATATCCTAAATTGAAGACCACATAGATAGGCGTCAATTATTGAAATAATGCCCCAACCTTAGGCGTCATTTCCAAACGGGACCCGTTGGTGTTTGGTTCGAACAGGGATGTTATCTGGGTAAGTATTATTAGGAAAGGATCAATACGTGGATATCTCAATTTAAGCAGGATTCTACATAGAAAGTTTTAGTTCTAATCAAACTCCTAGAACCCATTAGGATCTTCTACTCTATAAATACCCTGCCTTTCGATCAAGCCCCGGCTATTGCATCTACTTCCTTCTGTTACTGCGAACCAAAGGAGGAGCGTCTTCCAGCGGCATCCTACTTTCATCTTCCAACAGGGGGCTGCTGTTGCCTTGTGGGGCGTGTACGTGAAGGACATAGGAAGTTCTTCATCGTCTTCCATCTTCTTCCTTTCTACTACTTAGTACGTGAAGAACCTGAGAAGTTCTTCAATTTCTTCCTCTTCCTCCTACAGATTGCCTGCACTGCGAAAGTGCACTGCGAAAGGGCTGCGGCTGCTGCGTTGTTGCACTTCATATCGTCCTCCTGTAGCTTCTTCATAGAAGGGTTGCTGCCGTTGCAATTATTGAAGAGCTGCTGCTCTTTTTGGCTACCTAATTACTCTGTTGAAAATAGAGTATCGTTCGTGGTCATTTTCTTCATCTTCCTCATTGTCTGTCAACCAACTCATCAACTCAAGGTAGGTTTTCTCAAGTGTGAAGCAAAATTTAATAATTTTTACATGCATGTAGGTCTGTAAGAGATTGCAGATATCACTCCGGATTAAGTTTTCGTTGTTTACAACATGAAATGAATTAGCAACCCAGTCCAGGGCGCTATTTGATTTAACGACCGTACAAACAGTCGTCAATTGTCTAATTAATTAATAATTTCACAATGTTCAAAATTTAATAACTGTGAACCCTTATATGTAAACTAATGCATGATCATGTTCATGAATTCCTATTATTTTTCTCTACCTGTACATGTCTTTAGTTTCTGTTGGGTTCAGTGTGTTAGATTCAGAGGGGGGTGAATGAATCCCTCCCTTAAAAAGTTCACTCAATTAAGAATCTAGAACGCTAACTAGACAAAACTAGACAATCTGAAGAACTAATCAAATTCTCTTTTGATCCAATGAGCAAATATGTATAGCGCGCCTAAACATTCATCTAGCGGAAGTAGAATTAAACAAATCAAACCACTGCACAGAGGAGTTTTTAGGTGGTTCGGTCCTCCAGACCTACGTCCACCCCACACTCAAACCCAAGTGTGGCTTACTGCTGCGCAACACAGCTTGCGTCCGCTGAGCCTTATAGCTTAGCCTACAACCGCTGAGCATCACAGCTTACTTCCGCTAGGAAATACAGCTTAGCCATCCGCTGACTCACAGGTTGACCGCTAGGGATTAAATCTTAACCCGACCGCTGGGGACTACAGCTTAACCCGACCAGTAGAATCCTCCACTGCAAACGCTGAGCAATACATCTTAGCTCTGCTGACAAACAGCTTGAAGAAAGGTTTAAAAGAAAACATAAAATGGGAAACAAAACAGCAACAGAAAACTGTATACGATAAAGCACAAAATAGCTCTCAAGGAGCAAGTTGGTCTGGATCTGATCTAAGAGCCAACAGATAGCACCACTTCGAAGAATTCTTCTCTTCTTCTTCTTCACGAGCTCTCTGTCTCTCTTTCTTTCTCTTTCTCTTCTGCTTCTTCTCTCTTTCTCTTCTTCACTCTTTTTCTTCTTCTGGATCGTGCAGGCTCTCTCTCTGCTTCTGCCCCTTCTACTTCAATCTCGATCACCTCCCTCTTGAGGAAGACGCTTGGTATTTATAGAGCATCAGAAGTAGGGCGTGTGCAGGGCTTGTGCCCTCTTTGTCCAGAGATAACCTCGGATCACGTGCCAGGTGCCAACCTCGGATCACGTGCCCAATCATCAGCTTGAATCAATCAGAAGGAAGAGAAAAAGGATGCATCGAGTTAGTTCAGGATTTGAACTAAACATGTACAGACTTGATAGTGTGTAATGCAGTGTGCATGCAGTGAAGTGTGTACATTGAAAGTGGATGCACATACGTGCTGTGAACAAATGTATGGACTTAGTGTGCATGCGACAACAATGTATAGACTTTGAATGCGTGCAATGCAGCAAGGCAATGTATAGACTTTATGTGCGTGCGACTAGACAGTGTACAGACTTTGCGTGCATGCGACAACCAATGTGCAGACTTGCAGGAGTGAGGATGCATGAGCTTAACTACTAGTACCAGTAGTGGGATGTATAGACTTTTGAATGCGTGGTACAGAGTGTATAGACTCTGCATCTATCAAAGTATGCACAATGAAGATGAGTGCTCAGGCATGCTGTCGAAGGATGTATAGACTTTATTTTGAAGTATTGCACAATCCATTGAGGAAGGTATAGACTTTATGAACTGGCGCATGGACATAACAGCAAAGGATGTATAGACTTGTGTGTGTGCGACCAGACAATGTATAGACTTGTGTGTGCGTGCATGCTACAAGGCAATGTATGGACTTGACTGCGTGCATGCTACAATGCAATGTATGGACTTGAGTGCGTGCATACTACAATGCAATGTATGAACTTTGAGTGCGTGCATGCTACACAAGGCAATGTATAGACTTGGTGTATGCAGCGATGTATAGACTTGATGCACGGACAATGCATATGCTTGAACAAGTGGTGATGTATAGACTTTAGAGACGATGCATGAACAAGCCACCAATCGAGTGTACATACTTTGTGTGCATGTGACAACAATGTACAGACTTGGTGTAATGATGCGCGGACTCAATGCGTCAGAATGTAAAGACTTGTGTGTGCGGGCAGACGATGTACAAACTTTAAATGCATGAGAGACACTTGCACTGACTTCCTATATGCTCAAGCAAGACTCATGTGTTTGCTATCATCAAAATCACAGGGGCACAACAATCTCCCCCTTTTTGATGATGGCAACACTATGAGTCACACTGACTCATGTCAAACTATTCTCCCCCTTTGACTTCATCAAAAAGAAAATAGTTTGAGATGAGAAATACAAATATGCATGCAATGATAGAATGAAAGTCTCCCCCTTTGACTAAGATAGGAAAGGCTCTCTCTCCCTTAATGGCACAACATGAATGCTAAATGCAGTACATGTAGATTTCCCTTAGAACAACCCATTCTCCCCCTGAATGTATAACTCCCTCTGAATTATTTCTCCTCGACGGATGAAACACATCTCCTCTTGTGACATAATCAAGAGGTAGAGAAGATAGGAGGGAAAGAACATGAATAAGGTAAGGGGTCACTACACAACAGCTGAAGCATTGGTTCAGAAAGTGAGCATGATTATAGACAACTGTTAAAGCATAAGAGTCAGCAATATACAGTTTTGAAAGAATTCAGGTTTAACAGTGATAAAGATAGAGTAAAGCAACTGACCATACAAAAAGAGTTATAGACTCCATTTATAGCAATGAATCTAGGGCACATGGTTTTAATAGATTAGTCAGAAACAATACCCTTTGTGATTAAACATGGAAGTTCAAGAAAGGCAACTTGAATATGTATTGAGAAAAATAATTTACACTCAATGACTTTTGATTTCAAAGGGTTACAACAGTTTGTTTTTCACCTTTTAATTTTCAGAAACTGAGCTAAGTGAATAGACTAGTGGCATTTATGCTGTTGACATTAGGTGTACACCTTGATTAGAGACAGGTACCCCCAGTTACTAGGCATAAACTACTAGATCTATTTCAGATCAAGACCTACAAGGAACAATTTTCATCTTTGACATTAAGGGTACACCTTGATCAGAGGCCAGTACCCCCAGTTACTTGGTGAAAACTCCCCCTATAGATTTGACCCTATGAACAGAGATAGCCTGAAGCACTTCATGACTTATGAATTCTCCTGCTTCTTTGGAGAGGATCACAGTTTCTCAGTGCAATTCAGCCATTGCTCTGTCATACTGTTCAGCTCTTTATATTGATGATCTTATTTACTGCTGCCCTGATTTCTTTTAGAGTGATTGTTTAAAAATAGTACACACTCTTATTCACCTTTCCGAGACATTACCAGTTTAACATGTTCAGGCATTAAAAAAAACCTTTTTCTATTCTAACCATGAGACATAGATTAAGAGCTATAACCATTTTCTTTTATTTCAAGTTCTGAAGTGCAGACACTTAACTCTTCAATTTATAAAGGTTAAACCTTTAGTTCCTTTCAATTTGCAAGTGTGATTCTTATAAATGAAAAATTGCAATAACCACAGCTTAATGTACTAAATCAGAAGCAATACTGTTGTTCAGTGAAGGTGACAGGGAAATGATAGCAATATGCATTAAGGTCCAAGAGCATCTGATGTCAAAGAATATGAATGAATTGAGTGGGGACGAAGAGAAGTGAAAAGGATTCAATGCATTGAACTGAACTCTCAGCTCCCCCTGACACCAAGATGCAACAATTATGCTATGCAATGAAACATTTCTTTTCAGATTTTTCAAATTTGATGATATGCAGTATAAAGCAGTCCTATATGCATTGAACTACTTCCTTGATAGTCATGCAAATGATATATGCAGACATTAGACACATGCATCGACTATATGCACTAAATGAACCATTCAAACTCAGTGCAACACATGAATAAGCTCGGTGCAAAGTGCGTACATGCACAAACATGTGAGAAGCATACTCGATGCAATGTATGAACAACCATGAACATGGGTTTAAGTAAACTCGGTGCAGGGTATGCATCGATTACAAAAATGGTTGTGCAGTGCATCTAGCATCTTATGTACACAGTACAATAAATGGCAAGAGAAGAGCATCAGATATGTGCAGAATTAAATTCAGTAGCTGAGTCTGGAATGTAGACTGATCAGCTAGACAAGAAGAAGACATCAGAAATCAGACAAATAAATCAACAATTTCAGATGATGAGATTTAAACAAAGTGTTCAGAACTAACCTGAAAGGTAGGATCCTGGGGTTTCCATTTGAGTTCCTTGGTTTATTTTACCCCTCTTTGTTCATTCACTTCCAAGGCACACCTGCAAAACAATGGGTTATTTTGATCCAACAGGAACCCAAGCAATTTTGGGTCATGTATTACCCTCAACAGGTGTTCTTGACCTTTTGCAGACAACACTGTCATCATAGCCCATCAACTTGCAATTGGACATGGGATGTCCAGACTTACCATGGGAATTATAACTAACAGAATTTAAGTTCCTTTTATGCACCTTATTGTGAGCATTAAATTTATGTGCATGAACATTAAAACTTCTGTTATGTGCATGAGCATTTTGTTTTCTGAACCCTGCCACCCAGCACTCAGAGGCTTTGTAGCCAAGTTTTCCACAATTGAAACAAATAAATGTCTTTTTCATGAGATTAGTTTTATTCCTAAAATTATTCTGTTGGACTGGGAATTTAACATATTTAGCAGTGCGTTTGCCTCCCGGTGCATGCCAGCACTGTGCATAGGTGTGTCCTATCTTTCCACAACAGAAACAATTGATTTTCTTCTTTCTATTAGATGCACGGGATTCTTCATAAATAAACTTAATGCTCAATTCATCTCGAATCATTATTCTACACTCATGCATATGATGACCTGATATGCCACAGTAATAACATGAGTTGTTCTTTGTGTGTGCATGTGACTGAGTGGAAACATGTTTTGCACCATGCACTCGATCATGACGTCTAATAGAGTCAGAAGAACCATTTACATCATCAGATGAGATGTTAGCTTTCCTTTTGCTTTCAATCATTTTCTGATTTCTTCCCTTTTTCAATTGTTTGTCCTCATTTTCAATTCTCTGAGCGGTGGATTTGAAAACAAATGAGGAACACTTTTCTTGTTCTGAACTCTTAACAAACTTTGCCAGGGAATCCTTTAGATCTTGAATATCAGTTTGCAAGGAAGCAATGTAGTCTTCACAGGAAATGACTTGATTATGCAAACCATCATTTAGACTTTTGAGTGTGTTAATTTTCTGTTTCACTCTTTGTTCAGTGTCATTTTCAACAAACTTTCCCTTTTCAATGGTTAACCATTTTTCAGAGAGAACAGTATTCAGAACTATTAACTTTTTATTTTGATCCTTGAGGTACCTATTTTCTTCAACCAGCTTGTTTTCAAATTCTTCAGCTTCAGTTTTCTTTTCTAGCAATGATTTATTTTCTTCTTTCAGAGATTTGATTAAATCCTTTTGAAGATTATCATCAGAATCAAGATCATTTATCAAGTCTCTTAAAACTGCACATTCATTGCAAGAATCTTCTCTAATGAGTTTGGTTCTGAGGTTCTCATTTTCAGATTTCAAATTATTCAACTCAGCTTTTAAGCAAGTGATATCATGAATCATTTCTTTTCTCATTTTTCTCTTTTCAGATTTTAATTTCTTACATCTTTCAGTAAGTTCTTCATTGATATTCTATAAATCATCAATTGAAATCTCTTCGGATCCAGAGCTTACCTTGGATGAGGCTTCCTCATCATCATTTCCCCGGTTTGCCATCAAGCATTGATCCTCTCGCTGTTGATCAGAGTTATGAACATTCTGGTTGGCCATCATGCAGCTGTCCTCATGGTTTTTATGAGCAGAAATGACTCTGTCATATATCTCTTTTCCAGAAGTGCACCTGAGAACAAAAGGATATATATCAGTATTAATCGCAGCTCTCAAGATATTAAGAACTATGACATTATCACGGTTCTTAATTCTGTCCTCTCTAGACCACTTGGTCTCATCATGAGGTAATTGGTGTGGGCCTTTAGATACTAGACTCCATAGTTTGGGATCAATGGAGTCTACGTACACACATAGTCCTCCTAGCCAACTATTGAAGTTAGAACCATCATAAACCAGAGGATGAGCCATTTGGACAGATGGCAAACAGATTCAGCGCACAGAACAATTGACAAGAAATGTATCAGAAGCGAAATAGCACCGAATACAGCAAGATCGGATCTGTAGGTCGTTGGACATTCTATGCAGACACCTGCTCTGATACCAATTGTTGGGTTCGGTGCGTTGGATTCAGAGGGGGGTGAATGAATCCCTCCCTTAAAAATTTCGCTCAATTAAGAATCTAGAACGCTAACTAGACAAAACTAGACAATCTGAAGAACTAATCAAATTCTCTTTTGAACCAACGAGCAAATATGTATAGCACGCCTAAACATTCATCTAGCGGAAGCAGAATTAAACAAATCAAACCACTGCACAGAGGAGTTTTTAGGTGGTTCAGTCCTCCAGACCTACGTCCACCCCACACTCAAACCCAAGTGTGGCTTACTGCTGCGCAACACAACTTACATCCGCTGAGCCTTACAGCTTAGCCTACAACCGCTGAGCATCATAGCTTGCTTCTGCTGGGAAATACAGCTTAGCCATCCGCTGACTCACAGCTTGACCGCTGGGGATTACAGCTTAACCCGACCGCTGGGGACTACAGCTTAACCCAACCAGTGGAATCCTCCACTGCAAACGCTGAGCAATACAGCTTAGCTCTGCTGACAAACAGCTTGAAGAAAGGTTTAAAAGAAAACACAAAATGGGAAACAAAACAACAACAGAAAGCAGTATACGATAAAGCACAAAATAGCTCTCAAGGAGCAAGTTGGTCTGGATCTGATCTAAGAGCCAACAGATAGCACAACTTCGAAGAATTCTTCTCTTCTTCTTCTTCTTAACGAGCTCTCTGTCTCTCTTTCTTTCTCTTTCTCTTATGCTTCTTCTATCTTTCTCTTCTTCACTCTTTTTCTTCTTCTGGATCGTGCAGGCTCTCTCTCTTCTGCCCCTTCTACTTCAATCTCGATCACCTCCCTCCTGAGGAAGACGCTTGGTATTTATAGAGCATCAGAAGGGCTTGTGCCCTCTTTGTCCAGAGATAACCTCGGATCACGTGCCAGGTGCCAACCTCAGATCACATGCCCAATCATCAGCTTGAATCAATCTGAAGGAAGAGAAAAAGGATGCATTGAGTTAGTTCAGGATTTGAACTAAACATGTACAGACTTGATAGTGTGTAATGCAGTGTGCATGTAGTGAAGTGTGTACATTGAAAGTGGATGCATAGACGTGCCGTCAACAAATGTATGGACTTAGTGTGCATGCGACAGCAATGTGTAGACTTTGAACGCGTGCAATGCAGCAAGGTAATGTATAGACTTTATGTGCATGCGACTAGACAGTGTACAGACTTTGCGTGCATGCGACAACCAAGGTGCAGACTTGCAGGAGTGATGATGCATGAGCTTAACTACTAGTAGCAGCAGTGGGATGTATATAATTTTGAATGCGTGGTACAGAGTGTATAGACTCTGCATCTATCAAAGTATGCACAACGAAGATGAGTGCTCAGGCATGCTGTCGAAGGATGTATAGACTTTATTTTGAAGGATTGCACAATCCATTGAGGAATGTATAGACTTTATGAACTGGCGCATGGACATAACAGCAAAGGATGTATAGACTTGTGTGTGTGCGACCAGACAATGTATAGACTTGTGTGTGCGTGCATGCTACAAGGCAATGTATGGACTTGACTGCGTGCATGCTACAATGCAATGTATGGACTTGAGTGCGTGCATGCTACAATGCAATGTATGGACTTTGAGTGCGTGCATGCTACACAAGGCAATGTATAGACTTGGTGTATGCAGCGATGTATAGACTTGATGCACGGACAATGCATATGCTTGAACAAGTGGTGATGTATAGACTTTAGAGACGATGCATGAACAAGCCACCAATCGAGTGTACATACTTTGTGTGCATGTAACAATAATGTACAGACTTGCTGTAATGATGCACGGACTCAATGCGTCAGAATGTAAAGACTTGTATGTGTGGGCAGACGATGTACAGACTTTAAATGCATGAGAGACACTTGCACTGACTTCCTATATGCTCAAGCAGGACTCATGTGTTTGCTATCATCAAAATCACAGGGGCACAACAGTTTCCTGATCAGACATACTCCAAAAATCATGTGTCTGTGATTGTACCTGCCATGTGCAAAATCGGTTGACAGATAAATAATGACCCCAGCTAGGTCGTCAATTGAATGAACGCCCCTACACTCGGGCGCTACTTAGTGATAATCTGGAAATTTAGAATTAATTCTGATCTGATTACAAAATTGAAATAACGACATGTACCATGCCTCCATTTCGATATATAACGCCTCTAACTAGGGCGCTGTTTACTGAATTAAAGACTTATGTTAAGTCACCATTTACATAATATCTGAAACTTGAGAATATTTACATATTTTAATATCGACAGTAATCTGGATGTAACGACTGGGTTAACAGTCGTCACTTATTGAACTGACGACCCTGACAAGGGCGCCATTTCATGAAATGAAGACGTGACCTAAGGCATAAATTCCCTGTTTTTCTGATTTTTTGTGGATTTCTATAACCCACTGTTAGTTGGTTATATTTTGGCTCTATATTCCATTCCGTGAATATAGTCCCATGTTTCACGTTGTTTTATCGATTACCCACTATTTCTCGGTGATAGATGAACCCTCCGCGGGACATTCCGTTCCTCCGGACCGGTGACTTTATCATAGAGACCTCCGTAAGACTCTGCTAGCCTTGGATTCCCTCAAGGCAACCGAGCGGGTTGTACCATGAAAACCTATAACACTACTTGATTGCCATGTCACTCTAAAGAAACATGGTACCTCATGACATGCTATGTGGATGCCATGAGAATATCCTTAAGATTTTATGGAATGGGAAACCATGCCATTATTGTTCTTATGAATTATGTGCCATACTTGTGGACCTTAATTATATCTAGCTTATCATGTACAAGAACGAGCGACCATTTCTATATGAGCGTTTATTCTTATTATCTTGGCACCCAAGTTAGGGAGCCGATTCCACCTAGTTTTAATGCGAATCATGATTGTACCGTTATTATCATCCTTACACATCTTGTTCAACCCTTGGAATACTATTCCACAAGATCTACCTTAAAGTTCCTACAAGTTCATTCTTTGAAATTCAATATTGGCTACAACTATAGTGGATGTCAAAATACATGATCAATGTCTGCGCATATAGGGCCCGATCTGGTCCTGGGAGGAGCACCCAAAAGTACTAGTGCCCATGGGAGTTGTAATGATCGCGGTGTGACATTGCACCGAAGTGCATGACTAGCTTGATAGACATTCCACAATCTCGTACTTGACTTGACTCGACTTGACATGACATGACTTGACATGACATGACTTGCGTGACCCGAAAAGGGGTATTTATTTATTTACTTGCTTGAAACATGATAGCCAATTCTTGACATGACTTGATCACTTGACATGATAAATATACATGCTTGATTATCTTGCTATATTGACATGAGTTCTTGAAAGACTTGCTAGTTCGTTCACTATCTCTTGATATACATTCTCTCTTGTTATACGCGAGCATGCATAGCTTATTGCATTTCATGTAACTTGTAATCTACTTAAAGCAAGCTAGCTCTTGAGATATAATCCCTACTGAGCGTTCGCTCACATAGTGTTTTCCCTTATTTTTCAGGTAAGTTCGAGGATGAAACTCAATCGGATAGGGAAAGTCAAGAGTGATGAGATTAGAGCTACTCCGTCTATCCAAGCGTTATCTAGTCTTGTCTTTTCTACATTCTTGAGTCAATCCTTGTACTTTTTCATTTTATTGAGTCTTAGCACTTTCATTAAGTGGATGTAATAGAAGTACTTTGGAAATAAAGGATTGGGTTATCTTTACTTTTGCGCACTCTGTCTTTGTGTCGAATACACTAACGCTCTAATTGACATGATTGATATAAACTCGTCATGCATCTCCGGGTTCCTTCCGTGCTCGGGGCGTGACAATTTTTGTGGTATCAGAGCCTAGGATATTCAATTCCTAGGAAACCCAAGTCCAAGGATAGATTTAAACCTTTAACCGGGGAGATTGGGTAGAACCATGGGTTAAAGTAACTAAGGTATTCAAACTCTTGGTCAAGTCTCATGTTAATTAGTTATTTAAAATCCTTGTAGGACAATGGCTGCCGAACGTGCTCAATGGCGTAACATGCAACACACTCTCCAAGGCATGACGCAGGCACTTCAGCAGGTAGCACAAGGAGGTTCACACCGTGGAGCGGGAAACCTCCACCAAAGTTTCAAGAACATGAACCCTCCTAAGTTCATGGGATCCACTGACCCGGATGACGTCGAGCACTGGATCCGAGAGACTGAACACATCTCTAGAGTTATGCAATGCACAGACCAAGAGAAGGTCTTGTTAGCTACGTTTCAACTGGAGAGAGATGCCCGATGCTGGTGGGAGTCAGTAGAAGCCACATTAGATCAAGCTCAGGTTACATGGGAAGAATTTTTTGAATATTTCAACAATAAGTATTTCTCAGACCGAATTCAAGAGAAGAAAGCCGCCGAATTCGCCGCACTGATGCAACGATCTTTGTCAATGGCTGAGTACGAGGCATAATTCTCTAGGTTGTCCCGGTATGCTAAACATCTAGTCAGTACCGAGAAAATGAAATCTTGGAGATTTCTTAATGGGCTCAGGCCCCAATATATTACATAGCTGGCGTCGATGGACATACAAGTCTCTTCGGAGAGGGTACGACGGGCCCAGCTACTAGAAGATGCCACGGAGCTATCTGATAGGATTTGTAGGAAAGATAAGAAGGAACATGTCACTAGTTCTGGTTCCTTCAAACCCAATTTCAACAAAAATAGACCAAGTAATGGAGGTACTTCCTCCAAAGAGCAAAAGTTCAAGAAGACCAAACCTTTCTCCATCACCACCACACCTTCTAAAGTGGTGTGTAAACACTGTGACAAGGCCGGACATAAGACCGAAGAATGTTGGAGGAAACTTGGAGCCTATCTCCGCTGCGGGAGCCGTGATCATCGAATTCCCGACTATCCCCTGCTCAACGATCAAGCCGATGACGGAAAGCGCCCGGTGATGAAAAATGCACGTCTCCAAGCTATTAAGGAGACAGAACAAGACGAAGGCAGACTAGTGGAAGGTACACTGCAAGTTTGTTCCAAGTCTACATATGTCTTATTTGATACTGGTGCATCGTATTCTTTTGTTTCCAAGAAGTTTGCAGACCCATTACCTATGGAACCGGAATGGATACAATTAGTTATTTCAACTCCTCTTGGAAACGAAGCCGATATTGTTCACCATTACCAAAATTGTGAAGTCTTAGTAAAAGGAAGAAATCTACCTATCGACCTAATATGCCTAGATATGAAGGACTCATATTAGGAGCCGATTGGATATCCAAATACAAGGCAACTGTTGATTGCCGCAATAGCAAGGTTGCATTCAAGGAACTTCCGGAACTGGTCTACACTAGCCCTAAGAGTTGAAGCAAGTCGCCTCTCATATCGGCTCTTCAAGCTAGCAAGCTAATAAGGAAAGGATGTGTATCTTGCCTTGCTTTTGTCACCATTAAGGAAACTAGGAGTCTAAGATAGAAGACATTCCAGTTATACAAGAATTCCCAGATGTGTTTCTGAAAGAATTACCTGGATTACCCCCACAAAGAGTAGTGGCCTTCACCATCGACTTGGTCCCTGGTGCTGGTCCAGTTTCTAAGGCACCATATAGGATGTCCCCTACCGAACTCAATGAGTTAAAGGAACAATTGATGGAACTTCTTAAGAAGGGATTTATTAGGCCGAGTACTTCCCCGTGGGGAGCACCTGTGTTATTTGTAAAGAAGAAGGATGGATCCATGAGATTATGCATCGACTATCGACAGCTGAATCATCTTACTATCTAGAACAAGTATCCACTGCCAAGAATCGATGAGTTATTTGATCAATTATCTGGATCCAAGTATTTCTTGAAGATTGATCTCAGGTCAGGATATCACCAACTCAGGATCAAAGATAAGGATATTCATAAGACCATGTTCAGGAGCAGGTATGGGCACTATGAATTTGTTGTTATGCCTTTTGGACTAACGAATGCCCCTGCAGCCTTTATGCAGTTGATGAATAGTATATTCAGGCCTCATCTAGATTAGTTCGTGGTGGTTTTCATTGATGATATATTAATTTATTCGAAGACCAAGGAAGAACATGAGGAGCATTTGAGGATTGCATTACAGATATTGAGGACAAATCAATTATATGCAAAGCTTAGTAAATATGAATTCTGGCTAGAAGAAGTATCTTTCTTGGGGCATGTTATATCAAAAGACGGGTTATCCGTAGATCCATCAAAGGTAGAAGCTGTAAAGAATTGGGAAAGGCCAACTAATGCCGGCGAGATTCGTAGTTTCTTGGGTCTTGCAAGCTACTATAGGCGATTCATCAAAGATTTCTCCAAAATCGCCGTACCACTCACTAGGCTAACTCGCAAGGAGATCCGTTATGAATGGAGTGAGGAATGTGAAAGAAGCTTCCAAGCTCTCAAGGATCACCTAACTACTGCCCCGGTCTTAGCTTTGCCAGTTGAAGGAGAGAAATTTGAGGTATACACCGATGCATCAAGCATTAGCCTCGGATGTGTTTTAATGCAACAAGGGAAAGTTAAAGCTTAATCTTCTCGCCAATTGAAGAAGCACGAGGAGAACTACCCAGTTCATGATTTAGAGTTGGCTGCGGTAGTGTTTGCATTGAAAATCTGGAGACACTACTTATACGCAGTGTAGTTTACCGTATACTCCGATCACAAGAGTCTCAAGTATCTCTTCTCACAGAAGGAATTGAATATGAGGCAAAGACGTTGGCTAGAATATCTCAAAGACTTCGACTTCACTATACAATATCATCTTGGAAAAGGTACTCCCGTAGCTGATGCCCTCAGTCGGAAGCCAAGAGCTATAATAGCCAATTGTATGATTCAGGAGTGGAAGTTGTTAGAACAATTCTCTAAGCTTGACATAAGTATGGACAAGGAGAGCCGGTGTGTTACACTATCACATATGATCATACAGCCAGATTTACTCTCTAAAATACAAGGACTTCAAGATAATGACCCCGTATTAGTAGAAATCAAGGGTAAAATAGAAGACCAACCTGATTTCAAGATAGCCTCAGATGGAAGGTTGTTATTCAGAGATAGAACTTGCATACCGAATTGTCCAGTGCTAAAGAAGAAGATCTTAGATGAAGCTCACAGATCAAGGTACACGATTCATCCAGGATCTACCAAAATGTACCAAGATTTGAAAAGGACCTTCTGGTGGCCCAACATGAAAAGAGAAGTAACGAACTTTGTGTCTCGCTGTCTCGATCACTTGCCAACAAGTGAAGGCGGAACACCAAAAGCCTGCCGGTAAGCTACATCCTCTTGATATTCCCAAATGGAAGTGGGAGGATATCGGTATGGACTTCATTATGGGATTATCTAAATCTAGAGGAGGACATGATGGAATATGGGTTATCATTGACCGTTTGACCAAGTCGGCACACTTCTTGCCTATCAAGAGTCGATGGTCAGTTGATGTTCTTGCTGCTTTGTACATCAAGGAGATAGTTAGACTACATGGCATTCCTGTTTCAATCGTGTCTGACCGAGACCCTCATTTTACTTCTCATTTTTAGAAAGGTCTACAACATTCGTTGGGGACAAGACTCAACTTTAGTACTACTTTTCATCCTCAGATGGATGGTCAGATCGAGAGAACAAATCAGGTGGTAGAAGATATGCTCAGAGCTTGCATCATTGATTTTGGTGGAAGCTAGCATGATCACTTACCTTTGGTCGAGTTTACATACAACAATAGCTACCAGGCAAGTATACAAATGGCACCTTTCGAAGCCTTATATGGAAGGAGTTGCCGATCACCCTTGTGCTGGGACGAGGTTGGCGAGAAACAACTATAAAGCCCAGACATGGTAAGGGATACCACCGAAAAGATTCAGATGATTAGAGAGAGACTTCAAGTAGCTCAGTCTAGATAGAAGGCTTATGTTGATACAAGAAAAAGAGATCTCGAATTCTAAGTCGGAGATCATGTATTTCTTAAAATATCCCCTAGACGTGGAATAAGGAGATTTGGTGTTAAGGGCAAGCTTACGCCAAGGTTTATCGGACCTTTTAAGGTACTAGAAAGAGTGGGCGAGGTTGCTTATCTCATCGCTTTGCCTCCTCAATTGTCCGAAGTTCATAACGTATTCCACATATCTATGTTGAAGAAGTATGTGCACGATCCGTCACATATCATCGATCACGGAGACCTAATGATTCAAAAGGATCTCACATATAAACAAAAGCCCATGAAGATACTCGATCGTGAAGTTCGTACACTAAGGAACAAAACGATTCCCATGCTAAAGGTGCAATGGAGTAAATACTCAGAGCACGAAGCCACATGGGTGACTGAGGAGTCCATGAGGAAGCGATTCCCAGATTTATTCTAAAAAGGTATATGTCTTGCACCCTCCGTAAATATGTGCAATTGAATTTGGGGACCAAATTCTTCTAAGAGGGGGAGGGTGTAGCAACCCTAGAAAATTTAAGGAATAAAATCTTAAAAGATTAAACCAATGATAAAAGCCCCAACTCATATAAACTTAAAACATATAACAACTAGGTCAATATGAATAACGCCTCCTATCAGGTCGTCATTTAATTGAAGACTGTTCAAGCAGGCGCTAACTAAAGAATTGACGCCCCCTTGACATGCGCTATATCATGAATTGAAGACCACATAGATAGGCGTCAATTATTGAAATAACGCCCCAACCTTAGGCGTCATTTCCAAACGGGACCCGTTGGTGTTTGGTTCGAACAGGGATGTTATCTGGGTAAGTATTATTAGGAAAGGATCAATACGTGGATATCTCAGTTTAAGCAGGATTCTACATAGGAAGTTTTAGTTCTAATCAAACTCCTAGAACCCATTAGGATCTTCTACTCTATAAATACCCTGCCTTTTGATCAAGCCCCGGCTATTGCATCTTCTTCATTCTGTTACTGCGAACCAAAGGAGGAGCGTCTTCCAACGGCATCCTACTTTCTTCTTCCAACAGGGGGCTGCTGTTTCCTTGTGGGGCGTGTACATGAAGAACATAGGAAGTTCTTCATCATCTTCCATCTTCTTCCTTTCTGCTGCTTAGTACGTGAAGAACCTGAGAAGTTCTTCAATTTCTTCCTCTTCCTCCTGCGGATTGCCTGCACTACGAAAGGGTTGCGGCTGCTGCGTTGTTGCACTTCATATCATCGTCCTGTAGCTTCTTCATAAAAGGGTTGTTGCCATTGCAATTATTGAAGAGCTGCTGCTCTTGTTGGCTACCTAATTACTCTGTTGAAAATAGAGTATCGTTCGTGGTCATTTTCTTCGTCTTCCTCATTGTCTGTCAACCAACTCATCAACTCAACGTAGGTTTTCTCAAGTGTGAAGCAAAATTTAATAATTTTTACATGCATGTAGGTCTGTAAGAGATTGCATATATCACTCCAGATTAAGTTTTCGTTGTTTACAACATGAAATGAATTAGCGACCCAGTCCAGGGCGCTATTTGATTTAACAACCGTACTAATAGTCGTCAATTGTCTAATTAATTAATAATTTCACAATGTTCAAAATTTAATAACTGTGAACCCTTATATGTAAACTAATGCATCATCGTGTTCATGAATTCCTATTATTTTTCTCTACCTGTACATGTCTTTAGTTCCCTGATCAGACATACTCCAAAAGTCATGTGTCTGTGATTGTACATGCCAGGTGCAAATCGGTTGACAGAGAAATAACGACTCTAGCTAGGTCGTCAATTGAATGAACGCCCCTACACTCGGGCGCTATTTAGTGATAATCTGGAAATTTTGAATTAATTCTGATCTGATTACAAAATTGAAATAACGACATGTACCATGCCTCCATTTCGATATATAACGCCTCTAACCAGGGCACTGTTTACTGAATTAAAGACTTATGCTAAGTCGCCAATTACATAATATCTGAAACTTGAGAATATTTACAGATTTTAATATCAACAATAATATGGATGTAACGACTGGGTTAATAGTCATCACTTATTGAACTGACGACCCTGACAAGGGTGCCATTTCATGAAATGAAGACGTGACCTAGGGCGTCAATTCCATGTTTTCCTGATTTTTCGTGGATTTTTATAACCCACTGTTAGTTGGTTATATTTTGGCTCTATATTCCATTCCGTGAATATAGTCCCATGTTTCACGTTGTTTTATCGATTACCCACTATTTCTCGGTGATAGATGAACCCTCTGCGGGACATTCCGTTCCTTCGGACCAGTGACTTTATCATAGAGACCTCCGTCAGACTCTGCTAGCCTTAGATTCCCTCAAGGCAGCCGAGCGGGTTGTACCATAAAAACTTATGACACTACTTGATTGCCATGTCACTCTAAAGAAATATGGTATACCGGCCCTCATGACATACTATGTGGATGTCTTGAGAATATCCTTAAGATTTTATGGAATGGGAAACCATGCCATTATTGTTCTTATAAATTATGTTCCATACTTGTGGACCTTAATTCTATCTAGCTTATCATGTACAAGAACGAGCGACCATTTCTATATGAGCGCTTATTCTTATTATCATGGCACCCAAGTTAGGGAGCCGATTCCACCTAGTTTTAATGCGAATCATGATTGTACTGTTATTATCATCTTACACATCTTGTTCAACCCTTGGAATACTATTCCACAAGATATACCTTAAAGTTCCTACAAGTTCATTCCTTAAAATTCAATATTGGCTACAACTATAGTGGATGTCAAAATACATGATCAATGCCTGCGCATATAGGGCCCGATCTGGTCCTGGGAGGAGCACCCAAAAGTACTAGTGCCCATGGGAGTTGTAATGATCGCGGTGTGGCATTGCACCGAAGTGCATGACTAGCTTGATAGACATTCCACAATCTCGTACTTGACTTGACTCGACTTGACATGACATGACTTGCGTGACCCGAAAAGGGGTATTTATTTATTTACTTGCTTGAAACATGATAGCCAATTCTTGACATGACTTGATCACTTGACATGATAAATATACGTGCTTGATTATCTTGCTATATTGACATGAGTTCTTGAAAGACTTGCTAGTTCGTTCACTATCTCTTGATATACATTCTCTCTTGTTATACGTGAGCATGCATAGCTTATTGCATTTCATGTAACTTGTAATCTACTTAAAGCAAGCTAGCTCTTGAGATATAATCCCTACTGAGCGTTCGCTCACATAGTGTTTTCCCTTATTTTTCAGGTAAGTCCGAGGATGAAACTCAATCGGATGGGAAAAGTCAAGAGTGATGAGATTAGAGCTACTCCGTCTATCCAAGCGTTATCTAGTCTTGTCTTTTCTACATTCTTGAGTCAATCATTGTACTTTTTCATTTTATTGAGTCTTAGCACTTTCATTAAGTGGATGTAATAGAAGTACTTTGGAAATAAAGGATTGGGTTATCTTTACTTTTGCGCACTCTGTCTTTGTGTCGAATACACTAACGCTCTGATTGACATGATTGATATAAAGTCGTCACACATCTCCGGATTCCTTCCGTGCTCGAGACGTGACATGGAGATGGTAGAGTTTTGGTTCGATGAGCCGGAAGTTACAAAATGTGGGTGGAAATCGTGCAGAACGGGGGAGAGGATGTGGCCACGAGCTGGGCCACGTTCTCTGACCAGGTAAACAGGGGAAGGCGGCCAAGTCGTTGGCCACCTTGAGGAGGAGGGCGGCCATCACTCTGGCCACCCACTTGGGGAGGGCGACCATCGCCCTGGTCGCCCAGGATTGGGGGTGACCAGAGGTTTTGCCTCCCAGACCTATGGTGCTTGGGCCCCTAAATGGACGAGGCCCAATATCCTAAGGCTATGGGCTGGACTTTAAAAATTCAAACATCGGTAAAACGAGTACGACAATTAAGCGTCATTTACGCGAGGGCCCGTTGGGGATCCACAGGATGTCCGAAATTAGGCGTCTACAAATGCCCCTCTGGAACGCCTGTCTTGCAAGGGAGCTCGGCGGACTGATAAATGGGTGTTTCGGTAAAGAAACAAGTCTAATGAGGGCAATACGCTCAAGGAGATTCTTGAGCGGAAAACAAGCTTCATGCAGGGTCGCATGAGCATCAAGTGATCAAGTAAGTCATTGGCAAAGGTAAAGAAGGACAATTAATCTAAGAGGCTTGTATCTGCGGCCACGTGGGGCCCCCTGGCATGGCGCTACGGGACTTGAGGGGATGATCGCATCCAGTGCTCAAGGAGATACAAGACCTAAACAAAGTCAAGTAAAAGGATTAGGATATGGGAATACAATGACTTGTTGAATCGCGAGATACTCAAAACGGCCTTGTATAAAACACTTTTTCTGCTGGTCAAATCGGAGTGAAATCACATAGACTTAATCGTGCAAATTTTACAAAATCGAAGGACTCGAAAAACCAGATGCGGGGACCAGAGGACCATGGGCTGGTCAGATCAATGTGGCCTCTCTTCCTTATTCGCCACGGCTTCCAGATGAGATGTATGCATTTTGTTTTCTTTTTTGCATATATTCTTTTTTGGATTTACTTTCAAATGGGGCTAAAAGACCTATATGATGCATGCTGGGTTTAAAGATAAAGACCTATCTAATGCAAAGCCGGAGGATTTATTTTCCTGCCTCCGAACGAACCGGTCAAGAGTTCAAGAAGTCTGTCATCCTATGCTTGGTGACAGACATGGTCAGGATCCCAATGGGGTCCATCGTTCCACATTGTAGTCAAGCATAGTCGAGAATTCGGGAAGTCTGTCATCCCATGATAGGCAGTAGGCGGCCATCGAATTGCTTAAGGAGTATAAACTCTTCATGATTTTTTTTAGAGAGGAACTCAGAGTTTATATGCCCGAAGCTATTAGCCTCTGGCATTATACCTATAATACAAGATAATGAGGCATTATTGCCTTCTGGTCCCATAAGTGTGGAGACCTATAGCTGCATTAGCACATGTCAGTAAAGTTCATCAATGGTAATAGGAACAGGACAATAAACGCATTTCATTTAATGAACAATCAAGGTATTAAGCCAAACCATATATACTCATTCAAGCATAGCTTCACAAAGAGGGGAATTCGGGCGGCCAGGGTGATAGACACCCTGAGGTCTGGGCGGCCAGACCTGTGGTCGCCCAGGCCTGGGGAGGGTGGCCATCGGTTTGGCCGCCCTCCTACTCTTATCCAAAAAACTGTTACAATTCGAGCCAGGTGGGACTCTTAGCCTATAAGGGCCAAGGGGCAGGGTTCTACTCCGTAGTTGATCAAAGGATTGAAGCAAGAGGAGTGGTTCAAAAGAGGGAATAGGCAATGGCGTCTTCTTCTACCCAATCTGGAGATCACGAGCTTGGTGTTCTCTCTGATGTGCCCGGTCACTTAAGCAATCTTGTGAAGCAAGGCAAGGTATGACTTGTGTGCAAGCTATTTTTGTTGTTTTTATTGGTTTTCTTGTTTGTTATTTTTTTGTGTTTTTTTGTTGATGGGATTTAACATGATTATTGATTTTCTCTTCTCTTCTCTTTCTTCTAAACGATGCAGCCTGTGCCTGCTTTCCCTGGGGCAAGGCATGCCTGACGCTACGGCTAGCTTCATGATTTGATGGATGCGATTACTCCCGCCATGAGGGTATTAATGCACCAGTGGCATCTGATCCGGTTGGTCATCATGGCGAAGCACTTCAACAACATGAGGTGGAACTGGGAATCATTGGCGGCATTGATCGAGCTGTGGCATCCTGACGCGCACACCTTTGTCTTCCCTGAGTTCGAAGCCTCAATACTGGTGGAAGAACTGGATTTCATCTTCCAGTGGGGTGACTTGGAGGCGGGCGAGCTGATCGACCTTCCTCCCTGGGATGAGATCCTAGCAGAGATTGTAAGAGACAAGCGCGAAGTCTGCCGAATGATAGACCAGCGAGGGATCCTATTCAACTGCCTAGAAGGATGGCTTATGGGCCATGTGAGGGATAAGGCAGTGGAAGCAGATCGACTAATGCACGGCGTGACATTGTGCTTGGGCGGGGTGCTACTCTTCCCTACGTCTAGCGACATGCTGAGGTGAGAGTATGTGGGGCCCCTGACTCTCTTGTGGATATGTTGTTCTCTTTCTCGAGCCGTGCTGGCTCACATGTACTGCGGGCTCACTCAGATGAGCCTAGGTGGCAGCAGCATGGGGAGTCTATACCTTCTGTAGTGATGGAAGTCCACCTAAGTTTTGATTTTGACAACGAGGTGACCACTACTTCCCAGATTTTTGAGAAGAGCACCATCTACCCTGCGAGGACTATCTTTGGTCCCGAAGATGAAGTAATATACAAGATGGCATTATTGAAGGCCAGAGATGACTGGCGTGACTACCTGAATTTCCTGCCTGAGGATGATTTTGTGTTCATGCCGATGATGTATCAACATGAGGAATTTAAAGTGCGTGTATCGTCAGAGCAAGAGTTATGGCTTGTGGGGGCCAAGGACTTGGTGTTGTACCAGGGGCACCGCTGCCATCGCCAGGTGGGATTACCCAGACGGATCCCATTGGCGGCTTCAAAAGGAGGATTGATTGTAAAGTGCCTTTTGGGGACTGACGCGGATCGACGACGACTAGAGAGGATCGGGGAGGCGTGGAGACGCCATGCCACCACCGTGAAGGCTAAAGTGGACGTGGAAGAGGAAAAAGATGACTTGAGGCGCTACATGAGCTACCTACGAGGCTTTAGGCCAACGGTGAATGAATTTTTCATGAGGAGGCGCACCTGATTAGAGCTTGTTCAACATTTTTCTTCCTTAGGATTATGTTAAAACAAATGAACTATTTTTGTATTTATTTTCTTTTTTTAGGAAAAATAACTGATTGTATGGTTATAGAACTTAATAGATGGAATAAAGTTGTGTGGATGGATTTATGTGATCAAACTTGCATGAATTTTTGTTGATTTTTACATTTTTCTCTTTTCTTCTTTTTCTTCCTTTTTTTTTTGCTGGACAAGGGGGAGGGCGGCCAGGGTACTGGTCGCCTCCACTAAAGCCTGGGTGGCCAGTACTTTGGCCGCCCTCTGCTTGGAGGGCTCATTAAAAGGGTGGCCGCCTCTTTCATTTGGGTGACCCTTGCTGTGGACGCCTCGAGAGCTAGAGAACTTGGAGAGTGAGATCCTTGCTCGAGTGAGATTCTAGCCACTTAGATCTTCTAATTTGAGCAATGGGGAGAAGTAGAAGGGGTCGGCTTGACATTATGCCCGATCCCTCTTCTTTGAGCGAGGAGGAAGAGGAAGTAGAAGCTACGGCGAGCTCGTCTTCGTCGGCCACGGTCTCTGCAAGCTTGGAGGAGAACAGAGATGATGGAGGTGATGTGGGGGAAGCTATCCCCAACGAAGGGCTGGCCGACGTTGAAGATAGGGAAGAGGATGATGAAGATGAGGGTTCGAATGATGGCGAGCCCTACCAAGTGGGAAAAGAACAGCCCGGGAAGGTAAGTTTCATACCCCTACCTTGAATTCATTAGATCCTCTTGTGTTTATGTGTTTTATGGGGAGATGGAGGTCGGAGGAAGGCTTGGAGGGGGGTGAACTAGCGGGCGGCTAGGGTCCTGGTCGCCCACAAGCCTGGGCGGCCAGGTCGTTGGTCGCCCACTGATGGGGTGAGGGCGGCCAGGGCTTTGGCCGCCCAGGGACATAGGCGACCAACACTTTGGCCGCCCTCCTCCCAGGGCTTGTGGAAGTGAAAAGAAGTGAGAAAAAGGTGGAATGGCTTAGAATATCTAATGATTTCTTATGTTCTTCTTTGTAATTTGTGCAGGGTCCAAAGAGAATACGAGCCCGAGTCACATGGGACTTGGTATGGGCTTGGTACCATGCCCTTCCTCCTGGGCAATGAGAGAGGGTGGATAGAATGGGCTTTGGCCCGTTCTTCAGGATCCGACCCTTCCAGGTAGACGCCACCTTCCTGACGGCGATACGAGAGAGATGGATGGACAGCTACAGAGCGTTTGTGATGCCGTGGGGGCACATGATCCCCACGCTTGAGGATGTGGCCTTCTTGACGGGGTTGCCCATGGCAAGGGCCCCGGTGCTCGGCCGTGAGCTGAGAGATTATCACGAGGAGATAGAGGACTTGCTCGGGCCTCAGCTGGCTCGATCTAGAAGACCAGTGACCAGTATTTGACCCAGGAAGATTAGTGCTGCGATGGGGCTCGCGAGGATGATACGCGGGCCGCTAGAGGATTTAGATGTGTACTCAGGGTGAGTGAGACAGAGACTCAGATCTCAGGGGAGGAGCGAGCATAAGGAGTTGCGACTTTTCTTCTTGTACTTCTTTGGGAGACTACTATTTGATACTGCATCAAATAAGGTGAATCTGAAGTATCTCTTACTAGTGCGGGACCTAGGATAGGTACCTCAACTTGCGTGGGGAAGAGCGATGCTGGCGCACCTCTTCGCCCATTTGGATCCAGTACGCCCAGGTTCAGGGAACCTGGGAGGTTTCACGCCCTTCTTACAGGTATAGAGTCTACCCCTTCTAAGCATGTTGATTCAAAATTTGATTGATTGATTGTTCTTTTATGGTTTTCAGATTTGGGGGTACACTCGGTTCCCTCTGGGTCGCGGCACAATCCCGCGAGCCCTGATGCAGATGGTTCCTCTAATGGCTCGATGGGAGATGGTCCGGGATCGGCGCTTAGTGGCCACTAGACTTTTCGATCTCAGGACATCGCTGGATAAGTACCCTCCCCACCGGATGAGTGTCTTGGATAAAAGAGTTGTGTAACTTGTTTTATCATTTGTTGTGTGCTCAATTATCAAAACATTCATCTTTTCCTCCGATGTGTGGCAAGTGAATTGGACTCCCAGCATGACAGAGGATACCACCACTCAGCCTTGGGTGAGGGAAGGGCGAGATTAGTTTCATAGGGATACAGTGCTGTTTTGCATGAACCTGAGGGAGCCGCTCTTCCTTCGCCTAGTGCAGAGGATGCTGGGGAGGGATTAGCCGCCAGTGGTGATTCCAGCTGAGCATGAGTCAGATCGAGGGCGTCGCCGGACATCGGCGAGCGATCAGGACTGGGCCTCCTGCTACCGCAGAGAGGCAGAGGCACTACAGGAAGGCCCCTCACTGGAGCATGACCGGACCATGAGGAGTAGCGAGATTTACATGGCAGATTATCAGGACCGGTATGCTAGATGGCTTCGTCTCGACACCCGAGAGGTGAGTAGCTCTTTTAGCTTTCAATTGTGATGATCTTGTTTTAAGTAAAATGCTAAGTGAGCTTGAGGATGTGATGTACAGATGTCAGAGACTGAGGCTGTGAAGATACTCAAGGATCGAATAGGCGTCCTTAACCAGATGATCGTGAACTTTTGACACGAGATCCGAGAGATGGTGAGCCAACACAAACATGATTGATTTGGAATTTGGAATTGATTGAGCTTGACTAACCACTTGCCCCTTGCCGTGCCAGCGAGGGGAATTGGCCTACGTGCGGGTGAGAGCAGGTGGAGAGGCTGGCCCTTCGTCTAGAGCCGGTGCCCTGTAGGAGCTGGAGGATCGCCTAGTTGGGCTATCGAGCGAGCCGAGGAGCGAGAGGCCGAGCTGGCCGAGGTGGTAAAAACCTAGCATTCAAGTTGAAAGTACTTCTCTCTTTTATCATCTTTACCTGTTTTTACATGACTGTTCATTTTCTGCAAAGAAAGGAGCTGGCGGTCGGCCTGGCCGTCCGGCAGGAGCAAGATGCACGGATAGAGGAGTTGACCCGCCGTCTAGGAGAGCTGAGCTCCATCGAGAGGATCGAGGGTCGCCTTGCTGAGGCGAAGGAAAGAGAATATGAGGCGCGTGCTTGAGAGATGGCGATGGCGGTCCGGGAGTAGCGGGCTCTCGATCAGCTAGAGGCCTTACGATGACGGGTGCTGCGGAGGTACTAGGGCAGGGGTGCCCCAGGAGAGGGAGTGAGGCCTGTGACTCCTTCTGAGTCACTCTAGACCATAGGAGACGTGCATTTTACTATGGATGAGCTTATGGGTATGATGCGGTCTCCTACCGGACAGGGAGCGATCCAGCCAGCCACCTCAAGTTCGAGAGCTTCGCGGCCATCACGGATGCGAGACATGGGAGGCAGAAACGGAGATGAGGCTGATAGTCAGCGGAGCTCACCTCGTACTGGCACAGATTAGGAGGAGGTAGAGAGAGAGATATATGTGCAGCTGAGTAGCAACTGCCCCTTTTGTACACTGGGGGTATGCCCCTAGGATGTTATTTCAATGGAATGTAATGGACATGTTTGGCAATGAAATGAGCTTTCTTCAGTGTACTTGTCTTGATTTAGCCTGACGCTGTCTTCCCTTTCTTACCTGTTCCAACCACACTAAAGGCAAAAGGTTAGTGTAGTATGTTTTTAGCCCCCTGCCAAAAGCAGATAGTACCTTTCTTGATGCAGGGTCAGAGGGTTAAATCTTATTAACAAGATTTAGAAAAAAGGAAATGTGATCATGCAATGCTCATGCGGATGCAAACCATATTTTTTTTTGGATTTTGAATTTTTGCTCATTTTTTGGTATTTTGTGCTTATATATATATATTTGGAGTTATGAATTTTTGGATTTTTTTTGGATTTGAATATATTGATTTTTTTTGTTGATTTTGATTTTGATTTTTTTGGAACGCCTCGTGACCACCCATATGGCACCTGACCTACATGGAGACAGGGGTTTTCTAAATTACCTCTCAGGTATCCTGAGCGCACATCTAGGTTGATTTGGGCCTCTAGACTCCTCGAATGATGGTCCCGCCGGTTAAGTATTATCCTGATGACAATGTCGTCATGCCAAGCTTAGGCTCCCAGTTACTTCCGACCACAGGGATACACCCAAAAAGCGTTCGAGGTAAATGATTTGCCTGACCCGGGTGTTGACACCCGTTTTATGACCGATAAGTTGGGTCATCTCCTTGTTCTATCCATGTGATGCTCCAAGTTGTTCACTCTTCATTGAGTTTCCTTTATCAGTTTGAAGCTTATTTCATGGGTCTTAGCTCCTTGGTTGAGTGTGGTTCCTTGTGGCTTTTCATTGGATGAAGCTTAGCAAGCTCTTATCAATTTTGATCCTCATTGTTTCTGATGGTCCTCTGCATGGGCGTTACATTCTCCTAACGCATTCGCCCTATGCCATTACTTCTTGAAGAGTCCTGAAGTTTGAGGTCTTTGTTTCAATGCTTATCTGTTAGCCTGCCCATTGATTCTAACGGTCTGTCGTACAGCCGTTACTTCCCTCCAACGCGTCCACTCATGGCCGTTACTTATCTTGCAGAGTCAAACTTGTTTGATCTTCTTCCGTTGATCTTATCTCTTTTTGAGATAAGGTTAAATGTAACGGTATCCCCCTGGCACGTTATTTTCATGCGGCGATCTGTCGAGTAGCTGTTACATCCAACAGAGAGTCCTGGCAGTTCAGGCCTTTTCTCTGCTACTCCATGGTCAAGATAAGAGTTTGAATTGGTGATTTCTCTTCCAAATCTGATCCTCAGAACCTTCTATTTGATTCTATGGACTCTTGGTGATATTATCTTCAAGGATTTGCTAAGAGTTATCTTCTTTTCTTGCTAGATTATCCTCTGCTCGACCGGAGAGTTTGAGGGCCTATAAATAGCACCCTTAACTTCATGGCCCGAGAGAGGAAGATCTGGAGTTCGCGTCGAAGTGCTGCCGCATTCTGGAGCCACATCTAACCAAGAAGACTTGTCTTTCATGTCCATCTGCTTCACGGTGAAGGGAGTATTCGTTCTATTGAGTTTCAAAGTTCATCATTGCATATTGTGTTCTTCCTCCTCCCTCTCATCATAGACATTGTCCCTCTCCTTATTTCCACATTCTGCATCTGGTTTTCATCATCTAAACATCCTTCCTATCTTTTAAAACACCCAGAGTGATTAAAAAACCAAAACTCTCCCGGTACTTCCCTTTCCTTTTGAATGATCTTAAGTTCTTTGAGAATTGATACTATGCTTGTTTAAAGGGCTAATCTGGGTCTGTTTTCTTGTGTTTTCACGTTCTTTGGCAGGTTTACAGGTTCACTACGCGAGGAGGCCCAAGTCTTCTTGCCTGCTGGAAGATTTAGAGTTCAAAGAATTCATAAGCTATTTCTACAGGGTTTCTGACGGTCTTGAGAAGATGCGTCAGGTTCATATAACGGCTCATCTGGAGACCGTCACATTTCTGTGACGCACGGGGTCTGGACCGTTACATTCGGTTGATCTACAGATTTCACTGGTTTTCTCTCTCCCGTGGGCGGGTGCTTCATCCACCTATTTTCAAGATATTTTCAAGTCTCTGGCTTGTGTTTACTTTGGTGGCGATCACGTTCTTTCTTAGTATTGGGCATTAGCTTTCTCTCCATCTCATATCTCTTATTTCCTTTGCTTGCTCCACCCTTGCGGTGTGTTTTTATTTGCTCTTGCTCCACGCCCTGGCGTGTGTTTTTCTTTATTCCCTTAGTTCAGCTTGATGATTGAGATAGCATGCCCATGCTAGAGCTTGTTCTGGTTGCCTAGGTTCATGGTTCACATGTTCATAGGTTGATTGAGATCTTTAATTTTTACTTATCATCTTTATTACACATCAAAATAAAAAGAAGAAGAGAGGCAAAACAAATCAACAGATAATTTTTTGGCGATCACGGTGGGACAACTTGTGCCAATCGTGTCTTGATCTCTGTTTAAATCTGCCATCATTTCCTTGTTTAGTTTTCTCGGATTTCCCTCTTACTTCCTCTTGTTTCTGGTTCTCTGGGTAGTCTGACGGCCCTCTATCCCTGCGTCACTCCACTTTGACGCAGGGGCTTTAGACCGTTACACTCCTCATCCTGCTGTGTGGGCTTTTCACGGATTTCCCTTCTATTTCTGGTTTGTTTTTGGCTCTCTGGCTCATACGACGGTCTTGGGTCCCTGCGTTATATTGCTTCTGGCGGTCTGGCCTCTGACCGTTATATATTTATGACGCGGGTCTTGTAGACCGTTACACTCCAGATAGGTACGCATCCCGAGGTGCATTCTATTTCTGCAGTTTTTGCTGTGATATTCTTGCTTGGGTGTTATCTGACTTCTTCCTTGGTTGGTTTACATACTTACATCGTTGTGTGCATAATTGTTTGCTAGATTCTAGGTTAGAATTTGCATGCACTCCGGTGCACATAGGTTCATTCATACTTTCATGCATTAGATTGTATTTTCCTACCTTGGTGTGCGGACCTCTCGTCTCCATATTCCTTGGGGCCGACTAGAAAATCACACCAGGGACCTCCATAAGTCCCCGCGAGCCGTGGATTCCCACACGGACGCCGGGCCGGTTGTACCTTTCCCACCCCATGTCTAGGATTGCATAAGTGAAGGAGTGATCACATTTAGAGTCAAACCAAGCTTTACATCCATCTCCTATCAGGAACCCATTGTTGAAAGCTCATATTAATTAATCCACTAAAGTCCCAAAGGAGAAATCATAAGAATCTTGAAGCATCATCTTAAACAACTTGCTTGACTCTGAGTGTCTTCATCTCTTGTTACTTACATCTTTGTTATAAATCGTCCAAGTTTGGTTGCTCATTGTGTGTTGGTGTTGTGTTGTTTGCATCTTGTTAAGGTTGTTCGTTGCATGTGGAGTTGTTTTCGTCAGTTAGAAGCACCTTCTAGGGTCAATTCCTTCTCCAAGTTCTACTCAAATCCGCTTTTCGAACCCACCATGGCTTCTTTCAATCCTCCCCGTTCCCAAGAGGATTCCCTTCCTCAAGGGCTTCTTGAAAACCCTACTAGGGTTACCTCATTCTCTTCTGGAGAGGGGACAGCCCCTCTTCTGTCCTCTACCTCCATGGAAGGTGGTCAAGCTACCCCTTCTTTCACTACTCCTTCTGCAGGCTCCATTCTCCAGATGATGGCCCAATTGGATCCGGCCCAACTCCAAACTGTCTATCAGGCCATGCAAGGATCCAATATCTCCCCTCCCACGATTATGCAGGGTCAATCCAATCCTTCCATCCAGCTCACTCCAATTAATCTTACTCTGGTCCAACCCCGGACCATCACATTCACTGGCATGGAGACGGGCCAATCTTCTACTTTGGCCCAGCAATCTTTTGACAAAGGGAAGTCTCCTGTCCCTTCTTTCATTCAGGCGGATCATCATAGGCCTAGCCCAACGGTTCCGCAAGTCCTTATGGGCCCTTCAGATTTCTTGCGCCCTCAGCCAGGGGTTGTCCAAGCCCACTCTAATCTGGGTCAGTCTCCGACCCAATATCATTCTTATGGGCCCCCTGCCTTGGCTGTTTATCCTTCTGCTCCTTCTTATGGGCTCCCACCTTCTGCTGCGGTTCACCCTTCCGCTCCTCAACTTCAATCATCACCTCTCACTACCCCTGCTCCATCCAGAGAGCAGGAATTACTTGATAAATGGGCCACCATGCAACAACAACTCGATTTCCTCCAGAAGCGGGTTGGCCCACAATCCTTGGCAGATGTTCATGTTCCTAGCTTTCAGAACATCAGGTTCCCTCCGCAGTCCGAGCTCCCCAACTATCGCAAATATGACGGGAACGGCAATCCCTTTATCCACGTGAGGGATTTCTTATATGAATCGGCTCAGTTCCAATATGATGATCGCCTTATGGCGTACTTGTTCCGCCGATCATTAGACGGTGTTGCGTTGGAATGGTTCTACTCTCTGCCACTAGAAGACGCCGAGAGCTTCAAGACAATGAAGGATAAGTTTATTCAGAGGTTCCAAGATAGGGTCGGCCCGGAGTATTCGTTCACAGATCTGGTGGCCGAAAAGATGAAACCGGATGAGGAGTTTGCCACTTATGCAGATAGGTGGAGGCAAATGGCCGCTAGAGTGCCCGGCCATATTCTGGAGGAAGAGAAGGTCAAGTTACTTATTTCCAATGCTACTCCGACCTTCCGAAATATTCTGGCCATGAATGACATAGCCAACATGCACCAACTCTACAGCCGAGCGCGCTTGATTCAAACTCAGTTCAAGGATTCTCCCATTCACTCGCTATTTGAAAACCAAAAGCCCAAGTATCATAAGAAACCTCAAGGGCCGGTCACCGAGGGGGTCCAAACAAACGAGCAAGTTCAAGCCGTTGCTTTCCCTTTTCAAGCCGCACCCTTCCGCTTCCCTCAAAATCCCCGCACTCCACAGAATCCCACTCCCCAAAACTTCCAAATCACTCCACAAAACCCTCCGCCCACCTTCGCCATTCCACAAAACACCTTCACCGCACCGCAACAACCACCACCACCTCCGCAATACCACAACGTCCCTCCACCCAACGGCTACAACAACAACCCTAACAACAAGCGCCCGGCTCCTAAAAGAGCTTAGTACCCACCCTTGCCAGAAACACTCACAGACATCTTTTCAGCCCTCATGTCGGTGAATGCCATACAGCTCCCTCCGGAACGGCCCAACTGGAATCCGGCTGTTGATCAGACGAAGTATTGTATGTTCCACAGGCAACCGGGACATACCATTGAAGGGTGTTTTCAATTCCGGGACCTAGTATATGATCTTCATGAAGGACAGAGGATAGATTGGGCCGAAATGCACAGGGCCATCACAGAAATCAAAGAGAAGAGAAGGCAGCTGCCAAGGCAGCAAGTACAGCAGCAAGTACAGCAGCCATAGCAGCAACCGCAGTAGCAACAGCAGCCGGTGCAAGACCTGGGGATTCATCAAAACCTAATGCCAAACCATCCTCCTGCTCCGCAGCCTCCGCCGCCGGCACCAGCTCAGGTCAATGTCGTCCAACCCCCGGCTCCTAACCCCGGGTGGTCATTCGACGATGATAACTCCACGCCGCAGGTCATGGCCCTTCACCACAACTACCATAATCCTCCCGCTTCCCCTATCCTTATACCTACACACCAAACTCCTCCTCCACTCGTCCTCCCATTTACCCCTATTCTATCACACGCACCATCACCCGCGCCCCCGTCGCACTCACCATTGCTCACATCCGCTACCATCACCCCCTCCCCGCTCGTGCTTACATCCACTATCGCCATACCTCCGTCTAACCCTCCACTCATCACACCTCCGTCCACTTTTGTATCCCCACTACCACTCGCGCCCACTGCCACTAAGCCCTCGCCTATTATCCTTTCCACTACACCCTCTTCCGCACCGCTCATCCATCCCACTGGGCCTACTAAATCACTTATCCTAAGCCCATCTGAGGCCGCGGTAGCTTATAACTTCACTCTACGGAGCGGGTGCATGTTTCACCGAAACTATCCTTCCACTTCCAACCCCCAGTCTTCCCAACCAGCGGCTGAACAAGAAGAGGCCGAGCCACTACCGGGGACCCAATATGATCTATTACATCATTTGGATAGGGTGCCCGCCAAGATATCTGTGCTGGAACTGATTAAGAGATCTACCCTTCACCCAGATGCATTAAGAGACTTTCTTCAAAAGGTGATGGTTAGTGAAGACATGGCAGTTGATAGCTTACCTACCGCACTGGCAACAATCTCCAAGGGGCCAACCATTACTTTCTCTGAAACTGAGCTAGCACCACCAGAAGCTCGGCAAATGCCGCTGTGCATTAATATCATTCTGAACAAAGTCAGCATCGATGCGGCGTTAGTTGACACAGGGGCATCTATCAACGTATGCCCGCTCAGCACTCTAAGGGCTTGTAATCTGTCAGAAGAACTTCTACACCCAACTCCCACTACCATAGCTGCTTATGACAACTCTCGGCGGGCATGTCACGGGATTGTCACCATTCAAGCTGAGCTTGGGCCTCTTACTATGCCCGTGGAATTCTATGTGTTGGACATTGACCCTATGTTCAAGGCTATCTTGGGTCGTCCGTGGATCGATACCCTCAACGCCGTACCCTCTACTGCACATCAATGCATTAAATTCCCTTTCCAAGGGAGGGTCGTCAAAGTCAAAAGCTTATCCACAGTCCAATCAGTGAAGGCTCTTTCAGAGAAAGTTCTTCCCACGTTGTGGCCAAGCAGTCGGACCGTTATGTCAGTGCTAGATCTTGACTTTCCTTGGGCTTACGCACCTCGCCCCATCACCGCAGCAGTTGACATCAAGGTGAAGCCCCAGATCCGAGATTCCAAGGGCTGGGACATTATACTGAAGCTAGGCTACCAACCGGGGAGAGGCCTCGGTGCTCAATTGTAGGGACAAACTAAGCCCATTTGATGCGAGACGAGACCACGGACACGACAAGCTCGCGATTGTCCCTTAACGAGGGAAGCGTCGGATGTGCGCGGTTGTGAAACCGGCAATGAGCTAGGGTGGTCGGCTCTCACTTGTGCCCGGATCGGGTCACGGGATGGTCACGCTCTCTCTCGCAGCAACGGTGATATGAAAATAAAGTGAGATACGATCCTAGAACATGCTCTCTAGTAGTGGCATAAACAAGTATATATGAAAATAAGCAAATGTCGAGTGTAGGGAGCGAGAACGATACCTCCACGCGCTCGACGTGGGGAAGACAGACCCGGCCGAAACTCGTACTCCCGGAACAATAATACACAATATTACAGCAATACACGCCGCTGCCCACTCCACGCAGGGAGGTAAAGGGCTACACAATGGGGTCCGGGAGGACCGAATTCGGGTTGACGGGCGGCTTCTCGCGTTGATTCGGCAGCACCTGAACTAGTGACGGTGGGGCCCACGTGCTGTCCGGAGGGGTCGAGTGGGACCCGGTGACACTGCTGTAGTGGGGACACTTAGGGAAGCGTTCCCTGGGCTGGCGGCACGCTGGTTCACCGGCCGGAGGCCGGGCGGCTCCGATTGGCACCGGTCGGAATAACCGGCCACAGACCTGCCGGTTCTATTTTTCGGCGCGCGCTCCGGCGAGAACGGACGCTGCGATCAGCCCCGACGTCGGAATGTGACGAAACTGGCGCCGTTGGAAAGCTACTTCGAAGAGCTTAAACCCTCTATGATTACCGAAAAATAATAAAGCATATACTTCTAATTGGCGAATTTTGAAGGTTGCTGTTGTACAGTGGCCTAACTCTCAGATCTGCAGGGCTGTTCTATGAGAACTGCCATTGACCGCAGAGTAGATGTCCGATTCAGCTCTTGAGGTCTTAATCAAAGTTGTAGGAAATTGAGCTAGAAAGACGGAAAAATTGGTTTTGACAAGTTTAGATGTGTCTACGAATTGATAGGATTTTAGTACTAACAGTGGGTCGGATATGGAATCTGACTAAAAGCACTGTAGCAGAGATAGAACACAAATTTTGAAAAATAGGTGGAAGACTGATCAGAAATTAATAAAATTCATGGATGTAGGGAATGATGGACAGAACACCTAGTAAAATTGGGAGGGTTTGGAAAAATCACAAAGATGGTCGGAGGTGGGAAACACAGAGCTGCTGTCACTATAGACAGAGACATGACAGATCTGGGAGTGAAAGATGAACGAAAATGTAAAGATATCAAACAAAGGATTTTGGACCTGAATTTTTTTTTGGAGATGGGGATACAAGATAGGAACAACCTCTAAAAATTGCAGATCAAGAGGACGTCGTGGCTGACTGCAGAAGTTCATGGAAGTCACCTCTATCCAGTAAGACAGAACCTTGAAGATGGCTCCGCGGCGGCTCGTAGGCGGCACGAACGGCGGCGGCGGCGGCACCGATGATCACCGGAGGTAGGGGGAAGAAGATAGCACTCTAGAATGGGGGTTGGGGATGAAGAAAATAGAGGGGGAGAGAGGGGAGGTCGAAATTCACTCAAGCGGGGGGGGTCTTGCACAATGCTTTTTCTCATTTCATTAATATTCAAATGGAAAATACAAGTATTTATATGCCTAATCTAATCAAATCTCCACCATTGGATCTAGGGATGAGGAATGAATGGCCTAGATTAAATGTAACCAACACACACAAAAAAAAAAAAAAAAAACCCAAGTGGGAGACAAGCTTGACATGGTAGGTAGCCTACCTTAGACTTTTTACTCCCTTTGTCTACCCATGTGGCATTTGACATTCAACCCTTCTAGATGGCCACCTAGGATGGTTGACCAGCACCACATAGGTGACATGGACCAATGGGAAAGGGCTGAGGGCCCCCTTGCTGGTCCTACTGTATAATTGCATAAAAACCCACACAATCCATGGGAATGACTCCTTGACTTATAAAGCCTTACATTTGCGTACATACTTTCCCAAGGATATAAACACAAACTAAAAGGACATAAATGCAAAAGAAAAAGTACATGCTCGGCGTCGATTCCCATCAACATTCCTAAAGGCAGGAAAATGAACAGAAGAGGTCTCGGCTACCGAGAGACTGCATTATCTATGATGGGTGATTCTGGGCCACTCACCTGGGACTACCGTCAACACTTTGTTCGAGGGCCTCTCCAGGCTGGCACATTAACTCCACGGCCAGCTCCGCCAAGGGAAGATACAGTCTGTCCAATTGCCAGTCCACCCCCAGTGCTAAGGGGCCAGTTGATGATGTGATTGACTATGGTCCAGCCCTTCAGGGGCTATTTCATGAAGAAGACTGCCAGCAGCAGCAAGAGGTTCGGCTTGTTCAGTGGAGGCCGAAGAAGCATCCGGCTCAGCATCTACAGGAAAAGGGGAGTTCACCGATTATCTTTTCTTGGTCTCCCTCCCGCTTTCAATCTCTCCTCCAGCAATGGGAATTCTTACCCCGTCTTCCTCCCATCATGGTAAATCCATCCTTCATTCATCCACCGGAAATTCTCTTTGTTCCCTGTGCTTGCGGGCATTGCCCGCTCATTGATCTATCCACTCTATTCGCTCCTCCTCCCCCCAACGCCCAACTCCACAAGATGTGGTTCTCGTCTTCTGATCCTTTCTTCGATTGCATCTTCCCCGAGCTGTTCCCCATGCAGCTCCCGCCTCCTCCATCTTGTTGTGTAGTCTCCACTGATCTCCAAAAAAAAACGTCAAATTCAAAACGGAGATTTCAGTGGAAGATTATGCTACCTTGTCTCCATCCTCCTCCCAGGGGCACGAGTCCCCTGCTCCTTCCCTTCCACTTGGTCTTCTTCCTCCTAGATTAGGATTAGAGTCTATCGAGTCTAGGGAAGTAGAGTCAGTTAGGTCTAGAGAAGTAGGGTCTTGTTCTGGGTCGTCCAACCCTTCCTCCTCTGAGTCGTGCCCACTTGCGCGTCCTCCCAAATCCGTCCCTGATAGGTTCTTGCAAGATCTAGCTCAGTGTTGTCATGCCCTTTTGAAGTGTCCAGAATTTGTTGCTACGGCAATTATGATTGAAGATGAAGAAGAAATAGAAGGGGTGTGGAGCGATGACGGACTCGGTGTCTATGAAATCTTGGATGGAAAAGATCCGATCAATGAGGACAGTGACATAGATGACACTGCCGATTTGTATGCACAAGGACTTAAGAAATTCGACGATCCGTTGTCGGCAGTGGATGAACCTACAAAGGAAATCAACTTGGGAACTGAAGAAGACCCAAGGCCCATCATTATTACCGCTAATCTCCCTCCACAAGTAGAAGAAGATTTAATTAAGGTTCTGAGGGAGTATAGCGATTCTTTCGCCTGGTCTTATGAGGACATGCCAGGTCTTGACCCCTTTTTAGTGGAACATTGACTTGTGCTTAAACCAGGGGCAACACCTGTGAAACAACGGTCAGGAGATTTCACCCCCACATGGCCTTAAGGATTAAGGAAGAGGTCGACAAATTGTATAAGGCCAGATTCATTAGAGTTGTTCTATATCCTCATTGGGTGGCGAACATAGTCCCTGTTATCAAGAAAGATGGGAAGGTGCGTATCTGCATCGATTTCAGGGATCTCAACAAAGCATGTCCAAAAGATGATTTCCCGCTACCTCATATTGATGTCTTGGTCGATAGCACCGCCGGGTACGAATTTCTGTCATTTATGGACGGTTACTCAGGCTATAATCAAATCCGTCTCGCTCCGGAGGATCAAGAGAAAACCTCCTTCACCACGCCCTGGGGCACGTACTGTTATGTGGTCATACCATTCGGTTTGAAGAACGCAGGTGCCACCTATCAAAGGGCAATGATGGCCATCTTCTACGATATGATGCATATCTATATGGAAGCCTACGTGGATGACATTCTGGTGAAGTTGAGAACCAAAGAAGAACACCCCTCTATTCTGGCTAAGGTGCTGCAAAGAGCACGGGAGTACAAGGTCAAAATGAATCCAAAGAAGTGCGTATTTGGAGTCTCTTCAGGGAAGCTGTTAGGTTTCATAGTGAGCAAACGGGGGATCCAGATTGATCCTAACAAAGTGCAGGCCGTCATGGACATGCCTCCGCCTAAGAACATTACGGAACTTCGAGGACTGATTGGTCGATTGCAATTCATTAGAAGGTTTATATCCCAACATTCTCAAAGGTGCCGTCCGTTTTATGAATTGCTTAAGGCGGGGGTCAAGTTTGAATGGAATCAAGACTGTCAGAAGCCTACGAGGACTTAAAGGAATATCTATCCAATCCCCCAGTTTTGCAATCTCCTGTCCCTAGGAAGCCCCTGATCCTATACATCTCGATTATTGAGGACTCCCTAGGGACGGTCTTAGCACAAGTAGATGATGAAGGGAAAGAGCGGGCTGCGTATTACCTCTCTCGGTTATTCAACCCAGCTGAGTCCAGATACACCGCTATGGAGAAGACTTGTGCCACCTTAGTGTGGGTAGCTCAGAAGCTTAAACATTATTTCCTTGCCCACCCAGTTAGGTTGATCTCTAGAATGGATCCGATTCGCTATCTCTTAGAAAAGCCTGTCCTTTCTAGTAGGTTAGCTCGCTGGTAGAGCTTCCTCTCTCAATTTGATATCACATTCGTCGTTCAGAAGGCGGTCAAAGGATACGCCATCGCTGAGCATCTTGCCCATCTTCCTATTCCTTACACTGACTCCATTCAGGACGATTTCCCTGATGAGCATCTCTCTGTACTCACCCATCACCCCTTTTGGTCGCTGCACTTCGATGGAGCACTCAATTCCCAAGGCCGAGGGATCGGCGCTGTTCTGCTCACTCCAGAAGGAGTGACTATTCCCTTCGCTTATCAACTGCAATTTCCTGCTACCAACAACATCGCTGAGTATGAAGCTCTCCCAGCTGGACTGAAGCACGCCTATCTCCTAGGTGCGCGCTATTTAAATATCATCGGAGACTCTCAACTCGTCTTGCGGCAAGTTCTGTCCACTTACCGCACTCGTGACCGCAAACTCAAGCCATATCAAGATTTGGTCACGCTCCTTGCTAGGCAATTCCGTAAGTTGATATATATCCATACTCCTCGCTCTCAGAATATTCTAGCCGATGCTCTAGCATCTCTTGCTTCCTCTCTATCTTTCCCTCTCAGTCGGAACACTGAGACTATCGTTGTTCAGAGATTGGACGCACCCTCCCTCCAGGATCCTTGGTTCATCAACCTTAGGAAGGCTGTAGATGCGAGGGCTGAGAAGGAAGATCTAAAGGAAGTATCTTTAATAGAGTTAGAAGACATTCTGGATGAAGAAGAATTGCCTTGGTATCACGAAATCGAGTTGTGTTGCAAAGAAGGATCATTCCCAGAAGGGGCAAACGCCGAGCAGCGCAAGTCAATAAGAAGAGCCGCCTCAAGGTATACTATTGTTGCAGGAGAACTATACAGGCGCGCTACTAATAGAATGCTCATGAGATGATTAGATGATGATGAGGCTTGGAAAGTGGCTGAAGCAGCCCATTCTAGTGAGTGTGGAGGTCATGTCAATGGCCAGGCTCTAGCGAAGAAGATCCTTAGGCAGGGCTACTACTGGCCCACTCTAGAGGAAGATTGCTCCCTCTATGTCTGGAGGTGTCTTAATTGCCAACTCCATGCCGATAAAATCCATGCTCCAGCTTCATCTCTCCATCCCCTCTCTGCTCCTTGGCCATTCTCTATGTGGGCTTTCGACGTTGTCGGCCCGCTCGGTGATCCTAATTCTCGGATCAAGCAGAAATACTTTATCCTTACCGCCACTGAGTACTTAACCAAATGGGCCGAAGCCGAGGCGTACGTAGAGATCAAAGCTTCAATGGTGTGCCACTTTATCATGAAGAATATCATCTCGCGGTTCGGAGTGCCAAGCAGTATCATCACCGACAACGGACCCCAGTTTGTCTCCCAAGAGCTCAAGGACCTATGTAGGAAGTTCAATATTGCATTGCATCATTCATCTCCATACTATCCTCAAGGCAACGGTCAAGCTGAGGCCACTAATAAAACCCTTCTTAAAATCATCAAGAAAACATGCGAATCTCATAAGTTTTCCGATTGGCCAGAAAGATTAGTGGAAGCTCTGTGGGCTTACCGCACCTCCATCCGTACTCCCACGGGACAAACTCCCTATGCTCTTACCTACGGGATGGAGGCGGTGCTCCCATATGAGATTTTGATCCCTTCCCTTAGAGTGCAGCTCGATAAGAACTTAATCTCGATGAACGTCGAGAGGCATTGCTCATCCAGTTGGAACTCTTGGATGAGAAGAGGATGAATGCGGCCGATCACGTGTCTGCTTATCAAAAGAGAGTTTCGCGTTATTTTCAAAAGAAGGTAATTGAACGTAAATTTCAAAAAGGTGATATGGTTCTGAAACGCAGATTCGTTCGGTCTGCAGGACCTAGGTCTAAATTGCAACCTAACTGGGAAGGGCCGTTTGTCGTAAAAGAGGCTTATCCAGGGAATGCTTATCGCTTAGTAAACGCAGAAGGTGAGGAGCTCTCTCACCCGTGGAATGGGTTGTACCTTAGGCGGTTCTTTCCTTAAAAGTCTAATCCGTGCCACCCCGACAGTAAGATGTTCCTCCATTTCTCTAAAAAGGGTCCCGAGTAAGGCAACCACACACTACACAACATCCCTGGTCAAGTTTCCCGCTTTAAAAGACACCGTTTCTCCTCGGCCATGCTTTGGGGGAAAGTTGAAGTCCCTGTACGTTCCTTCCTTCGGCTAAATCCAGGGGCAAGAGGTGAATAAGGAGGCGACAACCAATCCAGGCACCCTGATAAGAGGAGGTCTCAAATAGGGGCAGTCCGTTATGACCTGATGCCACAAGCAAAGAAACAAGAAAAAAAAGAAAGCAAAGGACAAAATCAAAAGTATCATCTCAAAGGTCTATTGAATATGATTCCAAAGCTCCAGAAAGGCAAGAAAAAGAATCTAGGCATGACAAGAGTGGCAGTACAGTTCCCCGCGGGACGAATGAGCCCGGTCGCATGCATGCCTAGAGTGGACAAAGGTTCGATGACGGACACAAAGCCCTGGCGCAACAGACCAAATTTCTAATGGGTTGTCTGGAGAGGAACCCAAGTCCTAAAAGCTTCTAAGTCTGGCCTAAGCTTACCCCCGTGTTCTATTTTCCTTTTTCAGGATTGAAACTAGTACTCTGGGCATGGCCCTGGTAGAAACACCATCATGAAAATCTGGGCCTTGGTCAGGGTTTGTCACTTCATTGCACGCCAACCTCGGGACTCTCAATACGATACGGAGGGCTCACGTTGCTAGGGGAAAGCATTGGTTTTTCAAAATCCAAAAACAACATATATTTCAAAATCCAAAAACATCATATATTTCAAAATCCAAAAAGCATCATATATTTCAAAAATCCAAAAACATCATATATTTTGAAATAAAAAAAACATCAAATATTTCCAAAACTCACAAAAAATTCAAATATTTTCCAAAATCCAAAAATACCATCATATGCATCGCATGCATCGCATTAGTTCTATTATGTTTTTTTCCCACCTATTTAATAAGGCTCCACCCCTTGACCAAATATCAAGAAACGGTCGTTATCTAACTTGCTTCAAGGCAAGGGTTGAGTCTAAGAACAGATCTAACTTGTTCCATGTTTAAGTATATGCAGAGCGCAGGATCAAGGACAAAGCTGAAATCTCATAACTATGCAGGTTCAGGGCTGTAGCGCGCCATCAGTGGACTGCCACACTCATATAATGGTCTTTGATTAAACCGTTACTTTCCTTCAGAACGTTGGCTTTGATTCTCACAGCAGCTCTCTCTCTAACGGCCTGGGGCACGACCGTTATTCTTCCCAACGGTCCATCGTTGGACCGTTACTTCCTCCAGAGAATTTAGTTCTCAGAGCATACACTCTAACGGCCTATCTCCCCTCCGTTATATCCTCCTAACGGCCCTGATCCGATCCGTTACATTCTCCAGAAGCTCTGTTTTGCTGATCATTCTAGCCAAATCAAAACACAAAGTTCATGTCCATTCAACTAAGGCAATCCCATCTTATCCAAATGAACTTAATACAACACAATATTGATAAAATTCCAACTCTGATTGTCAATTACATCGTTCAAAAGGAAAATCAAGCTACATTCAGTTTCTTATCCGCAAGAGGGCGGATCTTCCTCAACTCTTTCGCGTAACCGTGGCGTGCTTCGTCGTTCTCTTCCACTTCTTCTTGCCACGGACGCACCTTGCTGATCTCCCACATGGTTAGCGTGTTCCAGACTGCTCTCTCATCTTCCTCGGTCCCCATCTTCCTAGGTAGAAGGGGAGGATAGTGTGATAGTGCAGGAACTTTAATCCGAGGTAGTCTGATCTGAAGATGGCACCGGTGCGGGTTGTAGATCGCCATGGTGGTATTTCCCACTAGCTGGAGGTCCAGGCCTTGACGCCGTGGTATTCTAAGAAGAGTGCTCCGAAGGATTCTTGGTCGCATGATGAACTTGTCTATTTGGAAAGGTGTTGAAGAAGAGGCGCCATTCATCCCGAGTTTTCTTATCCGCCGTCTTGCATTCAACCTGTGAAGAAAATCCAGATGCCCCTCCAATGAAGAAGAGAGGGTGGCTCCCGAAGATCCGGCTAGCAGAAGTTGTGTCTTCCTTTGGTTGGAGTTTGATTCTCACTCCCATCCAACACTCAAGGAGTATCATGGAACCGAATAAGGGTCCTCCAAGGCAAGCCGAGCTTAGTCCTCATAGAGGTATGAGAGGATCGCTTGAGAGAGGGACATTCCCCGCCACAACCCACTGATTATGCTGAGATTTTGGGTATCTAAAAGGTGGTCGGTAGTAGTGAAAAGGAAAACTCCGCATAAGCAAACCACCACCACCTTGGCTATTGCTTCATGTCTCTCCCACTTGTTGTTGCAATGAGACATTATCCACTGTGCCAAGGGTATCAAGTGTATGTGGTGTGGGTTGATCATGGTCCTCACGTCCTTTGGATTATGGATGAAATCACTCAAGATCAAGGACGGGTCGATAGGCTCAACCGTGTAGCAAACTAGGTCTTCATCCCCCGCCTTAGTCTTAGGAAGGGCTAGGTAGGTTTCTACCTCCTCTAATAGGACTGTTGCTTCGAAGGAAGGGAAGATGAAGGTGTGTGTTTGTGGATGCCACAATTCTATGAGGGCTGAAATACTAGGCCAATCTAATATCAATTTCTGGAAGTTCTTGCCTAAAACCAAGAGAGGTTGAAGGTGCCATGCTTTAAGAATTGATGTAACATCTAAAGGGAGTGCCTTTACCATGGGAGCCACCCACCTCAGATTAGAATAGCATCTTGGACCGGGAAGGGGCTAAGAAGAAAAAGAAAATCATGAGGAAGAAGATGAAGTGCAGAAATTTCTGAACTTGGTTAAGTTATGGAAGCTTACCACTCTTTGAGCATTAGAGCTTAGATGCTTGGGAATTGAGGTTAGCCTTTGCAGCTCTCCATACTCTTTTCTTGCAGCTTTGGGTCCAGTGTAGACTCTCTCCTCCATAGCCATCGCCTCGAAGCTTCTCTTCATCTTGTTTCCTGCCCTTAAGAGGGGTTTTTCAGCCTTCTAGTAGAGAATTCAGAAAGATACGATTTTGGCTAGGTTTTCAAGTTTTAAAGGTTTGGTTTTGGCTTTAAAGGAATAAGATTCGGATTGGAAGGCGTTATCTTAAGTTTGGGAGAAGTCTAGAACGGATCAAGGGCTTCTTATCTCAGGTTTTGCCCCTTACGGCTCAATCCGTCTCGGATTACAATTCATGATATAACGGTTTGTCGTCAGACCGTTACTTGACTATGATGCTCCAGCTCTGGGCCGTCACATTTCCTGTGGGTTTAAATTTAGTCCAACCTTGTTCTGTCAATCTTAACGGTCTAGCATCAGACCGTTATATTCTTATGACGCGTTCTCTCTGAGCCATTACATTATCTGCTGATCAGTTTTGGTTTCTTCTTGGTCAATCATTCTCAATGGTCTTGCTCATGACCGTTATCTATCTCCGACGCACTGTGCGTGGACCGTCACATTTCTTGTACATTTTGTTAAGTCTATACATCCCATTCGTCATCCTAGTCTATACATCACTTTCAAGTCTATACAGCATCTTGAAGTCTGCACATTCATACTTCGTGTTGAAGTCTACACATCATGTTGAAGCCTGTGCTTCACTTTGAAGCCTGTACAACATTTTTGAAGTCTACACATCATGCAGAGTCTACACCGCCTCAAGTCCATACGTTTTTTGAAGTCTGCACATTTGTTAAGTCTATACGTTCTTCATCCAAGTCTGCACATTTTGGCTAAGTCTATGCATCCCATTCTTCATCCAAGTCTACATCATGTGAAGTCTATACGTCCCATGCATTTCCCAAAGTCTGTACAACAGGTCTCAAGTCCATGCATTCCCCAAGTCTGTACAGTCTTCATCCAAAGTCTACACATCTTTAAGTCTATGCATTGTGTACAGTCTTTACCTAAAGTCCATACATTCCCCAAGTCTTCATCTAAAGTCCATACATTCTCCAAATCTGCACATTCTTCATCCAAGTGTGTACAACCCCAAGTCTGTACATTCGTTGAAGTCTATACATTCTCCCCAAGTCAGCACGTTTGTCAAGTCTATACACCCATTCCTCAAGTCTGTACATTCCACAGTCTCAAGTCCACGCATTCTCCAAGTATGTACAGTCTTCATCCAAAGTCCACACGTCATTCAAGTCTGTACATTCTTGATCCAAGTCTATACATTGCCCAACGTGTGCACAACCCCAAGTCTGTACATCCCTCGTCCAAAGTCCATACATTCTTCAAGTTTGAGCATTCTTTGTTAAAATGAAGTCTATACATCATCTGGACGACTGCACTCGAAGTCTATACATCACTTTGGCAAAGTCTGTACACTCATAAGTATGGTCAGCACGTTCATAGTCCAATATTGCTCTGCCATCTTTAACGGTCTAGCATTTGGCCGTTACTTATATATGACGCCCCAGATATGGACCGTTACCTTTCCTGCTGCTCAGTTCTGCAAAATTGGGCTCTGTCCTCTCTGAGGGTCTTCATCTGATGCGTTACTTGATCCTGACGGTTTGGACATAGACCGTTACATTGTCTGCTACTGTGATTGAACTATTCCTTCCTGCCTCTGTTTTAGACCTGGCGGTCTTACAGACTTCCGTTCACCCTGTCCATCTCACATATCACATTTCATCCACACAATTCTTTCACACATCCACATGCATTTCCTACATTTTCTTGCATTCATTCCCATTCATTTTCACATGATCACCTGTTTGCATACACATTCATTCATTCACATAAAAGTCACAACAAAACACAAAAAAGATTCACATTTTCATTTCATTTTCATATAAGTTATGTACAAGTAAAAACAAAAAGAAAAACATGCATCACTCGGCCTACTTGTCCGCCGGGCCGCCATCATCATCTCCACCCTCCGGCTTCCTCGCCGGTGGTGCTCTCCTACTGGCCCCTCTCCGCCCTCTCATTCCTCCGTTGACCAGAGAAGCTAACGAGGTAGTCTGCCACCGATCCGGCACGAGCAGCACTCCTCGGCGCTCTGCTCTGAGAGACGCTCCGCTCCGGTCCTCGGCCCATCATCCGTATGGTCCTCTCCAAGGTCCGAACCTCGACCTTCATGTCGTGGGCCTCGAGTCGCGCAGCTCGTGCCTCGGACCGGTATCTCTTGAAATATGCTGTCTGCGTTGCCGTCCGCGCAAGCTCTCCTCTCAATCGGGCCACCTCTGCTCGTAAGACCTTTGCCTCAGTCCGAGCCAGTTTCGCCTCGGCCACTGCTGCGGCTAGCTCTCTTGCCTATAGTTTGCATTGCATATAGTTAGTCGCATAAACATGAGAATTTGAATAAAGCATAAGCATTTAATTTGCATAAGCATTTAGCATCTTACCCGCTCTGCGAGGGTGGCCTCCGCCTCCTCGGCCCGGGCAACCGCTCGGGCGAACTCGGCGTCCCGCTCAGCTCTGTCCCCGGTAGGCTGTGAGGATGATGATGGGGCATCCGGTCCCACTCTTTGGGCTCCCTCAGCCCACTGCATTTAGAGATCATTGGTCAGTTCATCGCATTCGCGTCATAATCATAAACATAATCATTTTAAGTCCAAGGTTTTTAGAGTTTTACCAGAAGCTCCAAAGCGGTTCGGTACTCGTCCCGCTGCTGGACGGTGGCGTGGAGTAGCCCCTCGAGCTCAGCTATCCTTCCCTCGGGGTCTAGCTGCATTTAGAAAGTATATGAGTCAGTGCATATAGAATAAAATTTTCATAAAAGAGCATTCAGAGTATAGGGTTTTATTGCATACCGGTCGTCGGGTACCTCGGTACACCCGGTCCCCGTACAGTCGAGCAAAGGCTTTCAAGTATGCCTCGTCGCTCTCGTCCCGCTCCTTCACTGCTCTGCCCCGCTTGTTCCAATCGTGGACGTACTTCACCTTCCGGGCGCACCAATCTATGTCACCACTAATTCCCTTCGCTGACTTCCCCGGGCGGTCGTCGCTGTGGCGTGGAAAGGTCACCTCAGGCTGGTGTAGTCCCCGAGTCCTCAGAATCAGTCGGTAGTGGAGAGGCTCGATGATATGGATGCAGTGCAACCATATGTCTCGTCCCCGGTACAAAAGGGCTGCCTCCACCCATGGCTGTCCCTCGAAGCTCTCGCCTCTGTATGGGGTCCATCTCACCTGAAAGCATGAATCAAATCATCATATAGAAGCATATAGAAATATTCAAAATCATTTAGAAAGCATTTTTGAGTTCGGGCTTACCACCGTGTGCGAGAAGGAATCCAAATCGTCCTGGATCGCCCGGGTCAATCTGATGATCGACCCCGCGTCCCTTGCGACCACCCATCGCCTCGCGATCGGGATGCGGCCGGTGTGGAGTAGTGTGCCCCGTCCTATGCCCGGGAGGTACATGTAGCTCCAGAACTGCATTTAGAAGTTAAGTCAGTAACTTTGCATGAACATTTGCATAAATCATAATAGAAGCATTTAAATTGCATTTACCTGTAGAAAAGGTGAGAAGCCGCCCAACATCGTCTGTCGGTCCGTCGTACTGAGGGACTCGAACAGGAAGGCCAAGACTGCCGCTCCCCAGGCGTACTTTCCAACTCTGCCCAAATCCTTGATCATCGGCAGCAGCCGACAGCTGATCACATCTGCCCGAGTCGCGAACAGGAGCTTTCCGAATAGTAGCATCAGGAAGCGCCTCAGGGTGCGATCTCCCTCTGGTCCAGCCTCTGCCGCCACTCGTGGGCGCACCTGGTCAATCACTCTACCCAGATGCTCCTCTAGTAGCTCGCCCACAGCTATGGATGCTCCCCTCAGTCCTAGGCTCTCTTGTAGTACTGATCGTGAGAGCTGGGATGACGTCTGCCCCGGTCTGATCAAATCTAGCCCCAGCAGCTCCTGGGCCATCTCTCGGTAGTTCCTGTAAGTCCATCCTGTCACTGCGGCTCCATGTACTCGCAGCCTGGCAATCCTCGCCATGTCTTCTAGCGTGGGGATCATGTAACCCCACGGGAAGATGAATGCTCTGCTGATCGGATCCCACCTCTCGTGCAAGGCGTACAGCAGAGGCGTGTCCATTCTGGTCACCTCGATGCTCAGCACCTCAGCGAACCCCATCCCGGCCAATCTCTCTCTCTGGTAATCGGGCAGTGCCTGGTACACCGTCCGGATCTGAAGCCAGGAGATCCTCGTCCATCTTTTTCCCTGCATTCATTTAGATCATAAATTAGTCAATTGCATCATGGAATCATTTGCATAGCATTCATAAAATAAAAACAAGACAAAAACTGAATAATTGAAAACATAAAAAATAGTTCTGGCCTCTGGTGCATGTAACGGCCTTGGGATGGGGCGTCACATGGCTCTAACGCATCTAGAGCGACGCGTTAGGCTTGTGACGGTCACTGGAAGGACCGTCACATTCCCTGCTAAAGGGCGTTTTTTCCTTTGCATTCCGTGGCTTCTCACTTTGGCCAAAAGGCCTAGAAACAATCCTAAATGGGTGCATAGACCCATTTTCTACCCCCCATTGTCACATGCATCCACATAAAAACTCAAAAAAATTAAAATTTTGAAAATTAGGGCGGAGGCCTACCTCATGGTCTTGGCCCCTCTTCCTCTTCTTCTCCTGTTCCTTGGGTTCTCCCTCGTCTAGGAAGGTTTCCCCTTGGTCCTTCTCGGCCATTGGAGCCTCTTCTTCCACCCTTGGAGCTCTCTTCCTCATTTTTTCTTCCTCCGGCCGTCGTTCCACTTCCCGCTCTATCCGACGGTGGAGGCGGCGTATCACCTTCTTCTTCCCTCTCTCCCTCTTCTTCGGTGGCTGTGGGGCCTCGTCGCCGGCCATCTCCTTCGGTGGTCGCCGGTGTTCTTGAGGTTTCTCGTTTGGGTTTTTTGGGGTGCTAAGGCCTGAGTGTTGAATGAATGAGGCTGTGACCGTTCGGTTTGTTTTTTTTGAACGCTCAGGAAATGTGACGGTCTATCGTCCGACCGTTACACTCTCTGACGCGTACTCTTTTGACCGTTACATGGATTTGAACTGTTTCATTGAAGCATATGAACCGCCCAATCTCTAACGGCCTAGGGCTGGTCCGTTACTTCATATGACGCCCTCTCTGCAGACCGTTACAGCTTGCAAGTTTCTTGATGAATAAAATGGTCCATTTGATGATTGAATGACCACATTTTCTGCCATGGCACATATTATTAATGCTTCTAACACGTATGAATGGTTATGCCTTATTTCATGCTCATATTTAGTATTGGCTAACCTCTTTCTCATGAATGAAGTTGTGAACGTCGCGCTTTGCCGGTCAGGCAGGTAAGTCAGGTATTGTATCTCGTTCCCTTGTCCCTTTAATGCATTACTATATGTTATCTATGATATATTATCTCGAGAACCGGCTGGTCATTCATGTGTTCTGGGATGTGATGTTCCCCTTAAACAAAAATGATGATGATCTAAGTACACATGTTTAATCGTTGGATAGGCCGTTAGGTTGGAAAAGTTTGGGGACAATGGTTCTGTCTTGCACGCCGTGGTTGCAGATGGTGTCCTGACCCTGATTTCTTCAGTCTAGCAATATTATTCTCGAGTATCTTGTTATTTTATTCTTTCTTCACATTTTGTTTTAATGATTTCTTTTTCTTTAGCCCAGCATGCATCATACTCATCTTTTGAGCATTCATGTGCTTCATCTGTTCAAGGTGTCTCAATGATGGTGAATAACTGTGTTCTTGATCTTGAATAAGGAGAATCATTCCATTCTGAATTAGAAGGTTTCCTTCGATCTGTTCGCTTGATTTGGTTGGCTGAAGATTCCTGTCTGGAGTTTAGTCAGTTCTCTTGCCTTTCCGTTGCCTCCAGCGGCTAGCCGTGTTTCCTTTCCTTAGTTGTTAGTTCCTCCAGACTTGCATCCTTCGGTTGGCTATATCCTTGTGATTAGTTCAAAGTTTTCCAGAAAATTCCTATCGCTTGTTGGTAAAGAACGGGTGTCCTTTACCTTAACGCCCACTTTTTGGTCCACTCCGCTCCACTTCCGCTTCATCTCCATGTTCCATTTCGCTTTCGCTTCACCTCCGCTCGCTCCCCTGCAAAGAGGACGTTAAGGAGGGACATCTGTTGACACCCGTTTTATGACCGATAAGTTGGGTCATCTCCTTGTTCTATCCATGTGATGCTCCAAGTTGTTCACTCTTCATTGAGTTTCCTTTATCAGTTTGAAGCTTATTTCATGGGTCTTAGCTCCTTGGTTGAGTGTGGTTCCTTGTGGATTTTCATTGGATGAAGCTTAGCAAGCTCTTATCAATTTTGATCCTCATTATTTCTGACAGTCCTCTGCAGGGGCGTTACATTCTCCTAACGCATTCGCCCTATGCCGTTACTTCTTGAAGAGTCCTGAAGTTTGAGGTCTTTGTTTCAATGCTTATCTGTTGGCCTGCCCATTGATTCTAACGGTCTGTCGTACAGCCGTTACTTCCCTCCAACGCGTCCACTCATGGCCGTTACTTATCTTGCAGAGTCCAACTTGTTTGATCTTCTTCCGTTGATCATATCTCTTTTTGAGATAAGGTTAAATGTAACGGTATCCCCCTAGCGCGTTATTTTCATGCGGCGGTCTGTCGAGTAGCCGTTACATCCAACAGAGAGTCCTGACAGTTCAGGCCTTTTCTCTGCTACTCCGTGGTCGAGATAAGAGTTTGAATTGGTGATTTCTCTTCCAAATCTCATACTCAGAACCTTCTGTTTGATTCTATGGACTCTTGGTGATATTATCTTCAAGGATTTGCTAAGAGTTATCTTCTTTTCTTGCTGGATTATCCTCTGCTCGACCAGAGAGTTTGAGGGCCTATAAATAGCACCCTTAACTTCATGGCCCGAGAGAGGAAGATCTGGAGTTCGCGTCGAAGTGCTGCCGCATTCTGGAGCCACATCTAACCAAGGAGACTTGTCTTTCATGTCCATCTGCTTCACGGTGAAGGGAGTATTCGTTCTATTGAGTTTCAAAGTTCATCATTACGTATTGTGTTCTTCCTCCTCCCTCTCATCATAGACATTGTCCCTCTCCTTATTTCCACATTCTGCATCTGGTTTTCATCATCTAAACATCCTTCCTATCTTTTAAAACACCCAGAGTGATTAAAAAACCAAAACTCTCCCGCTACTTCCCTTTCCTTTTGAATGATCTTAAGTTCTTTGAGAATTGATACTATGGTTGTTTAAAGGGCTAATCTGGGTCTGTTTTCTTGTGTTTTCACGTTCTTTGGTAGGTTTACAGATTCACTATGCGAGGCCCAAGTCTTCTGGCCGGCTGGAAGATTTGGAGTTCAAAGAATTCATAAGCTATTTCTGCAGGGTTTCTGACGGTCTTGAGAAGACACGTCAGGTTCATATAACGGCTCATCTGGAGACAGTCACATTTCTGTGACGCACGGGGTTTGGACCGTTACATTCGGTTGATCTACAGATTTCACTGGTTTTCTCTCTCCCGTGGGCGGGTAATTCATCCACCTATTTTCAAGGTATTTTCAAGTCTCTGGCTTGTGTTTACTTTTGTGGCGATCACGTTCTTTCTTAGTATTGGGCATTAGCTTTCTCTCCATCTCATATCTCTTATTTCCTTTGCTTGCTCCACCCTTGCGGTGTGTTTTTATTTGCTCTTGCTCCACGTCCCGGCGTGTGTTTTTCTTTATTCCCTTAGTTTAGCTTGATGATTGAGATAGCATGCCCGTGCTAGAGCTTGTTCTGGTTGCCTAGGTTCATGGTTCACATGTTCATAGGTTGATTGAGATCTTTGATTTTTGCTTATCATCTTTATTACACATCAAAACAAAAAGAAGAAGAGAGGCAAAACAAATCAACACCGGGTCTATTTCCTCACAACTCTAGATGGTATATGATGGAACACCTTGGAACCCTAACGGTCAACTGCGCGACGCTGACCCAGAATCAGACGCCGTTGCTCCCATAGGTGACACGCTTGCATTGACCTAAGTCCGAGGTAAGATAAGAAAGCGTTAAGGGCGGTAAATAGGGGTCTTGACCTGCCAGAAACACAGAGACCCCTTCGCGGCGATGGCTTCTGTTATTTAGAAGTGAACAACCAAAATGTATTTTGTTAAATAAGGTTGCAACCTAGATAGGGTTCATCCTTCAGGACCTCCATCAAGCTTTACATCTTTTGAGGGGAGAAGGAAGAATGTAGGGGGTAAACCTCCTGAGAGGACCTGGCAAAGCCATTAACCCGGCGAGCTAGTTGAGGGCCTACTCGACTTTCTCCTTTTGGGCAACTTCGGACCATACCCCGAGCATTGTGACACTAGATGCCCCTATTGTGGGAAATTTTTTTGATTTGATTCTTTGAATAGGAGGGTTTCATATGCTAGGGTCTGGCACGGTCATGACCAGGCTTTTTATGTGACTTCGTCACATATCCATAATTTTGCTTGCTTTCTTTCTTTTTTTCTTTTTTTCCTTCGGGGAGAAGAATATTGTCATTTTGTTTTAAAAATCCCCCTTTTTATGCCTGCGGGGACACTACCCTCTTCTCGTGCTCTGACTTGGGCTCGAGGGAATGAATCATACTCTCGCCTTAAGGATCTTGTACTTCGGCTTCACATGCTCAACGTTTTAAGGGCGCCGGCTGTCTCATTTGGTCGAAGAGAAGAAGAACAAAAGAGTGCCGCTTATCTGGAGACCTTCGGGTGAGGCCTTATCAAAGGTGATGCTACCCATTTTGGATAAAACGCGTGAGTGTGTGCAAGTTGTTTTTCCTTCTTATAAACATAAGCCGATGAGGCCGGATAGGAATCTCCACGGTTCTGGCGGACCAAGACCCGATACTTACCACATCTTGACGGTCCCTATGTAGCATGAAGAGTTGATGCAATGAGTTTGGACTGCGTGGCGATCACCAGGCGTTGATTTTGATTTTTCTTTTTGTTTGTTTTGAAATTTGTTTTTTTTTGAAATTTTGTTTGTTTTTTGAATAGTTATGTACAAAGTCTCATGAATAGAATTTCTTGAGATACACCCCATTCCATGGATATCTGAACTCTACTCCTTGGGAGTCCACCAATTTGTAAGCGTTACCCGAGTAGACTTCTTTGACAACAAAAGGGCCTTCCCAATTTTCATGAAATTTTGCCTTTAAACCGGTGGTTTTAGTGATTTTCCTTTTCAAAACCAGTTCGCCTACCCTGAATTTTCTCTCTAGAACCTTCTTGGCATAGTAACGTGCAATTCTCTTGCGATATACTTGTGCGTGATCGGCCGCGATCATCCTTTTCTCATCTAATAGTTCCAGCTGGGCTAATAGGTTTTCTCGACGTTGCTCGGGATCGAGCTCGGGATCCAGCTGCACTCTTAGTAAGGGAACGAATATTTCATATGGGAGTACCGCATCTGTCCCAAAAGTAAGTGCGTACGGGGTTTGACCTGTGGGAGTACGGACGGAAGTGCGGTAAGCCCAGAGGGCCTCGACGAGGCGATATGGCCAGTCTGAATAGTGGTGAGATTTGCAAGTTTTCTTGATGATTCTAATGAGAGTTTTATTTGTAGCTTCAGCTTGTCCGTTTCCTTGTGGGTAGTATGGAGATGCCTGATGCAAATTGATGCCATATTTACCACACATATCGCGGAGCTCATGGGATGTGAACTGTGGTCCGTTGTCGGCGACGATGTCACGGGGAACGCCAAACCTTGCGAGGATGTTGCGCTTGATAAACTTGACCACCATCACTGCTTTGACTTCTGTGAACGCCTCAGCTTCTGCCCATTTTGTGAAGTATTCCGTAGCGGTGAGAATGAAGGATTTCCTTCAGATTTCTCCGGTTCTATTCTCCAAGGGACCAACCACGTCAAATGCTTACATGGCGAAAGGCCAGGAAGCTATCAGAGGATGAAGTGAGGATGAAGGAGCGTGGACCTTGTCCGCGTGGAGTTGACATTTAGCGCAATGGCGGAAAAAATGGGCACAATCCTCGTTCATGGTAGGCCAATAGTATTGACGAAGAAGTTTCTGAGCAAGCATGCGACCATTTACATGGCCACCGCACTCGCCGGAATGTGCAGCTTCGACAACAGCTCGAGATTCGGCCTCGTCGAGGCAGCAGAGGAAAACTCCACTAAGAGACTTGCGATATAAGAGACCACCTATAATGGCAAAATGCTCCGCGGCTCGGCGAATGGCACGCCGATCGGAAGCAGTAGCATAATCGGGGAAGGAGCGATCCTTGAGATAATTTTTAATATCGAAGAACCAAGGGTTGACATCTTCAAGATCAATCTCAGGCTCATGGGAGATGATGTGGACTTGAGAAGAGGGCTCAGAGAATTGTTGGAACCAAGGATCAGAATGTGAGGGGGTGTGCATTCTCTACACGATGACCGTGAATGATGACTTTTCGCCAGGGATTGGAAGAGAAGATGCCAGAGACATCAGGGCATCAGCTAAAATGTTTTGAGCCCTAGGGGTGTGCACCAAGGTGAGCTTCCTAAACCGTCAGACTACCCTGCCGACCAAGTCTTGGTAGGGTTTCAATTTTGGGTCCCGGGTTTGGTACTTGCTGAGGGATTACCGGAGTATGAGCTGAGAATCTCCAATGATCCGGAGCTCCTTAACTCCGAGTGCCAGCACCACCTTTAAGCCCTTGAGGAGTTCCTCATATTCAGCCACATTGTTTGTAGCAGGGAAGGTTAGCTGACAAGCACGGGGAATGATGACACCTTCAGGGGACTAGAGAACAGCTCCGACCCCACAGCCCTTGGAATTGAATGCGCCATCGAAGTAGAGAATCCATGAAGGTTCACCATCTATAATGGCTCCTAACTCTTCATCTGGGAAACTCTCATCAACATGTGAAAATGTAGGGAGTGGATGATGGGCAAGATGCTCGTCAATGGCGTGCCCCTTGACCGCCTTCTGATTGACGTAGGTGATGTCGAATTGATTGAGAAAACTCTGCCACCTCACCAAATGATCAGTTAAGGTAGGCTTTTCCAGCAAGTACTTGATAGGGTCCATTCGCGTCAAGAGCTTGACTTCATGTGCAAGAAAATAGTGTTTTAGCTTTTGAGCGACCCAGACGACGGTCGCGCAAGTCCTCTCCATAGGAGTGTACCGCTGTTCGGCATCATTGAACAGTTTGGACAAATAATAGACTACGTGTTCTCTTTTGGCATCGTCATATTGAGCCAATACTGCTCCAATATATTCATTAGTGGTAGAAACATAGAGCAATAAAGGCTGACCCGGGACCGGGGGTGCCAGAACGGGAGGATTTAAAAGATAGCTCTTCAGGTCATCGAAGGCCTTTTGACATTTGTCATTCCAATCAAATTTAGCCTCTCCTTTTAACATGTCGTAAAAGGGCTTGCATCGCTGAGAATGGTGAGATATGAATCTCCTAATGAATTGCAAACGCCCGATCAAACCACGGACTTCTTTGATATTCTTGGGAGGAGGCATCTCGGCAATGGCCTTAACTTTATTAGGGTCGATCTCAATTCCTCTCATGCTGACAATGAACCCTAGAAGCTTGCCTGAAGAGACCCCGAGCACACATTTCTTGGGGTTCATTTTAAGCTGGTGCTCCCATGACCATTGGAGAACTGCACGGAGGTTCTCTGCGTGGCCACTCCTAGTTCTGGACTTAACCAGAATATCGTCCACATAAACTTCCATATAAATATGCATCATGTCATGGAAGATGGCCATCATTGCCCTTTGATAGGTCGCTCCTGCGTTCTTAAGATCGAAGGGCATGACGACATTGCAGTAGGTCCACCACTGAGTGGTGAAAGATGTTTTCTCCTGGTCTTCCTCTGCTAGGCGGATTTGGTTATACCCCGAGAAGCCATCCACGAAGGAGAGCATCTCATAGCCGGCGGTATTGTCCACTAAGACATCTATGTGTGGGAGAGGAAAATCATCCTTTGGACAAGCACGATTAAGGTCACGGAAATCTATAAAGATGCGGACCCTACCATCCTTCTTCATAACAGGGACGATGTTAGCTACCCATTGCAGATACAAAACTACCCTGATGAACTTGGCCTCATGAAGCTTGTCCACTTCTTCTTTGACCTTGAGTGCGAGCTTCGGGTGAAGTCACCTTAACTTCTGTTTGATAGCTCGAGCGTCGGGCTTCAGGACCAGACGGTGTTCAACTAAGGACGGGTCCAGACCTGGCATGTCCTCATAGGACCAAGCGAAAGCATCGGGAAATTCTTTGAGAATTGCCACAAGCGCAGCTTCCTCCTCATCAGTTAAATTGGCACTTATCAATATAATCTTTGGATCATCCTTGGTGCCAGGATTGATTTCCTTGGTGGATTCGTCAATGGAGACATTAGGCTCATCAAATTTCTTGGTTCCGTTGACGAAGGAAGCTATCGGATCACTACCATCTTCTAATGGCTCTTTTTCTTCTTCTGCATCATCCTCTTCTTCTAAAACGTACACCCCTAGACCGTCATCTGCTGGAGATCCGTCTAGTTCGAATACCCCTAGGAAAATGGGAGTGGAAGTGAATTCAGAGACCTGACAAAGCTGCGCACATTTGTCGGCATGCTGGCCGATATAACGCGCGGGAACCTGACGAACACTAGACTTTTTGGAAGGGAAAGACGCTATGTACAAATCAGAACCTAACCTAGACTCTACCCCACTATGTACAAGAGAAGCTTGTGGAAGGAAGTTCAAGGTGGAAAGAGTCGGCCCTTGGCCGAGGGAGCTATCTTCCAAGGAGGCCGTTTCCTCAATAGTGAATTCGCAAGTCCACATTTGAGAATTGGCATTTTTTTTTTATGGTCATGAGTGAAAGTGCAAACCTGATGTGTGGGTTGCTCTATGACCGGATAAGTGAGGAGCGGAGGAAATGGTGGATGGAATAGGAAGGGGATAAAGAGAACATGTGCTGGCCTCTTCATAGCAAAGAAGATGCCTGAGGAGGAAACTTGATCAGGGGGTTTATCAATATGAAAAAGAGAGAGGAGACCAAAGTCTTCCTCGAATGTTGAATCGGGTGGAATTTCTTTTCTTTGGACAACTTCAAACTTTTCTCCTGACTCCTGCCGAGTTCCTGGCTGATTCGGCCTTATGACAAAACGACCACACACCAAATTTCTGTCCTAAGTGGCCTTAGGTGGCTCTTCTGGAGAGTAACCCAAACCTGCACGACCCTTGGCAACCCAGAGTTTTCTTCTATGCGTAGGCCCTTGTTCAAGCTGACCTAGACCTTTGCCCATGGTGAAGCCCATCCTGGCCATGATCTCCCATCCTTTACCAGGAGGGATGTTGTAATGTGTGATTGGCTGAGGAAGGAAAGGGGAATCAGGTGGACCTAAAGCGGAAGGTCCTACCGCACCTTCTATGGAGAGAACATGTTTCTTAACTTTATCGGGAATAGTCATGAAGGGGATCTATTCGGAAGTGATGGCATTAAGAGTTTCCACTAATGGGATGCTCTTGATCTTGATCACCCTACCATTGTAAGGGAACTTAAAGCACTGGTGGGCTGTTGATGGAATTCTGAGGGTTTGCTCAATCCAAGGCCGTCCTAGGATGGCCTTATATGCAGGATCGACATCCAGGACAAAGAAATCTGATGTCATAACCAGCGGTCCTAAATCAAGTTGGAGGGTCACCTTCCCTTTTGCGCACCTTTTTGAATTATCGTATGCTGAGATAGTGGTGCATACCTGTCACGCCCCGAACCGATAGCAGCGGAACGTGTCGTTTGCTCGGAACGTGGCAGTTAAACAGTCATGTCAATCAAAGCATAGTCATTTCCACAAAACACAATTTGGACAAATAACAAATTTCATTTCAAATATAAGTTCTTTACATATTCGGGCCCATAATAAGCGAAAAGACTCAATAAAGAAAAATTACAATGAGACATAAGACGCAAGATAACCAGACTAGACGGTTCATCTAGATGTTAGAGTTCTCTTCACTCTTGCCCTTGCCCATCATGTTCGGTCTCGTCATCACTAAAGTCATTACCTGAAAAATAATGGAAAACGCAGGGTGAGCAAATGCTCAGTAGGACTTAATATCTCATGCTTCCAAGCTAGCTTTAAGTCAATTACAGTTTAACATACTCATGCAGGTCATGCGAGATATAGAAATCGAGAACTATAATAACACGAGATAAATTCAAGAACTATAATAACCAAACGAGTAAGCAAGATGCTAGATAAACTCATGAAGAGTAAGGACAATGATAATCAAGAGAGTATAGCGAGATCTTAACAAGTACTTTCTCAAGTTAGGTCAAGAGCATTCATGAGTAAATATAACATTCGTCTCTCTATGACGAACACTATCACGAGAGCTTCAAAGGATCTTTGTGACAAGATAACGAGTACTATCAATGGGATAATTCAAGAACATCTATGGTGATCGATATAGAAGTAGAAAAATTACTTCTACAAGCACTATATAGCATTTGCCAAGACACTAAGGGAATATCACGTCGATATGATAACCCCTCTAATAAGACAATGCAAGATCTTTTCATGACGAACAATTAGTTGTAGAAAGGTGTACTATGATGGCAATTACTCCCGATCATCACCATCACGATAGCGTTTACACATCTAGCACTATATAGGATTGGCCAATGCTCTAAGGGGAAAATCACGACGATATGATAACCCCTCATGGAAATAGCACTAGTTAGTATTTGGTCGCACACTTAGGAGTTCTCATGACTATATGATTGCCCCTAAATGCCAATAACCGAGTTAGTGAATGCCAGCACCCGATCATCGTATACCGGTAACGTTTGGACTTTGCCTCGCCCAATAGGGTCAGATCAGGACCCGTAGCATTTAAAATGTCATTTTAATGGGACCCATAGCCCCTGACATTTAGTCTAGACTAATTCCATATTAATGGCCAAGAATTTCAAGGATCAAGCATGTAAGAACTTTAAGATAGATTTCATGAAACATAGAGTTCAAGGACAGAACTTGTAATAAGGATGATATATCAATAAACCAGATGAAAATCATGACATTCTGGAAATCTGGGTGATTAGGTACAACCAGCTCAGTCGGCCTTGAGGGAATCCAAGGCTACGAGGAGACTTACGGAGGTCCCAATGACTAACTTACCAGTCCGAAGGAACGGAATGTCCGACGGAGGGCTCGTATGTCACCGAGAGTTCAGGTGTATACGTAAACCAATCATGAAACAGGGACTCCATCTACGGACGTGAGATGAGAGCACCAGCAGACCCAGGTATAGGTCAAAACCGGAAGAAAACGGTGAGAACACGAATGTGTTAATTATAGAATTCATGTCCATTCAACTCTATAATTAACTATAATTAAATAAACTTACATTATTTGAAGCCCATGGGTGGCGTCATTTATTAATTAGCGTCCTCTTGGGGAACGTTAATTTTTATGATTTTTAACTCAATTTATTTAACAAGAATTCACATTTATATCTATTTAATTGAATAAATTCAAAAACATACATTAAAAGGCACATTGATTTATTTAAAATAATTTAAGAAAATAGAATATATGATAATTAGGAGAAAAATACAAGGATTCCAAATATATATTTTTTATAATTTTCTCTTGCATAGTTTGGTAGATAGGGATTTTCAAAGATATAATTAGAAGATATATATATATATATATATATATATATATATATATATATATATATATATCCAAACAATTGACGACTTTAGTGGGTGGCGTCAAAACAAGTTTTGACGACATAAAGTTGGTCGTTATTTCAAAAAACTCAATTTTTAATCATCTCTTTTCTAGACTTAACCGCGTCGGAATCTAGCTTATAATATATCGAAATGACCGGCTCGAAAAACTCTACCTAACCATACGTTCAAAATAATTTTTCGATGAGAGACGGGAGATCTTGCGATAGGGGGTACGAAAAATGGTGCAACCACTTTCACTACCTCGGTCTCCACCCCAAAAGTACACTCATAAATTTCCATGGCCAATGAATATCCCGGCGACCCCGAACGGGCTATCAAAGTAAAAGTTCCATACTAATATGCTACAGTGATTCATGTGATTCGCCGAGTTCGTTAGAATAATATCTTTTATTTATTTAATTATGTTAATGACAAGTTAATAATAGCATGTAAGGCAGGGAAATTTCTTCAACCAAATCTTCAAAATTTTAAATCAAATAACATCAATATAGATAGCCGCAAATAAATTTTCGCTTTATAGGAAATTTATAAATCACGTTTATCAATTTCTATTTATGCTGCATTCTGTTGAACATTTAACGATCTTAGGATAATAACATGATATAGTGCATGCAAGAAATAGTTTCATATCCGGTTTTAATCATAGTTTGGTCTTGGGTAGAGAAAATCTACGAAAAACTATATTATTTTGCCTGAGATGTAGAGATAACATATGCAATCGTAAAAACAAGTATAATCATGCGGTAAGAAAATTTTTGGAGATATCTATATGTTCTATTTAATCTAGTATGAAATTTTATCTAATATTTTGTTTGGGAGATTGCCTACCTTTTGGTGTTTATAAGGATGGAGATGCAGACCAGTGAAGAACTAAGAATAATAGAATAAGCTTGCTTGCTTCTTCTACTACAGCAACAACAACAGCTTTACATAGTTGCAATTGCACTTCAACGGTGGTAGCACACTATAGCAGGGGAAGAAGACATGCGTGTGTGTCAACGTTGGGAAGAAGAAGACCCCACTATCCTGCACGAACTCCACGAATTCCCTTTCGAACGAAGCCTTTTTGCAATAGTAGGGTTCTGCTACTTAGAAGGGGTCTTATTTATAAGATTAACCTCTTGAGAGTTTTACTGCAACTAGTATTTCCTTTGTTTAAAATCCTTAACCAAGTTATATCTAAAACCTAATCCTACTAAAGTAATACTTTCCTAGATGGCATAACATTCCTAGGTCGAGGGAAATACGCCCACGGGGTTTCCTTAATTTAGCTTTAAAGAATTAGCGTCCATATCAAAGTCTCCTTTTTAAGAATTAACGTCTATGTAACAGTCGTTTTTTTAAGAAATAACGACTCTCGTACGGGCGTTATTTACTGGTTTAGTTCATGTTGCAACCTTTAAATATTTTTATCATTTTTATTTGATAGAATCTTGTTACGAAGTTTTATGGGTAAGCTCCTTCCATTTTTCTCTAATTTTTTCATATAGTTTGTTTTACAAAATTCCTTTAAAATAAAAGATGACACTATTCACACACTATTCACATTTAATAAAATAACGACTTTACTATAGTCGTTATTCACGTGAGCCACGTCCAACCCGTGGGCGTTATTCAAGTTTTGTTGTTAACCAAAATTATATTTATGTCCTTAGCCCACTAGTTATTTTTTTTTTGCCTTTACACTAAGGCCCCTCCATGTTCCCACGTGACCCTTCTCAAAGCTTTTTTTTTTCTAAGAAGGCCTATAATATTATAATTGGGTTGGACATGTGTTCTTATCCTTTATTAAGGCCCACTAATCATTTTTGCTAAAGTTATAATAAGCTTTAACTAAATTTATTTAATAGTATGCTTCATATATATATAAGGGTCTTATTTCTTATAACTTAACTATTTATCCAATTTACTGAGTTTTACCATTTTTTTTAGGGTATCAGAGTCGGGTTCGATCCTATGAAAGTCTTTATATATTTGTACGTGTATAAATATATTTTTGGAATGAGATTCCTTCTAAATACTTAAAGTTGTATTTTCAATTTAAGCTATAAATAGATAAAGGGATATATTCAATATCTACTTCTTAACTATTTATTTATACCTTTATTTGTGCCCATTTATTAAAATTTAGGCTAAATAACTATTTTAGCTAATTATCACTTTTCCTTTATCAAAATTTTAATCCTCATAATTTTCTATGACTAATAATTATAATTATTTTTATTTATTCTCTATTTAAATTTCTGGGGTGCTACAATACCTCTTCTAAGTTTTCCTCCTGGAGACCAATCTTCTTGATGGTTTTCATGGGACACACATTGATGGACGCTCCGGTGTCTATGAGGGCGGAGTCAACTTTAACTCCGTTGAGAGTAATAGTGAGGCATAGCGGGAGTGACCTGCTTTCTGGCAAAGCAAGGTCTTTATCAGAGAATGAGATGGATGGTCCGCATGTAAGGCCCATAATCGCTTCGGTCACGCCACTTACTGGGAGGTCATCATTGACGATAATTTTTTGGAGGAATTGAAGTAGAGTGGCTTGGTGTGACGTAGATTTTCTAAGAAGCTCCAGGATAGAAACCTTAGCGGGGGTCCTATCCAGATGCTGGAGAATGTCGTACTCCACGGGAGGGCCTTGAGAATTAACCCCTTCCTCCGATTGAGATTGCCTTTGGAATGGGGGAATGATGCGGTTCCGGAGAGTGACATTGATTGAGACTTCCTTTGGGTCATTCTGTTCCGAGGGCTTTGGGCGAATGAGCTATAAGGGAGCTGGAGATCCAAATATATATGAGAGAGAGGCTGAATCATCTCCAGATTCGACAGGAGAAGGAGGAAAGATCGATTTTGGTTGAGGTGGCTTTGGGAGGACCAAAGGGCGCTCCTACACCGACTGAGCTTTTTGAAAGACATAGCGCTCTTGACATGAGATTTGAGGAGGGTTGATCAAGGTGAGTGGTTTTTGGGTAGCATTTGGAGACTGACTGGGTTGTGAGACCAGGTTTCGGGATTGAGTGAACATATTGACATCTGCCCAGAGTTCATGAGCTTCTACTTCGATTTTCCTGTACCAGCCTGAGAATCCTTCTACGCCCCACATCTGAGTCATTCTGAGAACTCATGGTTCCATTCAGATCACCGTGTTTACCCGCTCATGCTGCCTTGAAGTGGAGGGATCTTTTGTTGGTTGATGAGTTGGCAGTGGGTTATGCACTATGCCTAGGTCCTTGTTGGGTTTTTTGAGGTTGGCAATAGCTAGCTTCACATCTGCCCAATTGATTCTCCCCTCCATTCATATCATATACCCAGTCCCGGAATTGGAAGCAATTGAATATGTCATGCCTGGGGGCTCGGTGATATGGACAATACATAGAAGTGTCGGCATTGGGATGGACCCAATCCCGCTGCTGGGGAAGCTGAATGGAATCCGAGGACATAAGGGCAAGGAAAATGTCACCTAGAGTTTCAGGCAACGGAGGTTAAGTAGCCCTTTTCGGCCTAGGGGGTCCGTAGCTTTGAGGTGGAGGGACATTGGAATAAGGCTTGGGATTACCTTGCCCCTGGCTAGCCGTAGCCTGAGTGGGATAGGAGGCCTGGCGATTGTTGGTTTTGAAGGACTGGCCAACTGCATTGACATGCTCATTCACGGTGACACCCTCGGTGGTAGGGACAGCCGGGGCCTCTCTACCCTTGGTGCGAGGCTCGAAGAAAGGAGGCAAGGTGGAATCCTTTACCTGGGCTTGGACTATCCGAGCTCGGTTGTAAAGTTGGTGAAAGGTGTGGAGTTCACTAAGCATTAGAATGGCCCTGAGTTGTGGAGTGGCGTTGTTCACCATCATGGTGACAGCCTAGGATTCGGGAATGGGAACCTCCGTCCTAGCAGCCATAATCCTCCATCGGTTTGCAAAACTGATGAAGTCCTCGTCGGGCTTCATTTTCTCCATGACTAGGTCAAACAAAGTGGGGGAAATGGATGACATGTGACCAAAGTGAGTGAGGAATCGCTCGGAGACTATATCAAAGTTAATGAGATCGATAGCTAGCAAGGATGCAAACCAACGTAGGGCCTCGCCCTCGAGGGATTTTTGAAATAGATGGACCAACAAGACCCTATCGTGTAGCCATTGGTGGGAGTCCATAAGGAAACCTGAAAGATGATGATGAGGGTCAGTGGTACCATCATACCTCCTATACTTGGGAGCCATAAATCCGGGTGGGAAATAAGAATTAGGAAGCTTGCAATATTGGGCTAGCGAGTGGGGATGCGAATTGGGCATACTTTCGGCCACCGCTTGCCGAATGTAGCTTTGGATCTCCTGCCGGAGTGAGGGGTTCATCCCTTTCAAAGGGGCACCCATGATTGGTGGAGTTGGGGGTGAAGGAACCCTTTGTGGGGGTATTGGATAGCTGAACTTGATCGGAGTTTCGGGAATGGGTCGACTCACAGACCCTTGAAAAGGAACTTGAGCACGGGAAGGTGTGACATGTGTGGGACGGCCGGAGCCTTCCCACAAGAGGCCATCGTGGCTAAATCCGCGGGGGAATAACGTGACAGCACGCTAATCAGCTCCTGATCGTCGTGCGGAGATAATGTAGGAGCCCGCGGGCTACCACGGCCATGGTCGCTCGAGGAAGAAGAAGCCGAATCGGCGTGGGTGGCCTCATTTGGTGTGGCCGAAAACATGCCTATGAAGGCATCCAAACCATTATCCTCTATTTGAAATAGAGGATTGTCCCTAATTCCGGAATCGAATTGGGGAGGAAATTCCTCCTCATAACCTAGATTTGAATAAACCTTCTCCATCCTAAACCAATTATTAGTTGGTTTAGAATAAATAAAAAAAAATGTTTAGGGGGGGAAGGAATGTTTTCCAAACACAACCAAGTATAGGCACAAACAACGTCCCAATTTCTCTTTTTTCTAATTTCCACTTTCTTCTTTTTTTTTTCTTTTTCCTTTTGGTTCACTCGAAGGAGAGAAGGGAAACTAAGAGTGTGGTGAAATGAACTCCAAGAGCCTAGCAGAAACTTCACTCAACCCAAGGTGACTAATAGGACTTCCATGGTACAACCTGCCTGGCGACCGTGTGGGAATCCACGGTTCGCAAGGACTCACGGAGGTTCCCGAATGGACTGAACCGATTACACCAGAGTGGGAATCCCCAGGTAAAGGGTCCAATACCAACGAGAGGGTTTCCTAAAAGGGGAGGTGCCGGCTCTTCCTAAACCCTAACCCATAGATTAACCTGCAGATTTTAATCATACAATGCACAAACAAGCAAAGTTAAGAGAGAAAGAACAGATCTAGCGCACATAACACTTCTACGGGGGAGAAAGCATGGACAAGGCAGAGGGCGGCCAGAGTGCTGGTCGCCCACAGATCTGGGTGGCCAGGTCGACTGTCGCCCAGTGGAGAAGGCGGCCAGAGTACTGGCCTTCTAGCAGGGATGAGGGCGGCCAGGGCGATGGACGCCTAGAGCCCAGGGCGGCCAGAGTACTGGTTGCCAAGGAGGTGGCCTAGGCGGCCAGGATTTTGGCCTCCTTCTCTTCGAGTTTCAGAAAATTGAAAAATAGAGCTACAGAAATTGAACTAATGTACAAACATGATTGCACTAATCCTTGACTTCAAGCATGAAGGACTTACAGTAGGCACTAGAAGGTCCCACCGTGATCGCCACTTCGCTTGTAGGCGCCCAGAGATTGGCGTTGGATGTGGTGTCGTGGATGTTGTTGGATCGGATCGATCGAGGATGCGGACTTGCTTGGTGCTTTGGGGATGAGATATCTCCGTGCAATGATACCTACATAGGAACAAAAAGAGTCAGAACGTGATCGTCAGAGGTCGTTTTACCTGAACCTCACAGGGTGATGATCACGGGGAGATGTTCAAGGTGAAGAGACGTGGGTTCCCTCTTCTTCGTCCTCGGCCTACCAAGGGCAAGGAGCCCTGCTCGTCCCTTGTGCTAAAGTCCTACAACGTAGCTCAAAAGAACATAAGAAAGAAGGCCATTAGTGAAACTTGTAGTGTAGTATATGATCTAACAAATGGAAAGACACGAGACCAATGGTGGCGAAGGTACCTGGGGGTGGTGGGAAGGAAGGATGGCTGAGACTTTCGACCACCCACCTCCCCTTTGTTTTTTAGAAAAAACGTCTTAAGTTGGGGACTAGGAAACACTACATGTAGGACTACGAACTTACCTGGAAGCCGTAATGCAAGTAGGAAGTAGAGGGTGTGAAGTTCAAACCAGGTCGAAGGAAGAAGGAGCAGCCTCCGGGATGAAGTTCTGTCAGTTCTCCCCTTTTCCCTCTTCCCGAATGTCCTCCCCAAAAACAATGTCCACCCCCCTTCTTACTCTGGAGATGGTAGAGTTTTGGTTCGACGAGCCGGAAGTTGCAAAACGTGGGTGGAAATCATGCAGAACGGGGGAGAGGATGTGGCCACGAGTTGGGCCACATTCTCTGACCAAGTAAACAGGGGAAGGCTACCAAGTCGTTGGCCACCTTGAGGAGGAGGGCGGCCATCACTCTGGCCACCTACTTGGGGAGGGCGACCATTGCCCTGGTCGCCCAGGACTGGGGGCGGCCAGATCTTTGGCCGCCCAGACCTATGGTGCTTGGGCCCCTAAATGGACGAGGCCCAATAGCCTAAGGCTATGGGCTGGACTTTAAAAATTCAAACATCGGTAAAATGAGTATGACAATTAAGCGTAATTTACACGAGTGCCCATTGGGGATCCACGGGATGTCCGAAATTAGGCGTCTACACCCCCAAGGGGATTTTCAACTACAAGCGCATGCCCTTCGGTTTGAAGAATGCCGGCGCTACTTACTGAAGGGCCATGACCAAGATATTCGATGAAATGCTACACAATACCGTTGAATACTACGTTGATGACCTTGTTGTCAAGACTAAGAGGCACGAAGACCATTTGTGCGACCTCCGCAAAGTCTTTGAGTGTCTCCGGCAATATAGGCTCAAGATGAACCCTATCAAATGTGCCTTTGGTGTATCCAGCGGTAAATTTCTCAACTTCATCATCAGGTACCGAGGAATCGATGTGGATCCCAGCAAGATCGAAGCAATCCGGGAGCTTCCACCACCCGGCAACATCACCGAACTCAGGTCCTTCCAAGGGAGGCTGACCTACATTTGGAGGTTTATATCTAACCTCTCCGGTCGATGCACGCCTTTCGACAAGCTGATGAAGAAAGACGCCCCCTTCGTATGGAACTCTGAATGCCAGACGGCTTTCGAGCAAATCAAGGAGTACCTCCTTACTCCCCCAATCCTGGGGGCACCAATCAAGAGTAAACCCCTCATCCTTTATGTTGCTGCCATGGACGCTTCGCTAGGAGCTATGTTGGCGCAAATTAATGAGGAAGGTAAAGTGTAGCCCCTCTATTACCTCAGTCGGAAGCTAATCGGTGCTGAGTACCGCTACTCCCCTATGGAGAAGGTTTGCTTGGCATTGGTGTTCGCCGTTAAGAAGCTGCGACATTACCTCCTGTCTCATCGAGTCGAGCTTATATCCAAGAACGACCCCCTGAAGTATCTCCTTCGGCAACCTGTCCTCTCTAGCCGACTGAGAAGATGGGTGCTCCTGCTAATGGAGTACAACATTACTTATATTCCCAAAAAAGCAATCAAGGGACAGGGCGTGGCTAAATTCTTGGCAGCCCATACAGTGCCAGACGACTCACCTTTCAGCTCGGAACTCCCGGACGAGGAGTCCCTTGCTGCTCAATCACAACAACCGGTTGACAAGAGCGGAGATGTCTTGCATTACTGGCAGCAAAGCGCTCTCACAACCAGCGTACCTTACTGGGAGCTCTACTTCGATGGCGCTTCCCGAGGGATTACCCGGAGCAACCAGGATCCAGCCACCACGACAAGTGCCAGCATTGTTTTCTTGACTCCTCAGGGTGGAGTATGAAGCTCTGCTCATTGGGCTCCAGATGGCTCTCCACATGGGCATTAAATGTCTTAAAGCCTACGGGGACTCCCAGCTGATAGTCCGGCAGGTCCTCGGCATCTATGACGTGCAGAAGCCAGAGTTGGTTCCGTACCATACCGCCGTCACCAGATTAACCCAGAAGTTCTATTTCTTCGAAATAGATCATATCCCCAGAAGAAACAACGCTCAGGCGGATGCCTTAGCAAAATTGGCCGCGGCCATCAAGCTCTCGCCTGAGGGCGAGGTCGACATCGTCATCAAACACAGAAGGCTGATGCCGAGCTCACTCGAAGGCAACACCGGTCCCACCATTTACGAGGTCCACGACCTTGACCAGAGCACGCCTCCAGAAGAGGAGGATTGGCGTGCCCCCATCATCAAATTCAAGAGATGGTGGCTCCCTCCTGACCGGGCTCAAAGGGTTCAACTGCTCTACCGAGCGGCCTCCTATGAGCGGATCGGTGACTCCTTGTACCGACTCGTCCATGAGAAGGACAAGTCTATTCTTCTGAGATGCGTCTCTCTCGCGGAGGCTCAAGCCGTCATGCAGGAGGTCCACTCCGAGTTGTGCGGCGCGCACCAGGTCAGAGACCGAATGAAGCACAATATCAAGCTCAAGGGTTTACATTGGCCAACCATGTACGCGGATTGCGTCCAGTACGCCCGTACGTGCCATCAATGCCAAGCCTTTGGCCCAGTACCCAGAAGACCTCCTAATCCATTGCGTCCTACAGCCCCCACCTGGCCATTTGCCGAGTGGGGCATGGACATCGCGGGGCCTTTCCCGCCATCTTCTAAGGGCCACAAATACATTTTGGCCGCCACTGATTACTTCTCCCGATGGGCGGAGGCCCTTCCCTTGCGAGAGGTCACCGAGAAAATTGTTACTAGATTCGTCCGGCACAACATCATATACTGATTCGGTACTCCCAGTCGCATAGTGTCCGACAACGGGACACCATTCAAGAATAAGGCCGCATACCAGCTAGCGGCCAAATTCCACATCGACTGGAGAACCTCTTCGGTCTACAATCCCCAGGCTAACGGTTTGGCGGAAGCCTTCAACAAGACCCTCTGCAAGCTCCTGGCTAAGATGGTTAGCCACCGGAAACGTGATTGGGGTGAGGTCTTCGAAGCACTATGGGCCTATCGGACGGTCTACAAAACCCCCACGGGGTGCTCGCCGTTCTCCCTTGCTTACGGGACAGAAGCAGTTATCCCCATCGAAGTCCAGTTAGCTTCTTTCTGTGTGGTGGTCCACACCGACCTTGCCGGCCCTGACGAAAGTGAGTACCAGAGAAGGCTAGAAGAGCTCGCCGATCTAGAAGGCAAGTGGCTCGAAGCCTATAAACACCTGCAAGTATACCAGGCCCGCATGGCCCGGGCCTATGATAAGCTCGTCAAGCAGCGAGCTTTCAAGCAAGGCGACCTCGTCATGATCAAGGAAAAGGAAGTCATGGCAGGGCGCTCCAGTGGAAAATTACAACCAAATTGGCGAGGTCCATACTGAAGTCCCGAGGTTAAATGACACCCAAGAGGGGGGGTGAATTGGGTGATAACAAATTTTTATAAAATAAAAACAAGATAACGATTTCGAGAGGACACAAGAGGGCCGCAAGCAAAACAGGCTATATCTCTCAAAAATAGCCACTGCATAAACCCTTGGTACTCGGCGGAGTTAATAGATCCGTAGATGTACTCACACAAACTGTTATCTTTTCGGCAAGAATGACCTTGTCGGTCCGAATCCAGCTTTTGATATACCGAAGGATTTAAGAGAAGATGATTAACACACAAGATCTAAAAGAAGCAGAAAGACTAGATCCACAAGTAATCATAGAAGGGGGAAAGAAGATAAGGTGCAAACCACGAGGAGACAGTACATTTAAGGTGGTTCAGATGCCATAATGGCAGCCTACGTCCACCCCTCACCGACAGTGAGGAACCACACACTATCTTGTAGAGTGTTACAAGATCAACCACACACACACACAAACAATCAACCTTGACTGCACACACACACACACGGATCTGTGAAGATCCTCACACACACACAGAAGATTCAAGATTACAATCAAAACACACTTGAAGCTGAGAAGGATGTGAAATTGAAAGAACACAAGAACAAGAGATTGATTAAAGATCCCCTTAGTTGATGAAGAATTCTTTGGATGCAGCTTGAGGTCGACTTGATCCAGGCTTGATCTTCTTCAGATATAGCTTGATCTTCACTCTAGAAAGGAGGAAGAAGGATGAAGAAATCTTCTCGGAACACTGTTCACGTCTACAGTGCAAGCTTCCTCCTTCTCACCTTTGGTAGCCTCCTTGATCCACTCTTAGCATCAGGGTTTTCGAAACCCTCTTGTATAAGTTTTATAGGTTCTTGAATGGTCCAAGTACTCCCCCAGACTAGATCCACAATTTCTGGAAAGTTTGGTTGCTTAGGGATTAAATAATACCAAGAGGAGAGCCATTTCTCGAAGTGACAAAAAAGTCAACATTTGTTGGCAGCTCGAGGTTGGCGGTCGACCTACAGATCCCAGCGGTCGACCGCCATTGGCCGTCCTATAGCCATTTGGCTGCTGGAAAATAGGTCGATCGCTAGCTCCTGGCGGTCGACCGCTAGGTTCACAGATTCCTAGATTTCAGTTCTGTTATTTTAGGTCAACCGCCAAGGGTCCACAGGTCGACCGCCAATCTCCAATCCTGCAAAAGTCAAGTGTTAGCTCACTTGAAGCTATCCATTTGTTTGATGATTGAAGTGGGCTTGTGTTACAGTTAAGTGCAAGTTGGTTTATACTCGAATAAACACATGGAAGGATTCAATAACACACATTTGACATGGGGTGAAAATTGATGGTTTAAAGCATGAAGTGTCTCTTGAAAACAAGATACATGGGAGAGAAAGGTCCTGGGTTTTGTTATCATCAAAATCACTCGGATATGTTCAACAATCTCCCCCTTTTTGATGATGACAAAAACTAGGCATTAGATTTGCATTTTCACCAAAGTGCCTTTGAAAGAGTTTTAGATGCGTCGACAATCACATTTGAAATTCAGTTGAAAACCATCAAGTTGAAACATTTGAACTCACGATGTGAAGGCATTCAACACGTCCATATCAACACAACATTTCACTTCCAACACAAGCACGTCAACAAGTCCATACCCGCCATTCAATACTTATTTGCCATATTGACAGGAAGTGAGATAGGAGAGAGCCAATCTTGTGAATTCAAGGAGTGCATTCTTCCATTCATTCTCATTAGATCCATACAGGGTACATGCAAGGATTTCATAGATCCTTCCATTGGGTACACGGAATGCAAAAGGTGAAAGAGGGAATGCAACCACTAAATGCAAACCACTAAGGCAATATAACCAAATAACCAAATGCAATACAACGTGCTCAACCTAAAATGCAAACGACAAACATGCATGCAAGCAGGCACACACACACACATAGCATATATATATGAGCCTAGTAGCCTACTTCTCCCCCTTTGACATCAGCAAAAAGGAGAGGCATGGGATATAAAAAGTGGACAAAAGTAACACTAGAGACCCAACAACAGCTACACAGCAGGGTGATCCTCAGCTTCCTCGCCATGAACACCATCTGGTGGACCATCACCATGGGGGGAACCAGTAGGAGCAGGAGCAGGAGGAGGAGGAAGACGATCCTCAAGGCCATGGAGAAGATCATCATAATGACGGAGCTGGTTACGGATGGAAAGAAGGGTATGGTTGGTGAGGCGAAAGGTCTCACGGTTATCTTCATGGCTGGCAAAGAGAGTGGCCATGTGGATAGAGATATCATCCAGATCATGAGTGAAGGTGTCCATTCGTCCAGTCATGGTATCCATAAAAGTATCCAAGCGCCCAAGGGAGGAGTCAAGCCGACTTTCCATGCCTAAAAGACGCCTGTCAAGATCCTCATAGTCCCCCCGAGTGGAATGCCCAGCACCCTGAGTGGAAGACTCCCCATGAAAGTACTGCGGTGGAGGAGGGAGAGCCGCGGGAGGAGGCACATCTTCAGGCTGGACTGGTGCAGGTGCATTGTGGTTATCTTGCTGTGGGTCCGGTTCTTGTTCGTCTTCACTAACATTCTCTTCCCCATAAACTGGGACAGCACGACGAATTGTGCCATCTGCTGCACGGTAATATCCCATATATGAGAAAAGCTTATGCTCATTATAAATGTCATCATGGCGGACCAGAACAAACTGCTCATCCTCCAATGGGACCCCAATAGAAGTGAACACTCCAGTGAGTTGAGAAGCATAAGGCAGGGACCGCCGTAAATGTTTCCGGCATCGACTTATCAGTTGAGTCATGAGGCAACCCATATTAATTAAGTCACCATTCATAACATGATAGAACAGGAATCGGTGCACTTTCGTCACTTCATCTCGACTGCCATTCTTGGGATAAATAAGTGTAGTAAACATATGATGCAGAACCCGTTGCAAGGCGGGAAAGTGGTTGGCATTGAGCTCAATGAGGTCACTCACACCATGCACAAAATCACAGCTCGTCATGGCAATGAAACTTGCCTCAACCTCACCATGCCCAAAATTCATGTCTACACCATGTGAAGGGACTCCCAGGGCACGATTGAATAATTCTGAATTAATTTGGATCTCAATGCCCTTAACATGGTGTACAATCTTCCATCTCTCTCAACCAAATTTCCATAGAACTGTTGTACCAGATAGGAATAAAACCGGTTGTATCTAGTGACAAAGTCAATCCACCCCGGTTGCATTGAAAAAACTGTATAAATGTCGGGTAGGATTTCATTCATCTCTTGAAAATCGACAAGACGAGGGTCGATGATAGACCTTGGAGGTAACCTGCGTGCGGGAGCTTGTGGTGGAGGTGCGGCCGGAGCTTCACGCCTCCGAGCACTAGGTTCCCCTTGGAGAAGACGCCGAGCACTCCTTCTAGGTGCCATTTTAGACTAAGAAACTCGCTGAAGAGAGTATCCTCTTGAGAGGTAAAACCTCTACCTTGGGATGGAGAGAGAGACACCGGGAAGAACTAAGAACACCGTCTCCACGCTCTGGAACTCAAGGAATGTTGGCACGAGTGCACGAACGCCGGTGAGGAGGCGGTCCGAAATAGAAACCAATCGACCGGATCGTGCTCGGGTAGAAAAGGTGTGGGGTTTTTAGGGCTTGAAAGGTGGGAGAGAGATGTGCTAGGGTGGAGGTGGAGTAAGGGAGAGAGAAGGGAGAGTGATAGAATGAGAAAAGGGGGGAGAAAACCCCCTTAAAATAGGGTTTGGAAGCGGTTGAACTGGGCCGGTTCGCCGCTGGCGGTCGACCGGCACGAAGCCAGCGGTCGACCGCTGGGGCATGGAAACCCCATTATTCACCCGAGAGAAAAGGTGTGTAGCCAGCGGCCACCAGAGATGGAAGTGGGCTCCATGACCCTGTGGACTCCCCCATTTTCACAGATCCCATTTTTTTCTTTTTCTTCCTTTTCCTTTTCTTTTTTTTATTTTTATTTTCTAAATCTTTTTCTTTTCTATTGCTAAGCCACGAAAGATATCAAGCAGGAGTCGACTATGGAAACCCTTGAATGAAGACTGCTAAGAGCACTAGATCACTAGTCCACATTTATTTATCAAGGAATATTCAGTTTTAGAAAAATGTCAAGGAAGAAGTGTATATAAATATAAGTACAGGCACACATGCTAGGTATAGTCATACACAATAGAAATGAATCACACACAATGCATGCATCTCACATAATCTACCCAACGAAGAAGAAATAACCTAGTGCAGACCTAAGTACGTATGCCCTCACCCTTGCACATGCCAAGTTCTCTCCTAATCTTATTGAATTGATCCTGATTTAGGGGTTTTGTGAAGATGTCAGCCAGTTGATTAAGTGTGTCAATGAACTTGAACTCAAAAACCCCTTTACCTACATGATCTCTCAGAAAATGATGCCGAATGTCAATGTGTTTGGTTCTGGAGTCTTGAACAGGGTTTTTAGATAGACTAATTGCACTCGTATTATCACATAAGATGGGCACACAATCCACTTCAACATTCAAATCAAGCAATTGATTTTTGATCCAAAGTACTTGGGCTCCACAACTTCCGGCGGCTACATATTCAGCCTCGGCCGTTGAGAGAGCTGCTGAATGTTGTTTCTTAGAGGCCCATGAAACAAGGCACCCGCCAAGAAACTGACAGTACCCACTTGTACTTTTATGATCTACAATGCATCCGGTGTAATCCGCATCGGTATAAGCAATTAACTCAAAAGAACTACCGATGGGAAACCACAAACCAAAGTCAATTGTGCCAATTAGATATCTGAAAATCCGTTTAACAGCTGATAAGTGAGATTCTTTAGGGCATGATTGGAAACGGGCACAGAGACATACACTGAATTGAATGTGAGGGTGGCACGCTATAAGGTACAGTAGTGATCCGATCATACCTCGAAACAGTGTAGAATCTACTGTTTTACCATTTTCATCCTTATCCAGCTTTGTGGTAGTGGCCATGGGAGTTGATATGGGTTTTGCTTCCGCCATCCCGTATTTCTTCAGCAATTCCATAGTATACTTGGCTTGATTGATGAAAATTCCTTCTGAAGTTTGTTTCACCTGCAATCCAAGAAATAAATTCAGCTCCCCCATTAAGCTCATCTCGAATTCTCCTTGCATAGTCTTTGCAAATTCCTCGCATAAGGCATTATCAGAAGCTCCAAAAATAATGTCATCCACATACATTTGAACCACTAAAATGTCCTTACCTGATTTCCTTGTGAAAAGTGTTTGATCAACCTTACCTCTCTTGAACCCATTGTCAGCCAAAAAAGAAGTAAGCCATTCATACCATGCCCTTGGTGCTTGTTTTAGTCCGTACAAGGCCTTTTGGAGCTTGTACACGTGTCGTGGATGTTTGGAATCTTCAAAGTCTGGCGGTTGCTCTACAAAGACATCCTCGTTGATATAGCCATTAAGAAATGCAGATTTAACATCCATTTGAAATAGTTTAAAGTTCAAAGAGCACGCGTAGGACAGTAAGATCCGGACTGCTTCAAGTCCAGCAACCGGTGCAAAGGACTCATCAAAATCAATTCCCATCTCCTGGCTGTACCCCTTGGCCACAAGCCGAGCCTTATTCCTCACAATCAATCCCGCATCATTTAGCTTGTTTCTGAAAACCCAACGAGTTCCAATGGTAGGATGGTTCTTAGGACGCGGCACAAAGAGTCCACACCTCGTTTCTTTCAAACTGATGCAGCTCTTCATGCATCGCCTGAATCCAGGATTCATCTTGAAGAGCTTCATGAATGTCCTTGGGCTCTACTTGTGAAAGTAAGGCCATCAGGTCCTCCTGTTCAACCTGCCTTAGAGAAGACCTAGTTTTCACCCCATCCTCCAAATTACCTATGATGTTCGCAGTTGGATGATCCTTTAGAAATGTGGAGGAGCTGGGCAGATCAGGATGCTGCACTTGTGGTTCTTGCAGTGTCTCAATTGTAGGATCCTCATCTTCCTCATTTTTGCTTGAGGTTGCCTTCAATGGCTCATCCTTGGCTTTAACATTTGATGAGTTCTTAGGGTCTTCATCTGCATCCAAGATGGAAGAAATTTGATTTGTGAGTTTTGACTTAGATTCATCAAAAATAACATGAGGACTTTCTTCAACAACTAAAGTCCTTTTATTGAATAATCGGTAAGCTCTAGAATTGAGTGTATAACCTAGAAAGATTCCTTTATCACTCTTCTCATCAAACTTACCCAGATTGGACTTACCATTGTTCAAGATATAGCAAGGGCATCCAAAGGGTTTAAGATAAGAGATGTTTGGCTTCTTACCCTTGTAGAGCTCATATGGAGTTTTCTTCAGAATGGGCCTTACCATTGCCCTGTTGATGATGTAGCATGCTGTACTTACCGCTTTAGCCCAAAAATACTTGGGTTGGGAATTCTCACTGAGCATGGTCCGGGCCATGTCTATCAATGTTCTATTCTTTCTCTCTACTACTCCATTCTGCTGGGGCATCCTTGGTGATGAAAAATTATGTGTGTACCCCTGCTCTTCACAGAACATGCTGAATTCATGATTTTCAAATTCACCACCATGATCACTCTGGATTGTGGTAATGAGGTAACCCTTTTCATTCTGAATTTTTCTGCAAAACACTTGAAACTCCGTCACGGCATCACTTTTATTAGCTAAAAACAGCACCCATGTGAATCTGGAGAAATCATCAACAATCACAAAGCCATAGGATTTTCCTCCTAGGCTAGATGTTCTAGTAGGTCCAAAAAGATCAAGATGCAACAGTTCCAATGGCCTAGCGGATGAAACAATATTTTTGTTTTTGAATGAGATTCGTGTTTGCTTGCCTTTCGTGCAAGCTTCACAGATATTATCGCTTTCAAATTTTAATTTGGGTAGACCTATCACCAAGTCATGTCTAGACAACTTAGAGATCACTCCAAAACTAGCATGACCTAGTCTGCGGTGCCATAGCCATGCATTCTCATGGTTGTTAGCAACCAAACACACATTATCAACTGAAACATCATCAAGATCAATGGTGTACACATTGTTGCACCTTTTACCAATGAATTTGATTTCATTTGAATTTTTGCACATGACAAAACAGTGAGTCACATCAAAAATAATCTTAAAACCCTTATCACATAATTGACTTATGCTCAACAAATTATGATTCAAACCTTTCACTAGAAGGACATTTTCAATCAGAGTCTCAGAATTCTTACCTATGTCTCCAACTCCGATTATTTTACCTTTGTCCTTCCCGCCAAAAGTAACCAAGCCTCCTTCCTTTTCTTGCAGCTTGGAGAACACCTTCTTGTCCCCTGTCATATGCCTTGAGCAACTGCTGTCTAGATACCATTTGCTCCCCCTGGCTTCAAGACATATCTGCAAGAAGAAAAATTCTCATGCAATTGTTTTTGGTACCCAATCTAGTTTGGGTCCATTGGAGTTAGTCCAGTTCATGGTATATCTCCTCTTGGTCCAGAAAGCACGATCTCTTGGTGGGTTTTGTTTGAACCAACAACTTACAATAGCATGCCCAAATCTACCATAATGATAGCAATTGACAGGTGCAAAGTTTCCTTGAAACTATCGTGATTTGGGTTGAAAATGCTTGAGTTCAGGCTTGGAAGATGACGCATGGTTTTGACTTTTCTCATGGACAAGGGATGTGGTGATCTTATGCTCAAAAGGTTTTTTGTTTTGGGGAGTGTATCCGAGGCCTTCTCTTTGAAAATTGACTTTCACTCCCAACAAATTATTTAGGTTTTGCTTGCCCTTAACAAACTTAGATAACGTGGACTGAAGATCATCCACTTCTTTTTCCAAGCTCACAGTTTTCTTTTCAAGTTCTGAGTTTGTGAATTTCAGAATTTGTTCTTCAATTTTCATTTTCTCACATGCTTTCTCCACTTCAATTACTTTGCAAGATAGTTCTTCTTTGGCTTTATTACAGTCTGAAATTGTTTGTAATAAGCTTTCTCTTTCTTCTGTGGCCTCAAACCATTCCTGTTCCAGTTTTTCAAATTTGACAAAGATATCTTCATGTGATAAGTCATCAAATTTCTGTTTGAGAATTTTGTTTTCAGATCTGATCTTCTCGTATTTTGTGTACAATTTTTCATATTCAGATTCCCATTGTTCATTAGAAATGAAATCAGGGTCAGTGTTTACCTCCGTAGATTCATCCTCATGTGCCATGAGGCACAAGCTTTCCACAAGTTCTTGAATCTCTTCATCAGATGGTTCATCTTCATCGTCGCTCCATGTGGCGACCATGGCTTCGGGTTTCTTGAAATTATCCTTCTTGAATTTCTTTTTCAGATCCGGACATTCACCTATCATGTGCCCGGGCTTCTTGCATTCGTAGCATATGATGCTACTTGGCTTGCTTGACTCACCTTTGGTCTGTGTGGGCTTTCTTGGCCCTTTCCTAAAGTTTCCTTGAAAGTTTCTCTTCTTCCTTAGAAATCTTCTCACTTGGTGAGTTATCATTGCCAATTCTTCCTTTTCATTGCTTCCGTCACTTGATTCACTTTCTTGAAATTCATCATCGGAGTGATGAGCTTTCAGTCCAATGACCTTCTTCTTTTTGATGTCTTCATCAACTATCCTCTTAATATTTTACTCATAGGTCATGAGTGACCCTATGAGTTCATCCAAGGTGAGAGTAGACAGGTTCTTTGAGTCTTCAATTACCGTGGCCTTTGTGTGCCAAGCTGACGATAGGGACCTTAACACTTTCCTTACAAGGTCAGAATTTGAGTACTCTTTCCCGAGACTCTTGAGACCATTCGTGATCTCTGTTAGCCTTGCAAACATTTCGGAGATGGTTTCTTTACGTTTCATCTTAAAAAGCTCATAGTCAGTGACTAGGAGATTTGCCTTGGTCTCCTTGACTTGTGAAGTTCCCTCATATATGAGTCGCAGCTTGTCCCACATTTCCTTGGCCGAGTTACATGTAGAGACACGAGAGAATTCATTAGGGTGTATAGCACATTGCATGATATTCATGGCATTATAATTAGCGGTGCATTTCTTGATTTCCTCAGGTGTCCATTTATCTTCATCATCCCCTAGTTTATGAGGACCCTTGTCCACAACTCTCCAAACTTCGTACTCTTGAGCTCTTAGAAAGACATGCATTCTGTTTTTCCAGTACGAGTAGTTTGAACCGTCAAAGTAGGGAGGACGGTTGATGGAGTGGCCCTCGGGCATCATACCCTTGTTTGCCATTTAACCGGATCTTACTCTAGATCGTTAGATCTGAAGGAGAAGAGCCTTAGCTCTGATACCAATTGAAGTCCCGAGGTTAAATGACACCCAAGAGGGGGGGTGAATTGGGTGATAACAAATTTTTATAAAATAAAAACAAGATAATGATTTCGAGAGGACACAAGAGGGCCGCAAGCAAAACAGACTATATCTCTCAAAAACAGCCACTGCATAAACCCTTGGTACTCGGCGGTGTTAATAGATCCGTAGATTTACTCACACAAACTGTTATCTTTTCGGCAAGAATGACCTTGTCGGTCCGAATCCAGCTTTTGATATACCGAAGGATTTAAGAGAAGATGATTAACACACAAGATCTAAAAGAAGCAGAAAGACTAGATCCACAAGTAATCACAGAAGGGGGAAAGAAGATAAGGCACAAACCACGAGGAGATAACAAATTTAAGGTGGTTCGGATGCCACAATGGCAACCTACGTCCACCACTCACCGACAGTGAGGAACCACACACTATCTTGTAGAGTGTTACAAGATCAACCACACACACACAAAAACAATCAACCTTGACTGCACATACACACACACACGGATCTGTGAAGATCCTCACACACACACAGAAGATTCAAGATTACAATCAAAACACACTTGAAGCTGAGAAGGATGTGAAATTGAAAGAACACAAGAACAAGAGATTGATTAAAGCGCCCCCTTAGTTGATGAAGGATTCTTTGGATGCAGCTTGAGGTCGACTTGATCCAGGCTTGATCTTCTTCAGATATAGCTTGATCTTCACTCTAGAAAGGAGGAAGAAGGATGAAGAAATCTTCTCGGAACACTGTTCACGTCTATAGTGCAAGCTTCCTCCTTCTCACCTTTGGTAGCCTCCTTGATCCACTCTTAGCATTAGGGTTTTCTAAACCCTCTTGTATAAGTTTTATAGGTTCTTGAATGGTCCAAGGACTCCCCCAGACTAGATCCATAATTTCTGGAAAGTTTGGTTGCTTAGGGATTAAATAATACCAAGAGGAGAGCCATTTCTCGAAGTGACAAAAAAGTCAACATTTGTTGGCAGCTCGAGGTTGGCGGTCGACCTACAGATCCCAGCGGTCGACCGCCATTGGCCGTCCTGTAGCCATTTGGCTGCTGGGAAAATAGGTCGACCGCTAGCTCCTGGCGGTCGACCGTCAGGTTCACAGATTCCTAGATTTCAGTTCTGTTATTTTAGGTCAACCGCCAAGGGTCCACAGGTCGACCGCCAATCTCCAATCCTGCAAAAGTCAAGTGTTAGCTCACTTGAAGCTATCCATTTGTTCGATGATTGAAGTGGGCTTGTGTTACAGTTAAGTGCAAGTTGGTTTATACTCGAATAAACACATGGAAGGATTCAATAACACACATTTGACATGGGGTGAAAATTGATGGTTTAAAGCATGAAGCTTCTCTTGAAAACAAGATACATGGGAGAGAAAGGTCCTGGGTTTTGTTATCATCAAAATCACTCGGATATGTTCAACACATACATTATCCACAATGTCTACGAGGGTGGGGCTTACACGGTTGTCAATTACAAAGGTCATAGACCATTCCCGCCTCTCAACGGCAAACATATGAAGCTATATTACGCACCATAGCACGCGTTTGCACGTCAATCAGACTAAGGCGCACGTCCCAGCTACTACTAGTGAAACCGGCCCCTCCCTGCGGGAGGAGGGGAGTTCTAACCAGCCATTCCTTCCAATCTCTAGCCGAGCAACAGGGTTAGTCAAGCCCTCCAAGAACCACCGCCAGTCACCTCCGGGGGTTAACTCCCGCCTTCATCCTTGCCACTACAAGAGCAAGGACACCTCTGCGCCAATAATAATCCAGCCGTCGGGCTCCCAGGTAAGCAAAAAAAATAACATAAAAAAATGGGGTTAAAAATAGAGATACCCCGGCAGACCCAGTCATCCTCACCGCAAGGGGGCGACTGGGGGCAAAAAGGCCAGCAACCCGACTGAGGTGGAAACCCGGGAGAGCACCTCAGGTAAAATTGGGAAACCCCTCGACGTGAAAACCCACCAAGGCGTGTCAGAAAACGCTAAAGGGGGTCGACTCTAGCGAAAACCTGAAAGGGCGGTAGAGCCGATAACGAGAAAATCTTCCTTTCCCCACCAGTCAGAACGGCCTTCCACCCACTCCTCAGTGAGCCGTTAGCCTCACCAAGAACCAGTCTTCAATCAACTTACACTGCTAGATCACGAACCCTATAATTCCCAGTTGGCCTTGCACTAACCCCACTCAGCTCGTCCAACCTTCGGCCCTTGCTTCGACACCACAGGTCAACCAGTTCCTGTGACAATCAAGCTCCTAGTCACCATCCCAGTAGACTTCCATCCTAGCACATCCCCAGACACTTGTCATTCTACGCCACTACATCCTACATCTCCTGCAAATCCAGAGCCTTCAAGTTTCATTATAATCCCAGTTCTCTCCTACAATCCCTGATCCACCGGCCATAACTCCAGTCATATCTTGCCATGCCAAAGTGGCCCTTCTCCACCATGGCATAAGGATTTGTAAAAACCCTTATTAATGGCAGAACAATATCCAGCTACCCACACCTTCCAGTTCCAGGTCACGTCCCCTGATGGCAACACACTATGGACAATAGTCTCAAAAAAATACATAAAGAAAAAAAAATATATATAAAAGAAGAGAATGGGGTTAAAAATTGAGATACCCCGGTGGGCTTGGTCGGCTCTATTACGAGGAGGTGACTGGGTGCAAAAATTGCCACCAACCCAACTGAGGTGAAAACCCGAGAGGGCACCTTAGGCAAAATCGGGTACCCCCTCGGTGTGAAAACCCGTGAGGGTGCACCGGAAAAAGTAAAAGGGGGCCAACCCTAGCGAAAACTCGCAAAGATGGTAGGGCTGGTAAAAAGAAGAAAAAACTCTCTCCCTCTTTACTCTTCACTTACGAAAGGCGTCAGCTATGACACCCCTCGATGGAAAGCTTAACATCACTCCACGAAAATGGTGGCCACTACACCCCCGAGGGTTGGTCATCTCGAGTGCCAGTTCCAGTTTCAGTTCCAGCCCCCAGTTCCAGCTCCGGCTACAACGCCTTCACAGGCCAGCCGCCAGCCCAGTCCCAGCTCCGGCTACAATGCCTTCACAGGCCAGCCGCCAGCCCAGTTCCAGCTCCGGCTACAACGCCTTCACAGGCCAGCCGCCAGCCTCGTTCCAGCTCCCGCTACAATGCCTTCATAGGACAGCCGCCAGCTCCCAGTTCCAGCTCCCGCTACAATGCCTTTACAGGCCAACCGCCCAATCTCCAGTCCCAGTTTCAACTACAACGCCTTTACAGGCCAGCCGCCCAGTCTCCGGCCCCAGTTTCGGCTACAATGCCCTCACAGATTAGCCGCTCAGCTTCCAGCTCCAGTTGGCTATAACGCCTCTACAGGCCAGCCATCTGGCCCAGCTCTAGCTCCCAGCTATCATACCTTTCCAGGTCAGCCAGCTGGCTTCAGCTTCAGTCCCCATTTCCAGTCACAGTCCCAGTTTCAATTTCCAGTCCTTGTCCTTGTCCCAGTCCCGATCTTGGTTGCCACGTCTTCCCAGGCCACATAGCCAGCTCAATCCCAGTTTCCCAAACACATGCGAATCCCATTTTTTGGCTAACGGCATAATGCTAGCCAATACTCCACCATCCGGTTTGGGGTCAATACACCCTCCTGAATCACCTCTGCAACCCTAAACCACGTAAATTGCCCCGTTCTTATGGGCCTACGTTGGTTCCCTGGTATGCAGGCTTTCATCCTCCAAGAGGATTGGCTTCCACATATAGCCTTTTCTTTCCCCTACTACCCAATGCTTAGCCTCTAGTTTCTAACATCGGGTTCCCTAAACCCGATGCCTGTTGTCCCCTATCACTCATGCCAGTGTATCGTAGAACAAACAAGCACGACTAATGATAAGTAGTCGCCAGTTCATGCACACCACTCCATTCCATCGAAAAAGGAAGGGAACAACCCAACAAAGAAAAGATCCGGAGTTTGTCATTAATACTCTGTAAAAGGAGCCCAAGACATGCCCTTGGGGTGACAAAATCCATACACTCTAGATAGCACAAACAAGAAAGGAGAGAGATACAATCAAATCTCCGACTTAGTCCCCTCCAGCGCCGCAAGGTGAGAGTCCACAGCCACAAGCTCCTCCTCCAAGGTAGACAAGAGTTGAGCGCTAGCTCCGACTGTCGTCTCGGCCGCCTGACACTCAGCTCGGACATGCTCGGCGATTGCCTGCTCCTCCTCCAAGGCCTTCCTCAAGTCCTCAGCCCGGGTCTCCACCTCCCTCAGCTGTGCGACGTGCTCCTGAGATGCCAACGCAGTCACCTCGGTGTGACTTCTCTACTCAGCTATGGCTGGCACAAGCTGAGCCCACTGCCCCTACGCCTCTCGGATCGCCGCTAGCCTCCGAACCTTCTGCTCCTGAGCCTCGCGGAGTCACAGGTACTCGGCCCAGATCCCAGCTAACCCAGACATCCAGAGCTCGAGTGAGAAGCCAAGTGCGTGGTAGCCCTGGGTGCACTCCCGCAGCCGCTGCCTCAGATCCTCTGGAGAAGGAAGAGGGTCACTCTGCGAGTAGCCTCGCGCCCGCTAGAGCAGGGCAGTACCTGCACTCGCCTCCAGCAATGGCTCTGGCGGAGAAGCAGATGTTGGCCACTCAACCCCTAAACCCAGGGAGAGGTTAGCACTCCAGTGGAACCTGCATAGTCCCGACAAACACCAAAGGGAGTGAGCAATACATGCAAGACTTCCTTCGACAGATAAGGTGAAAAACCTGAGAAAAAAAGACAAGTCTTGGCTCCTTACCTGGAGCAAGTCCGGCTATCCCTGTGGCGTCATCTACCGGGGTCGGGGAAGGCAACCGCTCCTCCGCCTCGACAGCATCACCCGCCGGGGTTGAAGAGGGTAGTGATTCCTCCACCGTCCGATCATCCCCAGCAAGCACAGGTGGGACAGGGGGCTCTGCCTGCCCACCCTCGTCAGGAGACGACGCGTGCTCCTCTCCAGACTCTGACGCTGCGGGCAACTCAAGAACGTCAGCACTCTTCCAGAGCAAACAAACACCGAATGAGGATGGGAAGAACCAACATATACCTCCAGAAGTGGTCCCCGTCGGAACCTCCCTACTAGCAGAGACCCCGAACGATGAAGAGCTCGAGCTTGAACTCTCCTCTGTTTCCATCTCCAAGCTACCGTCATCTGGAGAGCTCGACGAAGCCTCTGACGAACTGTCGGAGGTGGCTGAACCAGAAGCTCCTGCAAGCCAACAAAGTAAACGCGATCACTACACAACCCAACTTCATACAAGGGCGGCTCTCCAGCTAAGAGTTGCGAACAGGAAACTCACCGGCCAGAATGCTCTCCTTCGAAACCTTCTCAATGTCGACGATCTCCTCGTCGCCCTCAATTAGAGCCACTCCCGCGGGCCCCTCTTCCACCACCTCAGCCCTATCGCGGGGTAGCTCACCCTCTTCTAGAGGCGAAGGAGTACCTATGAACAATGCCAACAGGATCTCAGCACTAGCAGACAATCAGCACAAAGGGCTTACCAGAAATGGTTAAGTCCCTAGCTACATACCTGAGGGTCCCATGCTCGAAGACCCAACCAGTCCCACAGTGCAGGCTGACACTACAGCTGGCAGGGAAACACGGCCCATCCCCGCCAATAGCTGTGGTAACAGACTAGACGTTTCTCCAGCTGTGGGCGGCACTGAAGCACTCCTCCCTCCGGGCCCCCCCTCAAAGGAGGGAAGGGACACCGATGGGCCAGTACGGACTAGCTCCTGAATCATCTCCAGAGTGGTGACTGGATCCTCACCTGGCAAGTAACTGCATAAACCCAGTCAATGTCTGCGGCCCAGCAATTGTACAACGGAAGGGCAATGGCCTCCGTAGCAATTCAATACTTACCCGAGCCATCCTGGGTCGTTGCTGGCTCTTGCCCGTCAACCGATAGGGGCACCTCACCTCGCATCTCAGAGGGAGCTGCGGTCTCTGATGCCCCGGCCACCTCTACACGACACCAACAACTATGTCAACTCCTAGAATTAAGTACAGCCATAAACACAACATGCTTGATCTCAGAATTATTTACCTGGCTGGGCATCCTTTGAAACCTTCCATGACTCGAAATCAAGAAAGGTCTCAATATTGGGGGCAGCCTCGTCCATCAGACGAAGGAGCCCCTCCATATCTATCTCGCAATCGACCCCATCGTCAGGTAGTGGGTCGATCTCCTGAGGTGGCGAGAAGGCCACGTCAGCCCCGACCTCCGGCGGTGCTGTGAAAAGCAAATCCAATAGCACAAGGTTAGCCGATCATAAAGGTTGAATCAATATGATGCAAGCAGGCGGATATAGCGCTTACTCAGAGCCGGTTCCGCCTCAATATGTTCCCCAATAGCGGGTCCCCGAGAGGACTCGCCGGCCTCCCTGGCTCGGGTCTCTACTAGGGGGCGCTTTCACCGGGGCTGGAGGGCCCCGTCACCGTACCCAGAAGACGTCCCTGTGGAGGGGTGATCCCTGTCCGCTGCAGAGCCTACCAATAAACACAACCACATAAAATGCCTCAGTCATGTACCCCAGAAAACAACAAAGCGGGGGCAACAGGCTAACGAAGAGGTCTCACCTGAAGTCGCAAAGGGGGTCAGCGGTAGAGGAACCAACTACTTCGGCTCAAGCCCATGACCCGTGTAGCCTTCGCGACTGCCTCCTTCACATCCCTCAGGCTGTAGGCGCACTCGATAGGGGACACGAGCTCCACGGGTCCAGCCGACCCGATCGCATGGGTGATATGACGCCTCCAGTCATCGATCGCCGTGTCTGCAAAGCTCCCCACAGGAAGCACTCGGTCCATTGGGCCCTTCTTCTCGAACCCGCAATCAGCTGGGAACTGGGTTCATCAAGTCCTCGACACCCCCGATCGAGGTGCCCTGGCTCCAGTACCTCCAGGTGTCGGTCGCGCCTGCCTAAGGGGATTCAGTGCCCCGTTGCCGCTCTGTCCAGCAGACAGTGAGCCCCGGTGGCCCCGGGGCGCCTGCTGTGCCAGCCGCTCTACCTCTCGGCGGGTCCGGGAGAAGCGAGTCCGCAGGTACTCATCATCTAGCGCAATGGGACGCAGATCCACCATCAAGAGATGGGCCTCCTCATCTTTTCGGATCACCGAGGCCTTCTGTCGGTACAGGTGACTGTGCTCGAACCACCACCTAGCATAATGGACATCGAATCACCCCCTGCGTCCCGGCCCAGGCATCGGCAGTCGCTCTGACTCCCGACGATAGTAGGAGTCCCACCACGCCGCAGCTAGCAAGTGCGTATCCCGGCCCCTGTACTGTCGACCCACTAGAGGGAACTCCTGGTTCGGCGGGATGCCCTGATCGTACCTAAAGTTCAGAGCGAACCTGTGTGGGTAATATGGCTCCAGGAAGCTCGTCACAGACCGGTGTAGATTCAGCACCGCTAGCCGGGTACTCATCACCCACTATGTGTACAATGCCGCATCCGGCTCCCGCTGATAAGGAAGGGCGCAGGCTGCCCCGCCACTCGAAGGCACCAAAATCAGGTGGGAGTCTCTGGTGGCGCCATCAAAGGGAAGCCCCTCCTCGCCCCTGCCAGGCAAGTAGCACAAAACTCTCCTGGCTTCCTCCAACTGTGCGACTGCATCTCCGTTCGACTGCCCAGTGAAGCTGAATAGCAATGGTGCTGCCTGGTTCACCATGGACCTGCGAGACACCAACCCTGGAAATAGTAGACCAGCCCACACACTGAGGTAGTGGGTCGGCAGAAGCAAACTCCCCTCACGTGGCGCCGGGTGCGCCTCCAGCACCCCCAGTCCCTGGTAAACATTGGCCAGAGCCACCGGAGCTAAGGCCAGCCTTCATCCCTCCGCCAGTAGGCATGCAGGCCACAACAACTCTACCCTTAGCTGGCCATCTTCCCCATGTGGGACCACAAACGTCGCCAACCAGTATGCTAAGTATGCCGCTAGATGGGTCACGTCTGACAACCCATGGGGGTTCCACCCCTCCTATGGTGCATAGATGTACCGGGTGTACGTCTGGAACCATATCTCCACCTCTGTGTACTCCTCCCATGGAGTCTGGTTTCTCGTAAACTCCTGATAAAAGCAGAAGGGCCCATTGTAGAAGTGGCGGACCCACACGTTCAGCGGCACCCTGGGAGTCTGCGCTGCTCTCTCTCTTCCGGCTAGGGCTAAATCCCTCCACATCTTCAGCAAATATCGGTAGCTGTAAGGAACCCGGTATCTTCCATGCCTGTCTGTGTGGCTACGATGGAGGTCATCCAACACTACCTCCTCGTACCCCTAGCCACTGATCGGCAACCTGAAAATCCTGTATAGAGATCATAAGTCTAATGAAGTCTCTCCCTCAACCGTAGCAACGGTGTTCCACCTGCGGTTGAAGCGCTCTGTCAACGCCTGTAGAAGCCCTGTGTAGTAGGGGTACCCGTACAAAGCCGCAGTCACAGTATATCTGATGTCAGCCCGGTCCAACAACACCCGATAGTGGTGTACTATGCCCATCAGCCACTCGGTAGCTCCCTGGAGATATCTGTGCGAAGGAATCACTGCCCAGCGGCCATACCAGCTAACAGCATGCTGTCGCAGAATCCCGGACAGAAGGCTGTGGTCGTCATAGCCCTCCCCGGCGTACTTCAGCCCTGATGGCTCCAACGCTAACCCTGGACTGCCCTATGTCTCTGCCCGGTGGTGTCCTTACAAATCCCAGGAAGCGGGACCCATCACTCCAACACGGACTCAAACCTGGTCCGCCCTGCCGAAGAAGCCCAGGCACTCAGCACTGGGGAACTGACACTATCTCCAGTAGTCCCCAGAGAAACTCGGAAAGCCGCAGAGAATGATTCCGTGCAAACTGTCTCTGCCCACCAAGATTGCCCGCTCCAGTCGACGATGGGCTCTAGCAACCCGAGAGTTGCCCTCCTCCATGCCTGGTGGGACGAAGCGCCAGATGAACTCAAATAAGTGACGGTCCAAAGGGAACTCCACTGGGTAGCCGCCTCAGCGATCGTAGGCGTAAATGTTGTGTTCCCTGGTTTTGATGATAACAAATCACAAATCATTAGTAGATGTTTGAAAAATATCTGACTTAAATTGGCTTGATGAATTGATTAAACAAGTGCAGAAGAATCTCACTAAAAGATGTCTTGACACGACCCAGTGATGTCTCGACGCTTCCAGATGAGATTATATAGATACTTCAACAAATTGAGCTCCAACACAATATAATGTGTCGACACATCATACTCATGTCTCGACACATACCGAAGAATTCAAGCTGAAGCCATTCTGCCTAAGTATCTGGATTCACCGATGTCTCGACACACTGAGTGAAAAGTGTCAACACATTCGGGTGATAATCTCAGCACAAGGCGCTCATGTCTCGACACCATATTACAACATATTTGTACATGGCTCACATGTCTCGACACCGTTTGGTGTTATCTCGACTCTTCAGCCATGGTACTTCAAGATTTCAAAGGGATGTCTCGACACGCTGATAGTAAAGTGTCGACACATCCACGATCAACCAGAACGATTCTTCAAGATATTCAAAGGAATGTCTCGACACATTGCAAGGAAAGTGTCGACACACTATGTTCATCCAGAATGGATCTGGATCCAACGGGAGCTGATTTCAAGATCCAGAACTTAATCTAGAGGATCCGTCTGCTCTGGAAAAAGCCGTCAGATTGCGTTGGTGTCAAAGGACTGTGTTTTGGCAGAGATATTTTCTGAAGAAAATCGTACACTTGCTCAAATGGTCTCCTACCTACCCACATTCCTGCAAACTTGTTAAGAAGATAGTCAACTGTGCCAGTGGAAGCAGATCTAATAATGTGGATGTGACATTGTGGGTGTTGCTTGAAAAGTGGACAACGTTGGTGTCACCCTAGAACGCCAATATATATAAGGAGCATGTGCTCCAGTTCGAAGTGAGAAGAGAGAGCATAAGTGAGAGCACTGAGGAGAAAACGAAGAAGAAGAAAACTTGCTGTGCAAGCTACTCTTGATCCTGATGCTGCCGGCGTGAGTGAACCTAGAAGAAGACATTTTCCTCTTCCTCACGACGAAAAGAAATCTTCAGTGGCTGCTATGAAGATTCAACAAGAAGAAGAAAACCAAGGCTCTCTCAAGCTCACTCCCAGACAAGAGACTTCTTTGTCATAGAGCTTTCATTACGATACTATGTCTGGCTATTTCATCTTTTGTTTGCTTTTCTAATAAACAAACTTCTCCTCATTAGATCCCTACCTGCGTGTAGGAAGACAGAAGGCGTGGTCGCCTATCTGTGTGGTCTGGGGTTTGATCCCACACGCTGTGCGACCGTGGAGTTTGAGAGTGTATCTCTCTGCTAGACGCTGTGAATCAGCGGTTGTGCTCTGGCACTAGTAAAGCCTCACTGTGTTGTGTGAGGGGTGGACGAAGGTCTCTAGATTGAGACTGAACCACTTTAAAGATCTTGTCTTGTGGTTTGTCTTCTCTCTTGTTCCAATGATAGAAACTTGATAGGACCGCTTCCAGGAATCTTGTATGCATCAAGTCTTTCAGTTAGTAACTATTATCTGTCTCTTTATCCGCTGTGTTAGTCATAGTTTTTATTTCCGCAAAGAAGGGCAAAGAAAAGGGGCTGATCTATTCACCCCTCCCCTCTAGATCTGCCTATCACCACTCAACACATGGTATCAAAGCTAGTCTCTCTGAATGTGGTTTAACGACCTTGAGAGAATTGGTGATATGGCTTCTAAAGGTCCTATGGCTGAAGGACATTATGTAAATAGGCCTCCCTTTTTCACTGGGATAAACTATCCTTACAGGAAAAACCGCATGCAGGTCTTCATTAGAGCCTAGGATCATGAAGTCTGGCGAGAGATCAACAAGGGACCATTTGAGCTACCTCCTGATGAAGATACATGGACTAAAGAAAAAATCAGGCAATCAACTCTGAACTGGGGTGCCAAGCATATCATGCAGTGTTCCCTTCATCTGACTGAATACTCAAGGGTATCAACTTGCAAAATTGCAAAAGAAATGTGAGATCGCCTTGAGGTAATATATGAAGGGACACAGCAGGTACGTGCAACCAAAGCTAATATGTTGGTATCTGAATATGAGAAGTTCAGAATGAAATATGATGAGTCCATTTCGGACATGTATGCTAGGCTAACCTCGCTCACTAATGGCTTGACTGAGCTAGGTAAGACATATACTGAGCATGAGATAGTATGAAAGATACTCAGATCAGTAACTCATGTCTGGCATACAAAGGCCACGGTGGTTGAAGAATCAAAGGACCTAACCACTATCAAAGTAGAAGAACTCATAGGGTCCCTGATGACCTATGAGATGAATCTGAAGAACAAAGAAGCTGAAGTGAGTAAAAAGAAGCCTTTGGCTCTTAAAGTCGGACCAAGCACCAAGGACCTATCTGAAGATGAGCATTCAAGCAACAACACTAAAGAAGATGAAGTTGCCCTATTGACAAGAAAGTTCAGAAAATTTTTAAGAAAGGAAGGTATAGGCTTTACTAAGAAGAAGCCCTAGGTAAGAAAAGGTTTCAGGCCAAGACCTAAAAATGCTAAAAAATCTAAAAAGCTTGTATGTTACTCTTGCAAGAAACTAGGACACATCAAGTCTGAATGTCCTGAAGAAGCTAAGAAAGCTATGCCCAGGTGGAAGAACAAGAAGAAGCAGGCCATGGTGTGCACTTGGAGTGATGAAGAAGAAGAAGAAACTGAAGACAACTCCTCTGAAGAGAAAAAAGATGATCTCTGCCTAATGGCCAAAGGAGAAAATGACAGCGAGGTGAGCTCTCCCTTTGAGTATTTCTCCACTGATGATTGGGAAGAAGCTTACTTTGAACTGATGAACAAATATGAAGTATACAGAAAAGAAAACAAAACCTTAAAAAAGAAGGTTGAATCCTGTGGGCATGACAAAGCTCTCAATGAAAAGATAATCCTTCTAGAAACTGAAATTGAAGATTTAAGAAAAATGATTGAAAATCTTGAAGAAGGAAGAAAGGAAATGAGAGATTTGGAAGATGAAAATGAAAGGCTAAGAGATGAAATTGATGAATTGAAATTAGAAATGCAAAGCTATGTAAAGGACAACAATCTGTGTAATGAAAAGGTTGAAGCTTTTAAACAGGTCAACTCTCAGCTGTTGAAAGAAAATGAGAAACTTCAAAAGGACCTAGCAGATAAACAAACCTTTCTCAAAAAATTTATTGATGGGAGTGAAAACTTGAATGCCCTGCTAGGAACCAAAATTAACTTCAACAGAGAAGGGCTAGGATATGAGCCTACCAAAAGGAAAACTTTTGGGTTAAAACCACCACTTTTGTCTCATCTTCCGAAGCATCTACCTCCAAATCAACACACCAAGAAAACATTGAAAACAAAGGAAAAGAGAAGATATGAGATCCAATTAACAAAATTTTCCAACAACCCAAAAAGGTTCACAAACAACCTCAAACAAGTCGACAACTGTCCAAGCCTCAGCCTGCACATCACAGAGAAAGAGACAGCTATAATGTTAGAATAGGTCGGGATACTCTATGGAATAGGTCGACACCCACCAGGTCAAATGCCCAACAAAATCCCAGGTTTGGACCAACAGGTCGACAGTTTCCTTACAGGAGGTCGACACATCCACCATCTAGAAACAGTTATAGACGGACTGGATAGTGGACAGGTCGAGACTTTGCCTTCTACAGATCGACACCTCCATGGGTAAGAAGTCTATCTTATCCTGCTTTGTAGAAATGAAGAAACTATTGGGACCCAACTATCCTTGGGTTCCAAACATTGTCACTTAATTCCTTGTGCAGGAGTGTCTTGCAGCCGTGCACAACCGTTGGTATCTTGACCATGGCTGCTCAAGACACATGACTGGAGATAAAACAAAATTCTGTCTCCTGGTTGAAAAGGAAGCTGGACATGTCACATTTGGAGGAAACAACAAAGGAAAAATCATTAGTTCAGGTAAAGTTGGTAAGAACCCCTCCAACTCAATTGATAATGTATTACTTGTTGATGGTCTGGAGTACAAGTTGTTGAGCATTAGTCAACTATGTGATAAAGGTCATACTGTAGTTTTTGACTCTAATGAATGTAAAATCTTGCAACCAAATTCAAAGGAAACCATGTTTTCAGGCAAAAGAGTTAATAACATGTACATGATTGACTTAGATGACCCTGCTCACATAAATCTTTGCCTTGCTGCATCAAAATCTGAATTAGCCTATTTGTGGCATCGCAGACTAGGACATGTTAGTTACAACACTCTTCATAAATTGGTAAAGCATTCAATTGTCAAAGGTCTGCCTGAAATCAAATTCAAACTGAACACTAAGATTTGTGATGCATGTGCTCAAGGAAACAGACTAGAAAGTCTTTCAAGAGCAGAACTGAAAACTCATCATCTAAAACACTTGAACTAATCCATATGGACTTGTTTGGCCCAACGAAAACTGCTAGCTTAAGTGGTAAAAGATATGGTTATGTCTTGGTGGATGATTTTACTAGATTCACTTGGGTATTCTATCTTGCACATAAAAATAATGCCTTTGATGAGTTTCAGGCACTGTATATGCAAGTGAAGCAAGATGGTAAGTTTAAAATTTCTAACATTATTTCAGATCATGGTGGTTAATTCGACAATGCTGGCTTTGAAAATTTATGTAGGACTGAAGGAATCATTCACAAGTTTTCATCACCACGAACTCCTGAGCAAATGGGGTAGTTGAGAGGAAGAACAAAACTCTCATAGAAATGGCACACACAATGCTTGCTGAAAAGCATCTACCTAGGAGATTTTGGGCTGAAGCGGTAAACACTGCATGCTATATCATCAATCAGTCAATGGTAAGACCCCTCACCAAAATGACTCCGTATGAGCTACTGAAAGGTAAAAAGCCATCTCTCTTTCACATGAAGGTGTTTGGGTCAAAGTGCTTTGTTCATAACAATGACAAATAGGTTCTGGATAAGTTTGAGCCCAAGAGTGAAGAATGAATATTCCTTGGGTACTCTGACAAATCTAGAGCTTATAGAGTCTACAATGTTAGGACCCTTTGTGTAGAAGAATCTCCTCACATCACTTTTGATGAGATTGATCATAACAACCCTTGCAGGGAAGATGATGATGGAGAATTCCTAAACATAAGAGGAAGAGAGGAACTTCCACAAGAAGAAATCCAAGCAAATGAGGACCAAGGAGAACCAAGTAATACTCCAGTCATCGAAGCAGATGAAGGTAATGCTCAACCTGATCTAAGAGTGTTAAAAGATCATCCGTTGGAAAACATCTTAGGTAATCTGCATGACCGAACCAAAACTAGGTCTCATTTCAAAATTATGGATGAAATCGAACAACTTGCTCTTGTGTCTCAAATTGAACCCAAAAATGTTGTAGAGGCCCTAAATAATGAAAACTGGATCAATTCCATGCATGATGAGTTAAACCAGTTTGAAAGAAATAAAGTATGACATGTTGTTCCAAGGCCTAAAGAAAAATCTGTCATAGGAACAAAATGGGTGTTCAGAAATAAGCTAAGTGAAGATGGAAAGATAGTAAGAAATAAATCCAGATTGGTGGCTCAAGGGTATAATCAAGAATTTGGCATAGATTATGAAGAATCTTTTGCTCCTGTTACTAGAATTGAGGCCATTAGAATTTTGCTAGCATTTGCATGTTCTCATAAGATCAAACTGCAGCAAATGGATGTTAAGAGTGCTTTTCTTAATGGTCTTATTAAAGAAGAAGTCTATGTAGAGCAACCCCCCGATTTTGAATGCACATATTTCAAAGATCATGTTTATAAGTTGGACATGGCCTTGTATGGCTTGAAGCAGGCACCTAGAGCTTGGTACGACAGGCTAAGTTCATATCTCACCGAACAAGGGTATTCAAGAGGTAATGTAGATCAGATACTATTCACCAAGAAACAAGATAAATATATCTTGATAATTCAAATTTATGTGGATGACATAGTGTTTGGGTCCACTAAACCTCAAATGTGTGAGGAGTTTGCTAAACTCATGACCAATGAATTTGAAATGAGTCTAATGGGTGAGCTTCAATTCTTTTTTGGTCTGCAGATTAGTCAAAGCAATGATAGCTATTTTATCAACCAAGCCAAGTATGTGAAGGAGTTGCTGAAAAAGTTTGATCTGACCAACTGTAAGCCCTTGGGAACTCCAATGGGGACTGCCACTTCACTGGATGCAGATGAACAAGGTATTCGTGTAGATGCAAAGAGATACAGAGGTATGATTGGATTATTGCTCTATCTAACTGCATCTAGACCAGAGCTTCAATTTAGTGTTTGCCTTTGTGCTAGATTTTAGTCTAGTCCTAGAGAGTCCCACTTGACTGCTGTCAAGCGTATCTTTAGATACCTTGCTGGCACTCAAAAATTGGGACTATGGTATCCTGCATCTTGTGAACTTTCACTTATTTCAAATTCTGATGCAGATTATGCAGGATACAAACTGGACCGCAAGAGCACTAGTGGCTATTGCCAATTTCTTAGTGGGTGTTTGGTTTCTTGGGCTTCCAAGAAACAGCACTCGGTTACACTCTCAACTACAGAAGCAAAATATGTTGCTGCAGGGAGTTGTGGCACCGAAGTGCTGTGGATCAAACACCAACTCCAAGACTATCTAATAGATCTTGGCTGTGTACCCATTCTGTGTGATAACACAAGTGCTATAAATCTTGCAAAAAATCCAGTCATGCACTCTAGGACTAAACCCATTGAAATTAGGCATCACTAGATAAGGGATGAAGTTCTCAAAAATCACTTTGAGCTACATTTTGTAGACTCAGAAAATCAGATTGCAGACATCTTCACAAAACCCTTAAGCAATGACAGGTTCACAACTCTAAGGAGAGAGCTTGGTCTGTGCAGACCTCAGTCTACTCAGGTTTGAGCTATCAATTCCTCCTTAATGATCTGCATACTTGTCTTTACCATGATTGAAACAAGCATATATGAATTGATTTAGATCTGGTCCATTTCGTGTATGAACCTTGCCTGGAATGATGGTCACATTCAGGGGGAGCTTGCTTATACTTATGAATGTCTTTAATTGAACATCATCTTGTGACTGCATGGTATATCAAATGTTGAGAAGTGAAATGACAGGTTAAGCCTATCAGGAAACTCTCCTCATGCGTGAGGACAGGCCTCTGCCAAGTACCATGAGTCAGAACTGTACATTGCTATCTGCATTGTTGATCTCTAGTGCATAAGCATGTTTAAAGCTTTAGCATCCAATCCATCATTTCTCAGTGGCTGCAAAAGGTAAAACCCTTCTTGAATGACAGTCTGAAAGAAGAAAGTTAGAGGCATTGGCAGTAAAAGATGGCAGGTGTCTGTCAAAAATGAAGAATCACAGAATCTAGCAGAGAACAGTCTGTGGTACTGATATGTGTCGAGACATGCTGAACATTGCCTGTTGAACAGGTCGACACTTCCTCGATATGTGTCAAGACATACAGCTCAGAAACTGGTGTTCAAATCGACACCTTCAAGTCATGTGTCGAGACTGTCTAACTGCCGCTTTGGTTTTGAAGAACAAATGGAGAGTTTCCTTGATTCCCTCTTTTCACTACTTCCTTCAATTCCACCTCACATCGCCTTCCTCTGAACCTTTACTTTTCACCGAGCATCAAGTGAGGGGGAGTTGAGAAAATTTGCATTCATTTATACAACCTCGGGTGAGTTTTGTTGTATTACTCCTGTTAAAGAAATGGTTTCTTGTTTATAATCCTCATTTTCGTGAAACATGGCATTGAGTTTTACCAAACTTGCATTCTTAATAGGATTGAAACATTTCTTAAGTCCTTGAATATAACCCTTGCCCCTGCGTCTAAAAGTTCACTGCAACTTGGCTCCTTGGCTTTTGAAATGATTGGCACGTATTGTCTTTAAACATATTCCCTTCTTGAAGTTCATTAGAGAATACACCTCTAAAAACCTTGCTGCTATAATCTCAGAGCAATGACTTCACTTCAGAGAAATTAGATCCTTCATCAATGAAATAAAAGGTTAATCTAGTCATGATGAGGAAAGTCACATCTGTTCAAAAGAATTTAGAAAGATAAACTACACTGAGTAATCAGGGACTCTGGCATCTAAACAACGTGTTTCCTTGAGTCAAAAAGTGAATGTTATATCGGACTGGTTATTTAATTAAAAACAAATTGGGTTAGGGTTGACTCTACAACATGCTTCAAAACAAAAGGAATTTTGTTTATTTTCAATACTTGCTTATCTTCTCTGCCAATCATGCCGAATGGATGTGATGCGTAAGTCAAAAGGACTTGGGTCTATTCTCTTGATTTTTCAAATGTTTAAGTCATATTATTTGTTGCAAATGGCTTGCTCAAACTTTTATTCCTAAAAAATGAGCCTATAAGCCTTAAACCATCTGAACTTAACATAGGGGCATATACACCATTTCAACTTCAGGGTTGTCATTTTTCAAAAATAAAAATCTCAACTTTCCCCATTTATCTCGACGGTGAAACCCAAATTCTCACATCTTCTTCTCGTTTCAACTCTATTTCTCTCCCTCTCTCTCTCTCTCTCTCTCTCTCTCTCTCTCTCTCTCTCTCTCTCTCTCTCTCTCTCTCTCTCTCTCTCTCTCTCTCTCTCTCTCTCTCTCTCTCTCCGGCAACTCTGCACATCCACGCCGTGGAGGTTGACGCCCTGCTTCCTCCTTTGTTCCCTCCTGTGCCAGTTCCCCAGCTAGCCCTAGCTGCTCTCCGCCTCCCTTCCACCCTTCCGTCCACTCTCCATGACTCCACCGGTCACCCGTGGCGAGAAGAAAGAGGCGGCTTCTTCCAAGAAGACCGTTGCTTCGATAGCTCCTTCTAAAGGGAGATCCAAACGTTTTGAGGACCGCCCAGCTACAGAACAAGCCAGGAAGAGGGCTGCCGAAGCCCAGGGGTCAAACACGGACAAGGGTTCACCGCCGCCAACTCCGGCCAAGCGGCCACAACTGTCAGCCAAGGAAAAAGGGAAGGCCAAAGCTCAGTCTACCCCTCAGAAGCCCAGCACTGCTGCCTCTCCCAGGGAAGAAGACAGTGATCCCACCACGATTCTCTTCCCTAGGTATGTAGATTTCAGTGACCAAGAGATGCTTGTGTATTTTCCTGAGCTACTACCGTTATTTGAATTCCAAGGTTGGAGACAGTTTTTATCTGCGCAGAGGGTATACTACCCATTTCTGGTTCAACAGTTCTACAAGAACTTGTACTTTGATGAGAAAAAGAAAGGTCTTCGGACTATGGTCAAGGGGGTTTCCATCAAGCTTACAACTAAGCTTCTTCACAGAGCTTTACACATACGCCGTGATAGGGAGATAGAATCTGAGGTTGAGATAGATTTGTCTGCAGCTTACACCATCCTGACTGGAAAGCCTAGAAATCCTCAGGATGACACCCAACTTTTGGTGAAACACTTTGACACCAATCGGTTTCCCCCACTGTAGCGTCTACTGCATCATATTTTCACTACCATGCTTACCCCACAAGGGGGTGGCAGAAGCAGACTTACTGAGACACAGCGATTACTATTTTACTGTCTATTCAACAAATACTATGTTTATCTTCCAGAGATTATGCTTCAGGTAATGGAAAGTTGCACTTGCAACAGGCATAGCCTGCCTTATGTTGCTCACCTTACTGCCATCTTTCAGAAGGTTGGCATCCCCCTTGACAAGGAAACTTCCGTGTCTATTCCCCAGAGCAATGTCTACACCCTGAGGTTTATCCTAAACTATATGCACTTCAAGAAGGAAGGTAACAAATTGGTGAGGAATTTACCTGGTCATGTACCTGACCCTCCTGTTCGGCCAGCTTCACAGGAAAAGCTTCCACAGGACCAACCTCCACAAGGTCAACAAGCACAGGATCAACCAGATTTAGAAGCACAGATAGATCAACATGAGGAACTGTTTCATGCAGATATTTCTTTTGAGCAGGCTCCTCAACAGCAGAAGTTTGCAGATCCCATGGACCAGCCTGGGATGATGATGTCTTTTGGTATCCAACCTCCCTTGTCTCTAGAAAATGAGCATAGAGTGTTCACTACAAGGGATGCCCCACCTGAATTTCATACCGAGGCCTCCACTGTTGAACATGTGTGCAACATGATTAATTTTATGGTTTTGATGATGTTTGCCTCTATAGTCATTAATGAACTATACATGCATTTGATAATGTTAATATTTATACATTTCAAGCAAGAATGGTAGTCATTATACTTCTAGTGTAAAAGATCAAGAATGGCACACAAATCTAGGCAACTGGATACACAGATATCAAGGCATATGATAATATTGGATGCACGAAAATCTAGCATGTTTCAAGCATAGAAATCAAGATGAATAGCATCACACATAAGGTCATTACATATTGTTCATATGGTCAGTGCAACTTCTTGATAGCATGCTACAAGATAATCCAAGGAATGGAGTGGAGATGGCAAATATGAAAGCTCAATGTTGCGCCCTCACACGTGGATCGACCTGCGTGGTTAGGTCGCAATGATCGACCTGCCCGATCAGGTCGCGGGGGTCAAGGGGGTAGCGCCCCTTGCGGGGGTTTCCGGGGGCGGAGCCCCCAGAACAAAATTTTGATTATAAGAGCAATATAATCAATAGAAGTTTTCAAGACAGTTAAGGTCGATGCACAAAGAAGCATAACCAAGAGAACCCAAAGACAAAGACTCAGTTGACACCTTCTAGACTGTCAAGGGTGATACTACAGACATGAATGGGCTGCTAAAGAACTTAAACGACGGAGCTAAAGCAGTTAACGGATCGACCCGGGAAAATTCGGGTTCTGCCCAGCTGGCGGTCGACCGCCAGCACAGGGGCGGTCGACCGCCCCAGCCAGAAGTTCCTAGTCTGCACCTCTCTCAGTGGCGGTCGACCGCCAGCCCAGTAGCGGTCAACCGGAAATCCCAGGGAACATCCGTCTACAGCCTTTCCTAGTTGCGGTCGACCGCTAGAAGCCACAAGTCGACCGCCAGCCCCGAGCCATCAATTGTTGACTTTGTTTTCCACTTTGAGAAGGGTCATTCTCCATGGATTTCTACAATCCAAAACTCACCTAATCACCCACAAAATGTGGATCTGGTCTGGGATGTGTTTATTGACCATCCAAAGAGATATAAAACCAACACAAGAGGGTTAGAAATCCTAGTTGATCATTTGGAGCAAAGAGAGATGAAGAGAGGCTAGAGGAGCTCCAAGGAAGAAGAGGTACTGTAGCCATGAACAGTACTCCGTGCAGAAGTTCTACATCCAATCTAAGGGATTCAAGCCTACATCTGAAGCCCTCAATCTCTAAGGAAGAAGAGAAGCAAGCAAGCTCACAAAGGAGATCAAAAGGAAGATCAAAGCTACATCCAAACCTCTTCATCAACTCAAGGGAAGATCAAAGCTACATCCAATATTCTTCTTCATCAACTCAACGGAAGATCAAAGCTACATCCATATCTTCTCCATCAACTCAAAGGGATCAAAGGAAGATCAAAGCAACAGATTCAAGATCCAATAATCTCAGACAAGATCTAGTTCATTCTAGCATATCGTCATATCTTGTTTGAGCATTTTCATCTTGTTCTATTTTCATCTCATTCAATCTATTGAAACTGAAGAGCGTCCCTACCGGTGGTTAGTAGGAAGGTAATCGGATGTTCTCCGATCTGCGGTATAGCCGTCCCTGCCGGCTTTGTGTGTAGGAAGACAGAAAGAGGGTTTTCTTTGTTCTGTGGTTTGGGGCGTGTCCCTGATCAAGATGTGAGTCAGCAGGAAAGTCTCACCGGATTTTGGTGAGGGGTGGACGTAGGTTGCGGGGTTGCAACCGAACCACCTTAAAAATTCCTGTGTTGTGGGTTGTTCATCGTGTGCGATTGCTCTATATCTTCTACCCCCATTCATAGGTTCGTGTGCTTCCAAACTTGGTTATCTTATTTACACACTCAAGCACTCAGATTTGCACCTTCGGTTTTATCTGTGCTTTAATTGGGCTTAGCACTTTGACTGCATCCCTTGGGCGGCCTGTTGCACCCTTGCACACAGGCCCCAAGGTGAAAGTATTGCTAAGTGATTCCCTTGCTTAGACTCGCATGCACCTTGGTTGATCACCACTACATTCACACACACGCACGGTTGTTGCAAGCTATTTCATGATCTAGTATTATGCTTTATGATCCCTGCACTACAAGACTTGTATCTCTCAAAGATCACAAATGTGCTTAAAGAAGTGTTGACGCTTCATCACTTGTAATCCGAGTCTTTTCATTTGAGCCACTCTACTTAATTCCGCTGTGCATTGTGCCTAGGTGATTCATTCACTTTATAGGAGTAGTTCATGCTTCTGATAGCTAAGAGTTTTTAAATATGCCAAAGTTTTTGAAAGGATCTATTCAACCCCCCCTTCTAGATCCGTTTGCACCTCGCGGGACCCAACATCCACCTCACAAGGTCCTGCATTTGGAGCCACTGGCAGTTTAATGGATATTCATCCTGCTCTCATTCAATTTCTCACTGCCCAATTTGGGAGTTTGAATTCCTCCTATCGTCAGATCAGTCTATAGGTAGACAAACTGGAAGCTAGACAACTCCATTATGAGCAAGTTCAGAACAGCCGATGGGAGAAATTTCTACACGATAAACATCAGTCAGATGAAAGGTTGAAGAACTTCATGACCTTGATCACTGTGTGTGAACGAGCAGGAAAAATCATGAAAAGACTAAGAAAGATCCACACTGACACCCAAGAGAAAACTGTTGAAATGGTCATGCATGCCTATGACATCTGATAAGATCAAGGTAATCTCAACATTAAATGGACCAAACTGATGGAGTCCTCCAATCAGCCAGCTGAACAAGTGGCTGGAGCCACTACATCTATCATAGGACAAGCGGCTGGTGCCACTACCTCCATCAGGGCACATGTGACCGCAGATATCAACAGATCTATTGATTCCACCTCCAATCTGGAAAGAACCCTCAATGCCTCTACTTCTCGCTTACTGGATGCTTCCCAAAGGTTGAAAGGGAAGCTGTATTCTGACACCAATAAGCTCCTTGATGCCTCCTCCAGGCTTGCCGACACAGTTCATACTGACACTGCTAGAGCAGTCAATAGCACCACCAAAGCTGAGGCAAAGATGGATGTCGTATACAAGAAATTGGATACGGTTGGTAGTGAAATCTTGGAGCTCATACGTCTGCATAAATCTCAACTCCAACCTGCTATGTAGGACGCCGGTGATGAATGGTGCCCTCCTCCTCAAACAGAAGCCACCTTTTCTCATTTTCCACTACAAGGCTCCCAACAGAGGGCTGAAACTGAATACATTTGTGAGATGATGTATACCTGGCTCAAGGACATCAAAGAAAACGTCCAGAACTTACACCATTTTGTCAGTCAGAGGGATGAGCAGTTAAATCACATGGTTGATTCTCTATAGATAGCCATCTCCCACCTGCAACATGAGTTCCAAGAGGCACAGATCCTGCACCTGGCCAACACCAGCACCATGCCTCCACCACAGCAGCCTCCTCCTTCACCCCCTCCTTGCTGATGACAAAGGGGGAGAAGTACTGGAGCATCATCAAGCATCATCATCAAGCATCTGGCATATAGCTAGCTTTTTCAACTAGATTGTTGCATGTAAATTTGCAGTATAATTGCTTGAACACTCATCCTTGCTTGATTTGTACAAAACTATGGTTGTCTAAATGAATCAAGTCTTTTGTTGCTGTTAAAAATGCTCCTTGATGAAAAATGATAACTTTCAGTGGTTGTGTGAATGAATGAATTTTACTTGGTTGATAGCTCTTCAAACCAAATTGATTGTATTGCTATATGAATGCTTGAACATAATGATTCATGGTTGTCATCATCAAAAAGGGGGAGAATGTTGTGTCCCCTAGTTTTGATGATAACAAATCACAAATCATTAGTAGATGTTTGAAAAATATCTGACTTAAATTGGCTTGATGAATTGATTAAACAAGTGTAGAAGAATCTCACTAAAAGATGTCTCGACACGGCCCAGTGATGTCTCGACGCTTCCTGATGAGATTATATAGATACTTCAACAAATTGAGCTCCAATACAATATAATGTGTCGACACATCATACTCATGTCTCGACACATACTGAAGAATTCAAGCTGAAGCCGTTCTGCCTAAGTATCTGGATTCACCGATGTCTCGACACACTGAGTGAAAAGTGTCAACACATTCGGGTGATAATCTCGGCACAAGGCGCTCATGTCTCGACACCATATTACAACATCTCTGCACATGGCTCACATGTCTCGACACCGTTTGGTGTTATCTCGACTCTTCAGCCATGGTACTTTAAGATTTCAAAGGGATGTCTCGACACACTGACAGTAAAGTGTCGACACATCCACGATCAACCAGAACGATTCTTCAAGATATTCAAAGGAATGTCTCGACACACTGCAAGGAAAGTGTCGACACACTGTGTTCGTCCAGAACGGATCTGGATCCAATGGGAGCTGATTTCAAGATCCAGAACTTAATCCAGAGGATCCGTCTGCTCTGGAAAAAGCCGTCAGATTGTGTTGGTGTCAGAAGACTGTGTTTTGGCAGAGATATTTTCTGAAGAAAATCGTACCCTTGCTCAAATGGTCTCCTACCTACCCACATTCCTGCAAGCTTGTCAAGAAGATAGTCAACTGTGCAAGTGGAAGCAGATCTAATAATGTGGATGTGACATTCTGGGTGTTGCTTGAAAAGTGGACAACGTTGGTGTCGCCCTAGAACACCAATATATATAAGGAGCATGTGCTCCAGTTCTAAGTGAGAAGAGAGAGCAGAAGTGAGCTAAGAAGAGCACTGAGGAGAAAAAGAAGAAGAGGAAAACTTGCTGTGCAAGCTACTCTTCATCCTGATGTTGCCGGCGTGAGTGAACCTAGAAGAAGACACTTTCCTCTTCCTCACGACGAAAAGAAATCTTCTGTGGCTGCTATGAAGATTCAACAAGAAGAAGAAAACCAAGGCTCTCTCAAGCTCACTCCCAGACAGGAGACTTCTTTGTCATAGAGCTTTCATTACGATACTCTGTCTAGCCATTTCATCTTTTGTTTGCTTTTCTACTAAACAAACTTCTCCTCATTAGATCCCTACCTACGTGTAGGAAGATAGAAGGCGTGGTCGCCTATCTGTGTGGTCTGGGGTGTGATCCCACACGCTGTGCGACAGCGGAGTGTGAGAGTGTCTCTCTCTGCTAGAAGCTGTGAATCAGCGGTTGTGCTTTGGCACTAGTAAAGCCTCACTGTGTTGTGTGAGGGGTGGACGTAGGTCTCTAGATTGAGACTGAACCACCTTAAAGATCTTATCTTGTGATTTGTCTTCTCTCTTGTTCCAACGATAGAAACTTGATAGGACCGCTTCTAGGAATCCTGTGTGCATCAAGTCTTTCAGTTAGTAACTATTATCTGTCTCTTTATCCACTGTATTAGTCATAGTTTTTATTTCTGTAAAGAAGGGCAAAGAAAAGGGGCTAATCTATTCACCCCTCCCCTCTAGATCTGCCTATCACCACTCAACAGTAAAGCCCACCCGTCTCCGACGCTCGGGCCAACTCCACAGCCCCAACTCCGCTGTCGTGCTCACCAACGGGGCCCTCTGCCACAGTCGTGTGCCCCAAGTCAAGCTGCTCCACATCTGCTATGGTGATGACCGGCGGGCCCAAGGGGGGCATGGGCCACTCGGTCCTCCTCACCCAGTGGTCCTCCTCCTGGACCACACGCCTCGGGACCCTCTCATCTCTACCGAATCGTGCCATAACTGCAAGACAGAACACCAAAAAGGGTCAGCACACCAGAAATTCAACACATGCAATACAATAAAGCAAAAGCACATGAAGCATCAAAATACAACTATAACAACTCAGAAGGAGAGGTTAACGGGCCGTACGCCCTTGTCTCCGCCTCCGACGCACGACCCGTGGGGGGCATTTGTTGTACCCGGACAATTTCCCCAGCAAAATACCAAGGAACAAGGGCTCGGGAATTTCCCCGAACAGCTTTAAGGCATGGGCTATCCAGCCCCTCTGGCAACCCAGTGGGCCCGACCAACGGCCCTAACCTGCTGGCCAAGGCATGCGACGGCATTAGCAATCAGTCGGGACCACTCCCGATCCCTCAGTTGCGGACTTTGTCCGCATTCTACACAACCACCCGGGCCAACCCGGGGGCACCCCGACTACAAGCCACACCACATGGCACCCAATGAAGAGGCCAGGCGCTTACCCCGAGGAGCCTTCTTTCAACTCTCCAAGGTCAAAGGGAGACCTAACTAAGTCAACCACAGGCTTTGGAGGCCCGCAGTACACATATACGGCTTACACACGTGTATCGGGCATTTTCCCGAACATCTTGTGAGCGCATACATTCCGGCCTTTCTACAGCAAACCACGGGCCTACCCACGGCCCCAGCATACTACCCGGGATCTACAACGACCCTCCAGCAAGTTGAGGCTATCCTCGACCCTCAGACAAGTGGCCATGAGCCACTTATATTTAGCTCTCGGGCCAACCCGAGGCTACCTTGCCAACCCACCGTACAATATGACACGCAGCCCGAGGCACATCCCATGAGCCCAAAGTGCCTCTCCTTAGCTCCTATGAGCTCCCGTCCTTAGCCCAAGGCCCATCCCGAGGCCCCTCCGCTAGGTAGCTTGGCCGTACGGCAACCCGGGTGTGTCGGGCATTTGCCCGAACACCTTGCGAGTGACTACTACGACTCGAAGAACAACGGCCCCCACGGGCCATCCCAGTATCCCGGAGCCCAGTGTCCCTCAAAGGACATTCCCAGACGATGAAAGAAGACCCCCAGGGGCCATCCCTATGGGTTGCGGCTTGCCTGGGGCCCATTTGCCCTAGGCCGCGGCTGCGCCCCCAAGGGAGGGCGAACTCCCCGGGGGGCGCGCCCTCTCCCCAGCCCGGAGGCCCGACGGTCCTCCCCAATCCCAGTTCGTGCAAATTCCCAGTCTCATGGTGCAAGGTTCGTGCAAGGGTCCGTTCACCGTACCCTTACGTGGAAGAAGTCGCAAAGAACGCCCACGACGAGGTCCTCAGTCAACACGCTCGCAAAGCTCCACGTATCCTGCTCAGTCTTGTCCTTTTCTTCTTAGTCAAGTTAGGAAGAAAATAACAAAAAATCAGATTTTATAGAGGTGGGGCCGCCCCCCTCTCTCTCCCTCCACCCAGTCTGCCTAAACCCCCCCTTGGGAGGGGTTTAGGCGGACCAGCTTGACCCCTCAGGCTAGTCCGCCTAAACCCCCTACAATAAAAAAAGTTTTTTTAATTAAAAAAAGGGCGCCCAGCCAGTCCCCCCAAACCCCCCCTGGGGGAGGGTTTAGGCGGACTAGCCTGGACCCCCATGCTGGTCTGCCTAAACCCCCTGGGGGAGGGGGTTTAGGCGGACCAGCCTGCCCCCTCAGGCTGGCCCGCCTAAACCCCATCAAAACCAAAAAAAAGTTTTTTTAACAAAGAAAAAACCCCTCCGCGAGGGCTCACGGTTTAGGCGGACCAGACCAACCCTTTGGGCTGGTCCGCCTAAACTTTAGGCGGACCAGACCAGCCCCTTGGGCTGGTCCGCCTAAACCCTATCTCCCCCACTCCGTTACACAAGGAAAAAAAATATTTTCCTTAGGGTTTACCCGGACCAAGTTGAACCCTCAAGTTGGTCCGCCTAAACCCTACCCCATGACCATTCAACTTCCTATAAATTCCACGCCTTAGAAGCTCAAGGGGCAATGAATGAAGGCATTCACAAGGAGACTCACAGACGGACGGATAAACATCCCTGACCTAATTGCCCCACCCTCGGACTCCCGAGGCTTTCGGCAAGGGTCGGGAACGCGAGAAGCTAAGTGTGCGCGCGGTTGGCTTGCTAGTCGGCTTACACACGCCGAGGGTATGTCACGCGTACTTCCCTCACACAGCATTTAGCCATCTCACACAAGTCCATCCTCATCACATGTAAGGTGACTATGTCAATGGCGAGTACACCCACATTCCGGGTCCGCCCATGTACGCCAACTTACAGTGGCGAAACGCACTCCATGATGCTGCGCCTAATTTTGACATGGAATCACGTGCCTACTGCTCACCCCCAGTCGGCCGTTGGCCACTCGGATTAACAACTTGAGTCTAGTCGGACCTCTGACCTGGGAATCGTAGTCCCAGGGCCGACCTCAACTCCCCAGCATGACGACACTCGCCGTCCAAGACCTGGACCCGACCGTTCACCTCGAGCCGTGTCTGACCTCCACCAGGCACCAATCCACATCCGCCCCGGCCACCAAGGCAGTCGGGCTCGCATCGATCCCTTTATAAAGAGTTTTTGTAAGACACACGGATATCTGCTTTATTACACAATGACCCGGGGACCGACCCACGTGTCGGAGTTGTCTCGCGGCTTGCGCCAGTTGTACTTTGGCCCCCTCGGCCTATTTGTAAAGCCCACGTGGCCCTCATGTAGCATAAAATCAGTGGAATACAAGCGCCCGCATTCGGGTCCCCGGCTTTCTACCTACACCACTCGGCATACGTGCCTAACATTCTGACTCCAGTAAACACCCCTCAGTCAAAAGCGCACCCACAGCTGCGGAATGCTCCCGACCCTCTACCTACAGCTTCAGATATATATACATGCTTCTCTTCAGCATGGAACGAAAGTGTTCAGATTCAATCCGATGTAAATAAACACCGGTTGCTTGCGGCTGGTGGGGAAAGATGTCCAGTAGACGATTCCCACAATCGCCTGCGCACTCGCACCCGTGGAACCCCTTCTCTCCACGTGTCACCCTATCGCTCGAGCCCACGTGCCGCATCCTAGTGACGCTTCCCCGGTCAACCCTTGGTTGCATGGGTGATTGTCGAGAAATCGACTGGCACGCCCGCACCCTGTCCGGCTAACTTATGCCCCTACATTCTCGTGCCATTCGACCCTTTTCGACTTTCCGTAAGAGGAGAGTGCCCGATACCACCGTGAGAGGCATGCAACCGTAAGGAGGATACCCGAGATATATCAAACTCCCGTGTCTTCCTTTCCCGCTGTATCCCTTCCTTCACCCCGATCATCGGCATAAAAAACACCCGCAACAGACCCCCGAACCAAACTTCTTTAATTTTAAACTAAGTGCATTTGAAGAATTGAGTAATTTGATCCCCGAGCCTAAATCGGGTATCCGATTTGGATTCCGTTAGCTCTCCCAAGTCACTCTCATCACCGAGGTCGCGTTGGAATGATCGGCATACCGATCAGGCCAATATTTTACATTTTGGACCCCCGAACCCCTAGTTATGTGAATTATTTTAAACTAAGCTAGCTTTGAAAACTAACTTAGTTCCGAATTAAGTAATTTGAGCACCGAGCCCAAATCGGATATCCGATATGGATTATGTCAACTCTCCTAAGTCACTCTCATCACCGAGGTCGCGTTGGAATGATCGACACACTGATCAGGCTAGTATTTTACATTTTGGAACCCCGAACCCCTAGTTATGTGAATTATTTTAAACTAAGTTAGCTTTGAAAACTAACTTAGTTCCGAATTGAGTAATTTGAGCGCCGAGCCCAAAACGGATATCCGATTTAGATTCCGTTAGCTCTCCCAAGTCACTCTCATCACCCATGTTGCGTTGCAATGATCTACAAGCCGATTTGATCAGTATTTTACATTTTGGACCCCCTAAACCCTAGTTATGTGAATTATTTTAAACTAAGTTATCTTTGAAAACTAACTTAGTTCCGAATTGAGTAATTTGAGTGCCGACCCAAATCGGGTATCCGATTTAGATTCTGTTAGCTCTCACAAGTCACTTTTACCTCCCAGGTCGTGTTGGAACAACCTGCACGTTGATCGAAGTGATATTTTAGATTTTAGACCCCCGAACCTAACTTATTTAATTTTAAACTAAGTGCATTTGAAGAATGCACTTCTGAGCGTTGGGCTCAAACTGGGTGTCCTATTTAGATTCCATCAGCTCTCACAAGTCATTTTTACCTCCCAAGTCGTGTTCGAATGATCAACACATCGATCTGAGTGATATTTTAGATTTTAGACCCCTGAACCCAACTTATTTAATTTTAAACTAAGTGCATTTGAAGAATTGAGTAATTTGAGCTCCGAGCTCAAACCGGGTATCCGATTTAGATTCCGTCAGCTCTCCCAAGTCACTCCCATCTTCGAGGTCGCGTTGGAATGATCGGCACACCGATCAGGCCAATATTTTACATTTTGGAACCCCGAACCCCAATTTATGTGAATTGTTTTAAACTAAGTTAGCTTTGAAAACTAACTTAGTTCCGAATTGAGTAATTTGAGCACCGAGCCCAAACTAGGTATCCGATTTGGATTTCGTCAGCTCTCCCAAGTCACTCTCATCACCCATGTCGCGTTGCAATGATCTACACGCTAATTTGGTCAGTATTTTACATTTTGGACCCCCGAAACCCTAGTTATATGAATTATTTTAAACTAAGTTAACTTTGAAAACTAACTTAGTTCTGAATTGAGTAATTTGAGCGCCGAGCCCAAACCGGGTCTCCGATTTAGATTCCGTCAACTCTCACAAGTCACTTTTATCTCGCAGGTTGTGTTGGAATAATTGACACACCGATCGGAGTGATATTTTAGATTTTGGACCCCCGAACCCAACTTATTTAATTTTAAACTAAGTGCATTTGAAGAATGCACTTCTGAGCGCCGGGCTCAAACCGGGTGTCTGATTTAGATTCCGTCAGCTCTCACAAGTCACTTTTACCTCCCAAGTCGTGTTGGAATGATCGGCACGCGATCTGAGCGATATTTTAGATTTTGGACCCCCGAACCTAACTTCTTTAATTTTAACTAAGTGTATTTGAATAATTGAGTAATTTGAGCGCCGGGCCCAAATTAACCAGGTATCCGATTTGGATTCCATCAGCTCTCCCAAGTCACTCTCATCACCCATGTCGCGTCGGAATGATTGACACGCTGATCAGGCCAGTATTTTACATTTTGGACCCCTGAATCCCTAGTTATGTGAATTGTTTTAAACTAAGTTAGGTTTGAAAACTAGTTTAGTTCCGAATTGAGTAATTTGAGTACCGAGCCCAAACCGGATATCCGATTTAGATTCCGTCAGCTCTCCTAAGTCACTCTCATCACCAAGGTCGCGTTGGAATGATCGGCACACCGATCAGGCTAGTATTTTATATTTTGGAACCCCGAACCCCTAGTTGTGTGAATTGTTTTAAACTAAGTTAGCTTTGAAAACTAACTTAGTTCCTAATTGAGTAATTTGAGTGCTGAGCCCAAACCGGATATCCGATTTGGATTCCGTCAGCTCTCCTAAGTCACTCTCATCACCCATGTTGCGTTGTAATGATCTACATGCCGATTTGATCAGTATTTTACATTTTGGACTCCCGAAACCCTATTTATGTGAATTATTTTAAACTAAGGTAGCTTTGAAAACTAACTTAGTTCCGAATTGAGTAATTTGAGTGCCGAGCCCAAATCAGGTATCCGATTTAGATTCCGTCAGCTCTCCCAAGTCACTCTCATTACCCAGGCCGCATCAGAATGATCGGCACGCCGATCAGGCTAGTATTTTACATTTTGGACTCCCGAACCCCTAGTTATGTGAATTATTTTAAACTAAGTTAGCTTTGAAAACTAACTTTGTTCCGAATTAAGTAATTTGAGCACCGAGCCCAAACCGGGTATCCAATTTAGATTCCGTCAGCTCTCTCAAATCACTCTCATCACCCATGTCACGTTGCAATGATCTACACGCCGATTTGATCAGTATTTTACATTTTGGACTCGCGAAACCTTAGTTATGCGAATTATTTTAAACTAAGTTAGTTTTAAGCGCCGAATCCAAATTGAGTAACTTAGTTCCGAATTGAGTAATTTAAGCGCCGAATCCAAACCTGATTTATTCCTATTTCAAATAGGGTCTTGTTAGTTTCAATCTAAATTCATGTATATTCTTTGATTTTAGAATTGAGTAATTTTGCCAAAATAAAAATATAAGAAACACTCACCTGAGGGGGCTGTGTTGTGGTCGTGGATCCATGAGGAAGAATTTTTGCCTGGGAGAGGAGGCCAGTGAGTGACTGTAAGATATCTTCCTTGTGGCTCGACATCTGTATCCTCATGTGCTGCTGCAACTGCCGCTGCATATCAGACATCTCTGCTCGGATGATGTCTTTGACGTCGTTGGAAGAAGTACTGGTGCTGGGTGGGGGCATGCTAAAGGCACTGCTACTGGTCGGGGCAACGCCTGAACTCGCACAAGATGATATCACCGGGCCAGTCTCCAGGCTCTGCCCAAAGCCATATAGCCGGCCTTTCTTCGATACGTCAGCTACTGCCACCCATGCCGTCGGATCTAACTCCGGCTGCTGCGCGTCTCCCTCCATGTACTTCTTTGTCAACTTTCTACTAAATGTTTCCTACAAATTGAATACAAAAACTTGTAAATTTCATATGAATGAATCATATTTAAATGAAAAGGAAAACTTAAAAAAAAAATTATCCAGAGATATAAACTTATCGCTATTGAGCGGGCTCTCTCACTGACAAACTGATCTGTCCCCTTCTTCTTGTGTGTTATGTCAAACACCTCTAGGAACGATGGAGCTCGATTGAGCTCCACAGCCTCGTTTTACAATTCATAGTAAAAAAATGTTATATATATGCATAATTTGGAAGAGGATAATTTGAAAGATTACTTACCAATTTTTGTTTATGAGTCGCGAAAGAGACGAACTGACTAGTATGCACATTTGCATCTGGTTGTGATGCCCTGTTTGTTGTAGCTTTTTAGGACTTTTCTATCCATTTGGGCTCAGCCCATTTGTCACATTCAGTGTCCCAATGCTCCTTCATCATCCAAGGAGGGTGGTGCTCCTTCCATAGCTGTCGATCTTCACTCCCACTAGCATTTTCCTGAGCCTTTACTCGAGCCTCATGCAAATTCTTTCGGTAATTTATCTGGATAGTAGCCTCCCAGACTCTACGACATCTCGCTGCGTCCTGTGCACTCGTGAACTGATAAGTCCGCTGTAAATAAATTAAGTTATGGCTTAGTACGTATACTCTTCTAAATTGAGTTTAGGAAATACATGAATTAAATGATTAAATTACTTACTGTGAACATGTCGAATAATAAATCCTAGACGACCATCAAAAATTGCCTGAAAGATAGTGCCGGCCCCGGAACATGTGCCATTACTTGTTTCATAGAATGACGGACAGCCTCGACAGGTTCAAATTTATCACTGCAAGTCCCAATGTTAAAATAGTTGGCATTAGACAGTTGAAGGATAAATAATGAATGCAATTCATAACCATATAAATTTACCCAGAGATCCAACACGTCAGACATCCATCATGGGCCCCACCTCCCTCACCCTCGTGAGTAGTGAAGAGAGACTGTAGCAGCTGAGTGGAGGAGCCGACAGGGGCACTACGGCCTGTAAGAATTAAATCACATAAGCATAACATTTAATCAACGAGTATTTGGCTATAAATTGAAAGAGACATACCTATAGTGGGAGGTGGTGAGGGTGTGCCCTGCATAGCTGGTGGGAGGGCACTGGGACCTGTAAGAATTAAATGTCATAAGCAAATGGACTATAATCGAAGAATATTTTGCTAGAAATTAAAATATACATACCGGAAGCGGGAGGTGGTAGGGGTGTGCCCTGCATAGCAGTTGGTAGGAGGGCACCGGGACCTGTAAGAATAAGATATCATAAGTAAAAGGAATATAATCAAAGAATATTTTGCTAGAGATTAAAATATACATACCTGAAGCGGGAGGTGGTAGGAGTGTGCCTTGTACAGTTGGTGGGAGGGCACTGGGACCTGTAAGAATTAGATATCATAAGTAAATGGAATATAATCAAAGAATATTTTGCTAGATATTAAAATATGCATACCTGAAGCGGGAGGTGGTGGGAGTGTGCCCTGCACAGCTGGTGGGAGGGCACTGGGGCCTGTAAGAATTAGATATCATAAGTAAATGGAATATAATCAAAGAATATTTTGCTAGAGATTAAAATATACATACCTGAAGCGGGAGGTGGTGGGAGTGTGCCCTACACAGCTGGTGGGAGGGCACTGGGACCTATAAGCATTAGATATCATAAGCATAACATATAATCACACAACATTTCATTGCATCTGGTAAAATAGACATACCTGCCAGCTGCGGTGGTGGCGGTGTCTCATGTGCAAGGCGTGAGCCAACACTCGGACCTGTAATAAATAAATCTTTTAACCTGATATATAATTAATACACTGATATAGCTAAATCAGAGAATAGATATACTTGTGCTCGAAGTAGACACCAAAGAGGAGGGAGTAGAGCCCCGCCCACTGCCCTATCTCCTCCCACTGCCCTGTCTCCTCCCACTCCCACTACGATGTCCTCGGACCATCTCTTTATTAAGAACACTAAAATTAATGCATATTAATCCACAATTATATAAGATTTAGAAATCTCATTAAAAATTATGCAAAAATGTACAAATATCTTACTAAATTATCAAATATTATCTATTTCCTCTTCAGATGCTGATGATATATCTAACTCAGCCTCATCTTCGTCATCCGTACTAGCCTCATGAGATTCAAACTCTTCATCTTCATCAGACTCCTCCTCCCCTATAACATCAACATTTAGGTCCATCAGATCGACTTGTTCCACTTCATTTCCCGCATATAACGACAGTGGCTCATCAGATTCGTCCAAATGAAGATGTGTGAAACCTACAACGTCAACTTCATCTAATTGAAAATATTCGGCATTTGCATTCTCTGAAACTGTTTCACTCAGATTCAACTCATAAGTGGGAAAAAGTCTTATTTTAACCCTACAAATTGCCCACCAATCTTTATTCTTTGAGGATAAATAGCTTGAATAATACACTTGTTGGGCTTGTGTGGCCAAAATGAACGGTTCATATGTATTAAGTTTAGACCTATGTTTGACATCGACAATTCCATATGTTGTGTCATGTCGAATAGAATTAGGATCAAACCAATGACACTTAAATAGGAATACATGATTGTCTTGTCCCAGATACTACAATTCAATGACTTCCTTAAGAATACCATAGTAGTCCAGTTCATTTTCATTTTATGCACTTCCCATAATACATACGCCGTTGTTCATCGTAGACTTATTTCATCCATAATCCCTCGTGTGAAATCTATATCCATTCACAATATATCCTGGATAGGCACGTGCAACTTTGAGGGGCCATAACTTAACTCCTGTACTCATTCATCAGAAGTAAGACCTTGTTCAACCTATATGTAAATCAAAATAGTTAAAATATTAACATTTACCTCAACAGAAATAAATTGGAACGTATAAATTCAACGATCGACACTAACTTGATATCTCAACTATCTGGCAAAAAACTTCTCGCGTTCTTTTTCAACCTTCACATCCTAGATATTTAGATATTTTTGTACTAATTATAAATCAAATTATCTGCAATATGAATACACTACTACCTTAAATGGCAAGAAGAAGGATAAATAACTTATGTACATAAGGAAATGTGAGTCAGTAACTTACTCAACATAGGGTTCAATCTCAGTACAATTTAGAAGAATGTATTTCTCTCCGACGCACAAGTCTCTATCTTCGAGCGTCGAGTCAAGCAATGTCCGAACGCATGTCCAGGATGCTTAAATATAGAGACCCGATCGGACAAATCAGCAACTCCCCCATCATCTTTAAGTGGAGGTTGAGTACGACGACTTTGAATCTCTGGCTTAAAGTACATCGAACAGAAGTTTAAAATTTCTTCAATAATATATGCCTCAGTAATCGAACCCTCAACCTTTGCCTTATTGCGAACTTTCATTTTTAATTCATGCATGCACCTACAACAATAATTCAGATTACAATGACATAAATATCGTACACATATAGCGGCCAAAAAAAAAAAAATCTCACATATCTCTCAAATGGATACATCCATTGAAATTGTACTGGCCCTCCGACTCTAACCTCGTATGGCAAATGGATCAAGTGCTCCATTGAATCGAAGAAGCCCGGAGGAAATATCTTCTCTAGCTTGCAAACGGTCGTGAACACATTATCTTCAATACTTTTTACATCCCGAAGTCTGAGTTTTGATGCACATAAAATTTTAAGAAACTGACTCAGCTCGGTCAGTGCTCCCCATACAGGCTTTGGCAACAAGTCACGGAATGCAATGGACACCATCCTCTACATGAACACATGACAGTCATGACTTTTGAGTCCATATATTTTCCCCTCATTAACATTCACACAACGACATATGTTGGACACATATCAATATGGGAATCTCAACTGTTTCAACCACTGACACACTTCCTTGATTTGTTTATCGCTAAGCACATAAGTTGCTTTAGGCTGCACAGTTTTTCCATGTACAATCTACAGTTCCAGTTTTGGACGTTTACAAAGCATCTTCAAGTCCATACACGCTTTGGTGTTGTCCTTTGTTTTACCTTTTATGTTCAGGATCGTGTTGAACACACTATCAAAAATATTCTTCTCGATATGCATGACATCTAGATTGTGTCGTACTAGAAGAGTTGACCAATATGATAATTCCTAAAAGATACTTTTCTTGTTCCAGTTGTGATCGTTTCCAAATCAAGGGAGTTGTCATATGCTACCGGACAGTTGTACTGCATCTGATAAATTTTGCACCCGTGCCGCCATATGTCGACCAAATACCCGTTGTAAATCTGCTTCATCCATTTCAACAATGTTTCTCTGAAATGAGTCCCTTTGCCTTCAGAAAGGATGGTCACGCGGTAGAAACCGCCGATAGCAATCAAACTAGCATGCTTTTCCACCTTGTTTCAATACAAATGATTTAGTATCTTCCATATAGTAAGGACATGCTAACCTCCCATGTGTGCTCCAACCAGATAGCATTCCATATGCAGGGAAGTCACTTATTGTCCACATCAGTGTAGTCTTCGTAATAAAATTTTTCTTCCTACATGCATCATAAGTAATAACTCCATCAGTGCATAAAAATTTTAGTTCATCAATCAATGGTCTGAGATATATGCCCAATTTTTTTCTCGGACTTTTTGGACCTAGAATTACTAAGGATAAAAATAGATTTTCTCGCTTCATGCACATGTCCGGCGGAAGGTTATACGTTGTCATAAACACTGGCCAACAAAAGTAAGACGCCAATGAACCACCGAATGGATTAAAACCATCTCTGCATAAACCCAACCTAACATTACGTGACCCCTTTGAGAAAGCAAGATGAGTACGACTGAAGTGAGTCCAAGCTTCACCATCAGCAGGATGACTGATTATATCATCGACACGGCGTACTCTTTCGGTGTGCCATGTCATATGTCGAGCCGTCTTTAAGGACATATATAGCCGCTGCAACCTAGGCATAAGAGGGAAGTATCGCAATGCCTTGTAAGGTACATCTTTTTTCTTTGAATTATCCCCTCTTTTAGGTTTGAATCTGTCATGATGACAAACAGAACATGATATCTTATCCGCATCCTCTTTGTAATATAACATACAGTGATTCGGGCATGCATCTATTTTCACATATCCAAGCTCTAGCTCATTGACTATCTTTTTTGCACGGTAAAAAGTTTCTGGCAACTTCTCATCTCGAGGTAACATACTCTTGATCAAGAGGAGGAGACGGTCAAAAGAAGTCTCACTGATGTGAAATTTAGATTTTAAGTTCAACAACTGTGAGACTGCAGACAACCGAGTGTGCTTTTCACAACCATCCCATAGCGGCTCATCAGCATCCCTAAGTAGTTGATAAAATCTTTTGGCTGTTTTATTCGGCGCTTCTTCCATGTATGCATGTTCCTCATGAACATTAAAACTAGGACCGGCAGCATCTACAACCATATCCACGTACCCACTTGTGCCTGTAATATCGCCAGGCTCATACAATAAGACATCCTCACCATGACACGTCCAATTCATATAATCATCCACGAACCCTTTCTTGTACAAATGATGCTGCACATCCCATGGTGAACGCCACCCCAAGTTTCGACAACTTGAACAAGGGCATCGAATGTGACCATCGTGGTCTATTCCTGCATTTGGATTCCCCAATGCAAAATGAATGAAACTTTCAACTCCATGTTTACACTCAACAGACACCACCCGGTCAACTATTCTACGATACATCTATGAACGATCTGTAAACATTTAGCCTGCACCCACTAAATGTTAGTACACAAATAACTTTGAAATCATTACTCATGAAAATAAGCCCGACCCTTTCTATACATCATTCTTCATAGACCATTTGCAGATGGAATAGGACTATTATTTAGATTATCACTTTTTAACCCATCCATGAAGGTTTGATCGCACAATCACTTACTATATGTGTTGTATGATTTGCTGAAAATTTAGGCAGCATCTCCCCATACTTCTCTGATATACCAAAAATATTTATTGATTAAGAAAATTTCTTAAACACTTACTAGTAAGTGGTTAAGAAAACACTCAAAATCAATAAATGTATACCAGAGAAGAGTGAGAAGACGCAACCGAAATTATCAACAAACCATACAAACACATATAGTAAATGGCTGTCTAAGTGCGATCAAACATTCACAGACTGTCCAAACGGGATAATTCAAGACTTTAAGGTAGATATATATATATTCTCGTAAAAAAATGAGAATATACACATCAATCCTAAAGTCTTGAACGGGAAGGTTCATTGACACGGGTTTAACACGCTCTCCTGAGGTGCGTGTAATCTTAGGTCACACCCACGCACCTCAGCTCACTGGGAATACCCCATGTAATTATATAACATAAAATTAAATAAAATCTCACTTATCATTATGCATACATCGAATTAAACAATATCTAATTATAAAAAACATTCAAATGAAGAACATCAAAGCTAAATAATCCACATTTTTGAGTCAGATCAACCATCATTTTTGAGTTAAAATCAGATTTAAAAACACATTTATATTCAATTAAAATCAACAAAGTTTGAAATCATAGGAAGAAATTTTGGGGCATTTACCTTTTGCTATAAGTCAGCTGTTACAAATGGAGCTCTGTATTCTAGAAATAACAGTCAAAGTACGCTATTGTTTACCAATCCCCTTAAAGATAGAACAAGGCATTATCTAAATGATCCGGTCAGATTTCTTGACTTTTCTAAGCAAATGCAACATTGTTAATAACAAGATGTCATTTTTTAATTTAGACATAGCTTCTCCAAATACTAGAACCAATAGAAATTTGCAGCCCATCCTTGAGCCTAAACTTAAGCATGTGGGCTGCCTGGCAGTAGGGCCTTCCCTCTTCTCTTTGATTGCCCATTTCTATGTTTTCTTCTAGTGCAATGGGATTCCGGTTGACCCCTTGACTTATCATTTTTTTTATCTTCCCATTTTCAAATTCTCATTTGGCTCCTAGCTCTGGATTTTTTCATGACGAATCAGTTTGTCCACCGTAATTTTTTTTGGAAGGGGGTAGTAGAACCCCTGGACATCCAAGCCCAACTGTTTTGATTGAAATTGGTGGGTCGATCCACTGTTCTGGGTGGGTCGACCCACCTTCAGCAGGACTCACCAATTTCAATCAAAAGAGTGTCAGAGCTTTCATATATGGTTCAAACATGCACATGCGAGGAACTAAAATACAAATCATGAGGAACTCCAAGGTATGGAATTGAGATGCATATGCGGTTTTTCTTTTACACTTAAGATTCATGCATGCAGCGGTGCCTATGGATGCAATTCCAACAGAATGTGCAAAAAAAGGTTCCTTTTTTTTACTATGGCAATACCTAGGCAGATCCAAAGATCAACTAGACGATTTTCTTGATATAACAGAAAGGAAAGGGAATACAAAAGAACCAGGGGTAGATAAAGGACACCCTACGCAGAGGGGTCTGAAATAATATTGAAGCGTACAGCCCACACAACCCAAAATAAACAACACCAAATGGCATAACCCAAGCAACCAGAGATCAATAAGTGAAGGAACAACTTAATCTTGATCACGGGAGTAACATATGGAACTGGAACGGCGCAAAGAGCGTCTAGAGCGAGCATATCAGGATCGGTATCTTGGATTAGATTTCCGCTGGGAGCTCCTGGTCACCCTCTTAAAAAGATGAGGATCAAAGGGCTCCCGGTCCAAGACGTTAGACGAGCCATCAAAAGAGATAGGGTCAGCCTGGCCAAGGACCGCTGTTGTAGGAGAGGCTAGGGGGCTCAATGCACCACGTCGATTTTGTAAAGCGGCTCGCGCGAAGGGAAACATAGGTTTAGCAGCCGAGGCACCGAGAGAAGGCTGGGGTCCGGAGACAACAAGGGCAATGCCTTCCACATCTACTAAAGAAGAAGTAATAATGGTATCGTGAGAACGCAGTTGGCAGGAGTAGGTAGCCAAGGCATCTCCAGCAATGGGGGCTGCCAGAGCCAGCACCACTGAATTGGGATTCACAGCATGCAGAGACGATGGCAGGGAAGGTGCAGTATCAACAAGCAGTTGACTAACGAGCCCTGGAACAACCACCGAGTCAAGAGGAGGGACGACCCTAGGGATGGGAGGGTCAACACCTCCAAGCACCCCTGCCGTAACAGAAGCATAAGAAGGCTTAACAGGGGACCAGGAAGGAGCGTCGGTGTTGAGTAGAGGGAGGGGTCTGGAGGAGGAAGAACCCAAAGGAGAAGTTAAGCTACCACAAACGGTGGCACCAGCAGCCACCGATCCTCCAACAGAAGGAGCAACAGAAGCAAAGGGAATGCAATCTAACAGAGGCTGTGAAATGGCAGGGGCCAGATCCCTCGTATCAACACCAACCATAGAAGAAACCTTCGAATGGACATCATCGGGTGTAGCAGAAGGAACAGGTGCCGTATCCGCCATAGAAGCAGCAGCTACAGAGACAAGCTGATCAGCAGAGGATGGTGGATCGCTAGGCGCCGCTAGAGGAGGGACGCTAGGAATGACGAGAGCAGAATCATGCATAACAGCGGACACAGACTCATCGGGAGCCACAAACGACCCTTCACAAGGATGAGAAGGCACCGCAGGTGGATCATCAACTCCTTGTGATGCATGAGGAAGGCTGGGAGATGACCGTTGAGGAGAAGAGATGCCACCAGCAGCGAGACAGATGCCACCCAAGTCATTAGGACTGTCATCAACAGGGGGTGCCAGGTTTAATGCATTAACGCAACCCTTCGCATATGAAGACACTGGTTTGGAGGACTAATCGACACAAGACGGCCCAGGTTGCACCGAAGGGCTAGCTGACGTGTCAGGGGCGCTAGTGGGAATGTGAACGGGCCTGGAAACTGCCCTCCAAGCTTGCGCTGCCGTCCTCACCGGAGCGGTCTTGCCGAAAGCCGGAGGAGGACCATCGGAAGACCCATTAATAGGGGCATGATGGGCTCCAAACTTCTTACACTTCCCAGCAACATGGCCAAGATGATGGCAAGCAGAACAGAATAGAGGCAAATGGGGGCAGACGATGGGCTGCCAGAAGCCCTCAGATCCTAAACCAATCCAAACCTTGTCTGAAATCCTTTGAGATACATCCAGGAGCACACAAGCTTGAGCAGCATGTGACTGGGCTAAAGAGGTAGTATCTTGATCAATATGAAGCACATAACCAACACTCCCAGCAATAGATCTAATCATGGCGTCGAAGAAGAAATTGGTTGGGAGATAAGGAAACTCAACCCACACCAGAACCACAGAAGAATCGGCATCTGAGGAGAAATCCAATGACCAACGAGCAAACTTAAACAAACGGCCAAGAATGAGCAAAGAACCTTTAAGCAAAACCTTAATAAAATCTTCACGACACAAGAAACGGATGAGGAGATGACGATTGTCCAGTGCACTAAGCGCAAAATCTTTCTGAAATTGGAACCTCTGCGCAAGATGTGCTTGAGTCTCAGGGAATGAAGGCCGACCATGAGGAGTGTAGGCAACGATGGCGTGCTCAAGTGGCTTGCACGAAGCTTCAATCTCTTCCATAGAGAAGAAAACCACAAGGTCTCCCATATCCGTGCGGGTTGGAGGATGGACTGGGACGGGGATGGCCGGAGGGGCCATGGCTTGCTGGACGATCTGCACAAAGAAGGTGTGGTCGCCATGCTTCCCCACAGAAGAATCTGGGATGAAGGTTGTAGCCGCAGGAGGGGACACCGAAGAAGCAACAAAAGCACCAGGGAGCGAGGTAGGATCACCAATAATCGGAGGAGGAGAACTAGCAAGAAGAGAAGAATTCGTAGGGGGGAAGGAGACGGAGAGGGGAGGGCGCAACCCTCCCCCATCGTTGGACATCTTCTGTTTGATGGATATGATGAAAATGAAATTTCCAAAAAAATGATTCCTTCATGCAGAGGATACCGCGCACATGCGACGCGTAGTACACATCTTGGATTATCTAATGATCTTCCATGTGTGATCACCTCATGTAAATTCAGTGAGGTTTTATCATACTCATGCGACATGAAAGAATTTTTGATGCAGAAATCGGTACGCAGATACCATCTTTCTTCTGGCCTTTCTTTTCTTTTTTTGTATAGACTAGACTCCAAAAGGGGGGTTCGACCCTTCCTATAGCAAAGCTTCAAAGGCTGAATGCAGTGCATGTGCAATTACCCATTTAAAGGGACCTTAGTTTCTATTTTTTTTATCTGAACGTTGATTCTTCAAATGTTTTTGTTTCTTTTATTCATCTCTTTGAATCATAGTCATCGATGCATCAGTTCACCTTTATTCTGAGTGGCCCTCTGAAATTACATTTATCCCTGCATTAGTTTCTCTATGTCACCAATTCATGCCTGCGGGCCTGCTGTCGCATGGAGGAGGGAGCGTGGAGACTGCAGCGTGCGTGCGTGAGGAAGGAGTCAACGCCATCAATGCTTCGCATGGGGAGAAGAAGGAAACGAGAGGGGCAACACGGGAGAAGGAAAGGCCCCGTGTTTATTTTTTTTTGATTTCCTTTCCCCCTTCTTTCCTCTTCTTCTTCGATTGGCTTACTTGGCCGATTCATGTTTGGGCCTTGGCCCACTCATGTTTGGGTCTTGGCCCATTTTTCTCTTCGTCAACCAAGTTTGTATAGTGGTCGTAATTCGTTAGATTTACACAATTTTATACAATTTCCAGTTCAGATATATACAAGTACCAAAGGTACAGTTAAACAAAAAGAAAAGTACAAAACCTTGGGGCATACCCCTGCTGGCAGAAGCCAGACGAAAATTAAAGCCGTAACTTCTATACAAGAGCGCCTCAGCCAGGGCCAAAATAATTGAAGCTGAGGCAACACCCCAAGACAACTACATGCCAAAAGTCTTGCATGATTGTACCTATAGTACCTCTCAACATTACCACCAAGCCGCTAAGGAGACGACCGAGGACACTCACGGCGATAGTGTCCCGCCTGACCACACCGATAACATCTACGTAACGGGCATTGGCTCGCAATATGGCCCACCTGAGCGTACGTAAAATAGCTCCTGACTTCAACGATTTTCAGGAAAACTTGATTGAGGTGGGGACCACCACATCTCTGGCACTGTTCTCCCTGAACTGTTAACCTGTGCTGTAGTAATTGATCCACTGGTTGAAGTACACTCTCAGTCGAAGTCTGCCGCTGAGTTTGCCACCTATTCTAATGGCGCCGAAGATCTCTCATCCGCCTGATCCTCTGCCTTCGATTTTCTCTCCGAGGTTGTCTAAGAGCAGGCGAAGGAGGTCTAGGTAACACCGCTTGCTGAATAGGAAGTTGCCGTGGGTCACCATGATGAAGTTGTGCCATTCGGCTCTACTCCTGAACCCTAAAAAAATCCATCTCCAAGATTGCCGTAGTCTGAAAAGGTGTCTCCAAGTTGCTCACACCAGCCGCCATAAGGGAACGGCGGATTTCTGATCTCAGCCCTGCGATGAATTGTTGGGTCAGCATCACTTGATTCGCCATGATAGGTGGTGCAAACCTACTTAGCTCCCGGAATCTGGCCCAATAAAGAGCAACTGGGAATCCCTCCTGCCGCAATGCTAGGAATTTAGATGACTGAAAGAAGAATTCAGCCGGTCCTGGTACCTCTGGAACTACAGCCACGAGCAATGGTGGTATTTCACCGTGCTCTACCTGAGCCCTATCTGCTTGCTCCACCAGGGGCCGTACCTCTTCCCTCTGCGCCATATGGACCTTAAACATACAAAAAATAATAATTCAGACAGAATAAACAAAGCATTAAACATGATTAAACATTTAGGATTTTAAGGAACTACAACCCACATGCAATTTTGATGCAAAATGACCACTCTAGCATGCTTTTAACCATCCTAAATGATAGAAAAATCACAACCTACAAGATTTTGATTGGGAGGGGCCATCCACCTCTAAGGTTGCCTGCTTCAAAAATCATTTATAATCTCCAAGTATTCATCACAACATACTTTACGGGCATATTTACCATTATCTTCTCTTGAATCCTCCCCCAAGTGTCTCCATAACTGTCTTTTCAACCTACCTTCAACTCAGTCCAAGAGATGGGGAATTACTTTAGAACACAGTAGGTGATTCATGGGAAACTAGGAAATGCAAAGCTCTTTCTTATCCTTCCTTATGCAGTCTACTGGAGTATCCGGAGGGAGCACAATGACAACATTTTTTGAGGAATTACTGTGTATGTGGAAAATATTTGCTTGAGAGTTATTTATCTTTTATACAACTGGGGAAATTATATTCTTGGGGTATCTTAAGCTGATTGGTATAAGGAGTTGAAAATAATCTCATGTAGTTATTTTTTAAGGAAGAGGAACCTCTCCTCTCCTTTTTGGATTGTATTACTTCTGTTTATGCTATAAAATTGGTGGTACAATCCACTACCTTTTTCTAAATAAAGAGTTTCTCCATAACTCTAACCTAGTCCTTAACATTCTTCCCCCTATTATCTTCTTTTGAATCCTTTCCCATGTAACCATAGACTTGTTTTAAATGCTCCCCAAGTTCTCCAAAATTCTAACCTAATATTTATCACTTATTTCTTTTTCTCCCCATTAACCCCTACACCAGCCCCACAGTGGAGTAGGCTTGGTTGGCTCATGTCAAGAAGCAGACCCAGTTTCAGATCCCATGGGTGACTGACCCGTGGCGGGTATTCCAACCAACTGCCTTCTCCTTTTTCTCCGCCCACTGGGTCAGGGTTCCTCATCATTTAAAGGACATCCCCATTATATTATTTGGGGAACCACCCTTCGCTATCCATGTTTGCCCACTTACAAGCCTCTTTCCTACTTCTCAATACTCCATATGTGCTAATTCATTATATCATCTTAGTGTTTTACAGGCAGTATTTAGTGCCAGACGAACCACAAGGGAACCTCCTAGCTGCCAATATAAATGGAACAAGGATGAGGACTGAAACAAAGTGATCCAACACTGTTCCTCGTTTCAAACATTTTACAAAATAAACATATCAATATCAGAAAATTAAAGCATGACTAGGCCCCCACAAACTGATCCAACAATGTTAACCTACTCAGAAAAATAAGCAGGGGCATAACTTGGGCAGGAAAGATAAGACCAAGCATAAATGCAAAAGCCCAAATTGAAAATAGGCCAGCCCAAGGACATATTTTCGTAAAATGTTTAGTTGCAACTCACTTTAGGCTTCTACTTTCAACATGAAAAATGTTTTGGGTTGGAAGCCAAAAAAAGTAAACACTACATAAATGGCTTCCATCACCGAGTGTTTCACCCCTGCGAAAATAACTGGGTAGAAACCTGTGAAAGCCTAGAAGGGCTTCCAATTGGAAGCTATAATGCCCGAGAATTTTTTTAAGAATTTTTTAGATTTTAAAATATAATTATTAAGCATTTAATGGGCTATAAATGAATTTTATTTAATTAAATCTAATTATTTAAGCCATACATAAATTCAAGAGGATTAGGCCCATATAATAAGCCCAAAAGGCCTAAAAAGATTATTTTGGATCTTAGCCCATATTCTAGAAGCTAGGAATGGGTGTAAACACGGAATTAAAGGAGATAATTACTCCTTGGTATATAATAATGGGGATAATATCAAAAGAGTTTGATGTATTTCAAATTCGGCACCCAAATAGTGAAAACGGTGTATCGCGAGACCGCTAAGGGACGGTTGGCAGTCCAGTCCTAGACCGCTAAGATCTGTTAGTTCCGTGAGAGAAAGGAAGCGTGAAAAGATTAGATTTTTGGCATCCAAATCACCTAGGATTGATGCTATCTACTAATTAGATGAGTCTAGAAGGCTTAAGGATCGAATTAAAAGTCTAAATGGGACTCTAGGATCGTTCTAATCCTCAAAACCCTAGCTAACCCTATAAATAGATCCCAGAATTAACGTGTGTGACCCTTACTTTTGGCACGCGTGGAACTAAGGTAAGGAGACAGAATTAGAGGAAAAGTTTCTTCTAGAAATTTGTTTATTATAGTTAGAACTAACTACCCTCCGAATTTCATTCTAGGAGATCAAGTCTACATAGAGTTAGAAGTCTCCAAAGTTGCTGGTCCTACATCAATCACTCAGGAAACTGTGCGGCGTACCCAAGAAGATTAGGGAATTAGAAGCCCCAAACAAGGCAATTAGATAAAGGTTCTTTAGAACGATTTGTTCCTATTAGTATCCTCTTCTTACCCTCAAAATTTCACATCTTTAGGTCAAGGGAATCAAGAGATACAAGGGTGTGAAGTTGCTGGTTTAGCACAGGACGTGCAGAACTAGGGCTTACTTTCAGTCAGGAATTGGCAGTCTGGTGTGAGCGACGTCACGCGGTTCGGGGAGCGGAGAAGACGCGGAGCGCGCGGGCTCCTCTTTTGTTTGCTGCAACATAGAAATAAGAGAAAAGAGAAGGGGCCACCACGGGAGATTGCTCCGGCGGGGCGAGCGGGACAAATGTAATATAGCAAGATATGGGGGTTAAACGGCCATAGCGGGAAGTGACTCGCCGCGACCTCGGGGGGACGGGAATGGTGCAGAAATTAAATAGCAAGAATTGAAACGGCCATTGGGGAAGTGACTCGCCGCGGCCTCGAGAATATGAGCAGATAAGAAGATAACAGAATATAAAGAGAATATAAAGAGCGGGAATTTAAACGGCCATTGGGGAAGTGACTCGCCGCGGCCTCGAGAATATGAATAGATAAGAATATAACAAAATATAAAGAGAATATAAGAGCGGGAATTTAAACGGCCATTGGAGAAGTGACTCGCCGCGGCCTCAAGAACATGAATAGATAAGAATATAACATATAAGAACGGGAATTTAAACGGCCATTGGAGAAGTGACTCGCCGCGGCCTCGAGAACATGAATAGATAAGAATATAACATATAAGATCGGTAATTTAAACGGCCATTGGGGAAGTGACTCGCCGTGGCCTCGAGAACAAGATGTGATCGCCAGGGGCCAAAAGACCCCAAAATAAAGAAAGTGATCGCGCCTACCTCAAGAGCGGGAGATGGCGGGTTGCTTCTTCCTCCCCCTTCGGTCGGCCGACGGAGAGGGCTTTCCTTAGTTACCCTTGCAAAACAGTAGACAATAAACGAACGGAATTAGAAAATGGCAGTGTAGTAACAATTCCTTGCAATAAAAGTAATGAGATCGTGACCTGACACACACCTAGTTGGTGTGGTTTTAAACCCCTCTCAGACTCGAGTAGGAGGAAAATGCGATGATGAATGCAAGAAGTATGCAAGAGACGGCGCCCTTATGTAGGGAGATAGAGGATGCAGTATGATGAATGTAAAGAACTATGGAGAAAAAAGGGAAGAAAATGCTTATTGGATGAGCCGAGGGTGAGATCCGACGGAGCTCCGACAGCGTATGGACGACGTGGAAGCGCGGTGGATGAAGGTAGCCTTCCTCTCGCGAGCCTGGACACCCGAGAAGCCGGTAGAACCTCCACCTACAAAAGACCTCACGGGTTAGAAATGACTCCGGTAGCCTCTGGGCTCCGGCAGCCTATCGGATCTCTTAGAAGCTCCTCCAGAACTGAGGGGGTGGGCCTCTATTTATAGGGCTCCGGAGGGTGGAGGCGTCCAGGACCCTGGACACCTCCATCAGGGCCGAACTAATATTTTATTCTACTTTTATTTATTTTTTTAGAATATTTTTGTGGAGGCGTCCAGGGCCTCTGACGCCTCCAACAGGTCCACCGAACCCCACCGACGGCCGCACGCGGTTTGGCACAACGCGTGGTTTTGTGAGCGGCGCCTCGTGATTCAGAAATGGACGCGTCCAGCTGGCTGGACGTCTCCATAATTTGACTTTTTTCACACACGATAAACCGTCGTTCGGTGGGCGACGCCCATGAGGGAGTTGATGGAGGCGTCCAGGGGCCTGGACGCCTCCATAAATATATTATTATTATTATTATTTTTTGTTTTATTTTTATGCCAAAGCTGGCATTTTATATTATTATTTTTTACTTGTTTTTATGGAGGCGTCCACGGGCCTGGACGCCTCCATTAATATATTATTTTTTTGATTTTGGGCTGGGAAAAATAAATTAAAAGAATGGGGGCGTCCAGGGGCCTGGACGCCCCCATAAAGACCCACCCGGGTCCTCAGTTTAGGCATTGGCGGCCGCCCGACAGACACCCTTCTTGGTTCCGGACCCTCCTGATGCGTCTGACTGGTGTTGATGCCGTCCGAATGCCGTGACGAGACGATTCCGGATGCCGAAAAGGGCGGAAGAAGACTCAAGAAAAGGAAGCACTTAAGAGATTCGAAATACGTAAGCCGTCGCGGGGCGTCGTATAGTAATATGAGACTTTCTCAGGAGACGTCAGGAATGGCGTGTCTACAGCTGTCCCGCCTTGGCGTCTGCTTTGCAAGGGAGTGACGCGTAGTGGAATGGTATCGAAGTGGAGTGAAATGAAGTGGGAGCAGACTGATAAGTTGATGCCAAGGTGTGATGAGACACGCTTTTGATGTTACTGTCTGGAATTTTTCCTGGAGTTTCAATGAGGCGACCTTGAAGAAGGTCTTTCAAATCTTGACGATTGCTTGGACAGAGATCAAATAAGGGAGGGTGAGATGTGCGCTCAGGCACGAAAAATAAAGGAGACCAACTTCTCGGTGTGGAAGTACCTGGGTCATAAACCCGCAGGTTTCACCTTTGGCGAGCAGGTTACCAGCCGATGTGGAAGTGCTGCGGCCAAGGTGGGTCAAACAAGGTAAAAAGTAAAGGAATATCTGAGGGTCTGTCCAAACAAGGGTCTCCTTTGAAAGAGCAGCATAGGGCCGTTTCAAGGACATTCAGTATTTCATTCGGAGTGGAATATCTCATATTTGTAAGAATTGAAGCACAGCGGCTTTCGCAATCGAACCACTTGAATGATCTTCCGCAATAAATGAAAGTCCTATATGAATGCATGCTGGGCTTAAAGAAAAATCTAAAACAAACTAAAATAGAAAATAGCCAAGGATAATATTGTCAACTTGTTAAGAACGGGTCAGGATACCGATCCGGTGAGCCGACACTGGGCTGGGGCCCGTTTATCCGCGCACCAACTCACTGAATGCAACCGTCATCCCCATGCTACCACGAGTTAACGGCCTATCCGTACAACCCAAATTCTTCCGGGATCATCATTATTTTTGTTGAAGGGGAACTCAAATCCCAGATTCGTTCAGGCCGCAAGGTCCTTGACATGTTCTAGTAGCGTAGGTATCATATACTATGATGCATGACATGGTGGGACCAACCATTGAAAGGTGGGACAGGAGACAGGACAAAGACGTCCGTTAGTAAAACCTGCACAGACTAGCAAAGGTTAGCAACATCAGAAAGTAGCAGAATCATAGCAGAATCGCACCACAGTACAGAGGAGATCCAGACAAAATCTTGACAATGACCACTGATGTGACATGTTCCGTCCTGTAGCACCCTACCCTTCCTATAAGAACTCTCCTTAGGCTAGTTCATTCAAAAGCATCAAGGTGGGTTTTGGAAGCTCAGGAGAGGAAAGAGAGGAGAATCTAGAGATTTCAGGATGGAAGGAGAGTCTTCCCGCGTTATGAAGAGGAGCAGGCCTAGCAGCGAGATCAGGCGACTCTCTGACCTCGAGGGTCATTTGAGTGGAACGATCATGTCGCATATGGTAAGCTGATTCTTTTCAAATTTCTCCGCGTGAACCTTCTTCTTACTTCCTTCATTTCTTCTTTCTTTTCTCTTCCAGCCATATCCACTCTTCCCAGGCCCGAGGAAGTTTTTCAAACTGCCATGGCTTTCAAAGCTAACCTCCAACATCTCCATCGGCATGAGGGCCATACTCTCGAAGTGGCATCTGCAGGGGCTCCTTATTCACGCCAAACACTATGAGAAGATTCGTATGGACTGGGCGGCTATGGGCGCACTAGTGGAGATCTGGCATCCCCAGACCCACACTTTTATCTTCCCGACCTTCGAGGTGACCATCCTCCTCGAGGAGGTGGAACTTCTGCTCGGATTGAAGAAATTCAAGAGTGATGGGAAGGTGAAGGCTATGCGGATGCTGACATGGAGGACTTCCGAAAGCGTCATTGAAAGCTTCATGCCGCCTGACGCGGCCCGAAAGGTTCGTACTCAAAAGGGAATTGATTTACAAAAGCTCGCGGAATGGGTCGTGGAGACCTTGAGAGGATTACCAGACGATGACTATTTGGAGGGAATCATGAAAGGGTTCACCATTTGTCTGGCGGGTGCTCTCTTGTTTTCTTATACCGACAACATGGTGGAGGAAGACCAACTGAGTGCTATCTGAGGGATCTGGCTTGGAAAGAGGGTGGGACCCGCTGTCCTTGCCTACCTATATAGTGGCCTTACTGCCTCAAGCATGGGTAAGCCTCCTTTTGGTTGCGCACTTATCTTGAATTGCTGGCTTGATTTGCACTTCAAATTCGACCACCGCGAGGGAATGCCAACTGCTTCGAAGCTCTTCCAACAAAGCCCTCTTCATCACATAGCCGACGTGTTAGGCTTCGGTGGTACTGTAGTGAACCGCGTTCCGTGGCTGAAGAAACGTGAAGACTGGCGGTCTCACTTTCACACCGTGACACAAGGCTTCTTTACTTGCGCACCGGCATGTTTGCTTTCGCTTGAGCTCCTCATGAGGTCTTCTTGTGAAGTTGATCTCCAACTGATTGGTGCGACCGAGTTTATCCTTTACAATGCGCATCGGTGCTGTCTCCAGATCGGCATTCCACGTCATTTGTTCCCACTACCGACTGGCATCGTCCCTTTGAAGAAGTGGGAGTTGGGCACGGAGGCGGATGCGAGGGAAGCGAAAGCCATTAAAGCTCCCTGGAAGACAAGTGTTGCGGGAAAGGCCTTAGCACACGTGGGGGAAGAATGTGAGCTGTGGAGGGCTTATGTAACCGAACTGGGGAAGTTAAGGCCTAAGGCGCCTAAGCCCCTGATGTAGCTCATTCTGCTTTTCTGATGGAATAAAAGCTGGCATTTGGAAGTTTTGGACCCTTGTCCCCTTAATTATTATTATCTTTTTTTGTGGTTTTTCTTTTTCTTTGTGTTTTTTCTTTTGTTTGGATTATATACATACTCTTATCTTTTTTGTCTTTTATTATATTTTTTTGAAATTTTTATTATGGGGGCGTCCAGGGGCCTGGACGCCCCTAATTTTTTTATTTATAAATTTTTTTAGTTTTTTTGTTTTGGGGGCGTCCAGGGTCCTGGACGCCCTTAATTTTTTATTTTTTATTTTTTTTTATTTTTTTTGTTTTGGGGGCGTCCAGGCGCCTGGACGCCCCTACGTTTTTGAATTTTGAAAAAAATAAAAAAGGTGGGGGCGTCCAGGCGCCTGGACGCCCCAAATAAAGTGGATTCTATATATATGGGGGGGGCCCTCCCCCCTTTGCTCATTTACTGTTCATTCAAACGACCCAGTCAATCCAGACGACCCATTCTTAGTCCCAATGGAGCAAGGAGGCCCAAGCCAGGGTGGAGAGAAGCGCAAACGACGGACTCATCGTCCGAGGAGGCTGAGGGACGATGCCGAGGAGGCTGCTGCGGCGGAGGAGATTGCCGCGGAGGAGGAGGCTCCTCCTTTGGCCGTGGAGGCTGCAATGGATGCTGGCGACGCGGGAGAGGACGACCACGACCCGGTAAGCCCCTCGGACTTCATTCTGTTGGTTCACCGGGCCAAACGTGCGGACGAGAGGCTGTGTGGAGAACGCCGTGGAGTGAGGGAAGGAGGCGTCCAGGGGCCTGGACGCCTCCATATTTTCTTTTTTTTTCTTTTTTTATTTATTTATTTACGTAAATAATAAAAATAGAATTAAAAATAAGGAGGCGTCCAGGTCTTGGGACGCCTCCATGATAATATATATATATTTTTTATTTATTTTGGTTTTGGTTTTTGGGTTTTTCTAAAATTAAAATAAAGAAAATGTAAAGGAGGCGTCCAAGGTGTTGGACGCCTCCAAAAAAACATAAATATTTTTTAAAAATAAAAATAAAACAAAATAAATAAGTAGTATATACAGTGTTATTGTTTATTACTATTCATAATGCTGATGTGTTCTTTGTTGGTTTTGTGGTGTGCAGGGCGTGATGAAGGGCCAGATCAGCTGGTCCCTAGTGGTGGCGGCATACCGTGGGCTGCCAGACTTTCAGAGGGCGCGTGTGGACGCCATGGGCTTCGGAGCTTTCCTTAGGATCGAGCCCTTTCGGCTCGACCTTCCTCTTATCTAGGCATTGAGGGAGCGGTGGCACGCGCCGAGCCGGGCGTTTCTGATGCCCTGGGGACACATGGTGCCGACACTAGAGGACGTGGCTCGGATCACCGGGCTACGGGTGGACGGAGAGGCGGTGAGCGGGGTCACCTACCCCGACTACCGAGAGAGTGCCCTGGACCTACTGTGGTTAGAGACGAGCGTGACGGACAGGGACAGCAGGGTAGTCGACCGAGTGGAGATCATGGAGGCGCTCGGATTCGTCGACCCGCGCCAGTGGGTTAGCGAGACTGGAGCGGAGTTTCTGGCACGACTGGAGGGAGATGCCCGTGCAGCTTTCACCCAGGACCCGAGCGAGCGGGAGCTGGTGGATCTAGACCTCCGGAGGTTTCTTTTCTTCTTCCTGGGCCGCCTTCTGCTGGGGACGAAGGGGGATGGCATCCACTGCCGCTTCCTCGGGATCCTGGCGGACCTTGACAGAGTGGGGCACTACAAGTGGGGAGCGGCTCTACTTGCCCATTTGATTGCTGATCTCTCCCAGACTTCGGAGAAGGAGACGACAGTCAGTGGCTTCGCACCTTTTCTCCAGGTAAACATTTTATTTATGCATTCCCACAGTTAAATATGCAATTATTGTACTAATGATGTATGATGGATGCAGGTGTGGAGCTATTATTATTTCCCGATGGGGAGGGCTAGGCATGGGAACAGGAGGGTCGTGCCTCTGGCGCGGCGGTGGAGGCCGGTCGTGGTAGCGGCACCACACAGCTACCAGCAAGCGTCACTTCGTCGGGAGCTGAGCGAGTATCCTGAGGCCATGGTATGATGCGTATGATTTTTTTGTGTTTTTATGCATGTGACTGAATGATAACTAACATGATGTAGTATGGTGATGCAGGTGGTGTGGAGACCCTACCTGGGCATGGGCGATGCTGGCCAGGCTTGGGTTGTAGCGGGTCTTCCTCGTTTTAGGCGGAACGTGTGGGTCCATTATCTGAACGAGATCGAGCCGCTTCGGCTGAGGCTGGTTATGAGGACGTTGGGGCTAGCCTAGGAGTGGGTTGATGTAGATGAGCCGGCCCGCATCGGGCGGAAGACCAAGGGGAAGGTGAAGATTGTAGACTGGCGTACGCGCTTCCTGGCACAGTACCAGGACTGGCAGCAGGGCGGGGTCCCAGTGGTGTCCCATGTACAGGACAGTACTGATTACTTGAGACGGTACCGGGCTACGTACGGGGACCGCCTCTTCCTTGGTGGTATGGCAGGGGTAAGTGAAATGAAAATGCTTCACCCTTTTATATGTATATGTTTGTGGCACTAACTTATGTGCACTGTAGGATGCTCGTGACAACATGATTGCTGACCTGCGGGCCCAGCTGGCAGACGCCAGGCGACAGTTAGTGGCCATCCGACAGGAGTTGGAGATCCTGGTGAGTCTATGCAATGCATTTTTTTGTGACCTAGATTTTTAATGCTTAGCCTTTGACCAACGTTTGCCCCGTGTTTCAGCGGGCCCACCTGGCAGCGACAGTCGGGATGGCTGGTGGAGCGGGTTCCAGTTCTCGGGGCCCTCCTCCGGAGGTTTCTGCCCTCCAAGAGCAGCTGGCCTACGCGGTGGCCCGGGCTGAGGAGGCCGAGCGTGACCGCGAGGCTCGAGTGAGTGTCTACCTGACCTCGACTCTACTTTTGGCTGCTCTCCTTCTATCACTGTTCTCTTACGGTGTATGCGTGCTTTGACAGGTGGCCGAGATTCGGGAGGCCCTGGCCCGTGCTGTTCGTGCTGAGCAGGAGCGCGATGCCTGGGTGGCAGAGCGTGACGCCCGGATTGCAGAGCTAGAGGAGGAGCGGCGACGGGAGGCTGAGGAGCTTCCTCGCGACATAGTGGATCTGCGGATCACCCTTGAGCTGTTGAGGAAAGAGGCGATGAGGGAGAGAGAGGAGAGAGAGAGGGATAGGGAGAACGTGGAGAGAGAGAGGGAGAGGGATAGGGAGACCCTAGAGAGAGAGAGAGAGGGATAGGGAGACCATAGAGAAAGAGAGGGAGTACAGGATGGCAGAGTGACATCGAGATTGGGACGAGAGGAGAGCTCTGGTGGCCCTGGTGTCGGAGCTCCGGCTGAGTCTTGGCACGGCGGAGGGGAGACTTCGGGAGAGTGAGGAGCGGTATCAGAGGGCGAAGGAGCGCGGGGTGCGACTTCGTCAGTCCGGTTCCTTTTCTGTGGGCAGCTTTCTAGTTTCTTCGGCCGAGGAGCGTCGCCGCACCTTAGAGGCCGGCATGGTGCCACCTGGAGAGGCGAGCACGGCTTCTCAGGGTTCGCAGAAGTCGCAGAGGCCCCCTAGGGATCCCTGTCAGAGGAGGGAGGAGAGAGATGACCAGGAGGGTGATGGTGAGAGTTAGAGAGTTGCTTGTACAATCCACCCTCCTTACTGCATGATGTACTTTCGGCTATTATATGAAATGAAAATGGCTTTCTTGTGTTGTGTGTACTTTTCTCTCTCCCCCACTTTCTTCTTTGTACTGAGTTGTCCTTCGAGGCACGCTCCACGAGACTTTGCCCTGAATAGCGGGGAACTACGCTTTGCACGGGGGGATTCTGTTTCCTTTCTCCCCTTTTTGGGTGCGTCCGGGCGCGAGGACGCGTCTTAATCCTTGAATTCAAATTTAAAGTGTCGGGTGGCCTTTCTTCTCCCGTGCCTTACCCGCAAACGAGCCCGCCTTCTGCCGAAACTCGCTTGTCCCCCTTTTCATCTCCTTCCTCTCTTGATTGATGGAGTTCGGTGGTCTAGACCACGGTGAAGGTGGAGAGGGACGCGGGACCCCTCGTCCGAGGAGGGACGCGCAAGAGCACGAAACGGCGTCCATGGAGGGGGAAGGGCCGCTTCGGGCCCCCGAGGGACCTGAGGGGCCCAATGGCGCGGAAGGAGGTGAACACGGCTCGGTGAGTGCTTAGTTTTCCCCCTCTTTGATCCATTTTGAGTTTTGAAGCAAGCCGTGCGAGGGGGGAAAGGGTTCGGCGAGTGTTGTACTCAAATGATGGACGCGTCCTAGACAGGGGACGCGTTCTTTGTTATGATGCGAAGTCCTTCTTTCTTGGTGCAGGACATGGCGAGGACCCTGGGCCTGGCCGATGAGTGGGCGAGTGCAGACGAGCCGAGCCGTGTCAGGAAGGGGAGTCGCGGCAAGGCGAAGCTTGAAGATTGGCGCATACGTCTCCCTGGGCAGCAAGGGAGCGTACTGGTGCAGGATAGTGTCGACTTCCTGCGGCGGCAGAGAGAGAGTTATGCGGGGCTTCCCCAAGCCGGGGATGAGCGCGACGTCGACGGGTCGCGTGCCCAATTAGCCGAGGTCAGGCGGCAGCTGGCCGCCACTCAACGGGAACTGTCGCTCTTGGTAAGCTAAGTGCTACATTTTCTATTTTTAAATGTGGAGCTTAGCTGACGGCTGTTGTTTGTTCGTTCCAGCGTGCCCAGCAGACAGCGATGGTGGGAGTGACTGGCGGCACATCTTCCAGTTCTTCGGTCCCTTTTCTTGAGATTGCCTCCCTTCGAGAGCAACTTGCTGATGCGGTGGCTCGGGCCGCCCGGGCGGAAGAGGAGCGTGATGCCTGGGTGGCGACTGTAGCAGAGCTGCGACATTGCGGTGAGGAGAGACCTTCTCCAGACATCCTGGAGTTAAGGGTTCTTCTGCAGATGATGAGGAGAGGGGCAGAGAGAGAGAAAGCCAAGAGAAGGTCCGAGCGACAGCGGGATCAGACCGAGAGGAGGGCCTTGGAGGCCCAAGTGAGGGAGCTCCAGCTGGGCCTTCAGGCCATCGTGCAGAGGCTAGGAGGGATGGAGACGCGCTACGAGAGAGCGCGAGAGTTTGGGGAGCGACTACGCCAGTCTGGTCGCTTTGCCACTAGTGGCTTCTTTGCCACGCCAGGGGAGGAGCAGCGAGTCATTACTGTGGAGCCGGCACCACGAGGCGAGGCGGGTGCTACTGCACGGGGATCCCGGAGGCTTCTGAGGGACCCTTACCTCAGGGGAGAGGAGAGGGACGCCTAGAGGGACGAGCATGAAAATAATGGCAAGAGTTGGCGAGCTAGTGGACCGGCCACCTCTCTATGATTGTAGTGTTTATGATAGCTTATGTAGAATTATGAATGGAGTGATTTGATTTTCTGCTGCTTGTTTGTTCTCTTGCGCGTTCCTTCTTCCCTACACTTCTTCTCCTTTGCACTGTTCCCATGTGATAGGTCTGCCGAGACTCCACCTCAAGCGAAGAATCGCGTCTTGTTGTGACCATTTTCCATGGGAATCTGCCGTCGAAGTCAATAATGACGGCCCTAGTCCCTTTTCCCGGATGTTGTGTCAAGTTTTGCGGACGTCCTCCAAAACATGTAAGGGTATCCCTAGACAACATAGGGGGCTAGTCGTCATATTATTTGTCCAATCAATCACCCTGTGCGAGCGGTGAAGTGACACACGGGACCGCATGGTAGGTGCCTCATTGCGAGGGCTATCATTAAAGGTGATGGAGGCAATCTTGGCCTGCACTCCTTCCATTTCTATAAATTCTTGTCTCTTTTATCCTCCCAGGTATATCGAGAGCTAACTCGAGGAGCACAAGTTCTCACGGGAGAGGAGGAGTTTAAAATTCTGAGAGTTGGATGGAGGGCGAATCTTCCCGCTCCTCGAAGAGAAGCAGGTCCAGTGGTAGTAATTCCAGGAGGTTTTCGGACCTCGAAGGGCACTTCAGCGAAAGGGCCCAATCACAACTCGTAAGCTGAGCTTTCCTGCCCTTTTCTCATTCTTTCTCCTTCCTTTCTTTCTGACCAAACCTCCTCTCCATTTCTTATGCACGCACAGAGTGTGATGAAATCACACATTTCATGGGAGTTAGCGGTGGCCGCATACAGGGGTCTACCGGATTTTCAGAAGGCCAGGCTAGACGTGATGGGATTTGGCATCTTTCTTCGGATCGAGCCGATCCAGCTCGACCTAGTCCTGATCCAAGCCTTGTGTGAGAGATGGGACCCAGTGAGTCGAGCATTCCTGATGCCTTGGGGGCACCAGCCTGGAAGATGTGGTCCGAATTACGAGCCTCAAGGTGGATGGCGAGGCAGTGACCGGAGTCACTTACGCGGACTACCGAGAAGGTGCCCAGAAGTTACTGGGTTTGGACCTAGATGGTCGGAAAAACAGGTCGGTAGCTAGGGCGTCCCTCATGGATGCATTAGGGCTCGCCGACACTCGTCGGCGGGACGACGAATCCTCAGAAGAGTTCATGGAAAGGATAGAAATAGGATGCCGTGCCGTGTACTGCACAGATTTCAGCAACTGGGAAAGATGCAACATAGATTTGAGGAGATTTCTCCCCTTCCTTTTGGAGAGATTGGTACTGAGCTCGAAAGGGGATGGTATCCAATGTCGCTTCCTGGAGCTGCTGTCAGACCTTGAAAGAGTTGGATACTATGCCTGGGGAGCTGCCATGCTGGCGCACTTATTTGCAGGTCTGTTCCAATAAGTGGATCGTGAGATGACTGTGAGTGGTTTCACACCATTCATCCAGGTATTTTTGGTTTTGCTTGTTTTGCATTTTTTTTGGTGTGTTTTTTTTTTTGCAAGGTACTGATGACCTGCGCCGAGCAGCTGTGGAGCTATTATTACCTCCCCATGGGGAGAGCTCGACATTGGCGACCCGCGATGGTGCCGCTAGCCAGACGGTGGGAACCCATCATGAGTGTGGCACCCCTAACCTACCAACTGATGGTGCTAAGGCGGGAGCTACCGGAGTTCCCTGCAGCGATGGTAAACTGGTGACCCTACTCAGACATGGTCGATGCCGACCAGCCGTGGGTTCTAGCAAGTCGTGCCCGATTTGGACGGGAACTGTGGATGCATTGCCTGAATGAAATCGAGCCTCTTCGGCTACGATTGGTTATGAGGACTTTGGGACTGGCTCAAGAATGGGTGGATTCAGCTGCGCCACCTCGCGTCGGGAGAAATACGAGAGGACCGGCGACCTGCATTGGCTGGCGCGTGCGGTTCCCTGAACAGTATGAAGACTGGCAATGGGGTGGCACGATTGTAGAATCGCAGGCACGGGATAGCGAGGATTATCTGCGCCTATACAAGACAAGGTACGCAGAGCGGTTCCGACTCCGGGGATTTGTGGAGGTAGGTTTCCCCTTTCTCTTTTCTTCTTTCTCCCTTTTTGGTTTTCTGGTGGGAATGCTGACTCGTATAGCTGCAGGATATCCGTGATACCATGATAGCGAATTTATGAACTCGCTTGGCAGAGATGGAGCAACGGTTGGGCGATGCCGGCGGAGCTACGAGCGCCTTGGTAGGTGTACAGTGCGTTCCTAATTAAAACCCCAGATTCCAGATGTTGGCTACTAATTCACGTGGTCGTAGCATGCCCAGATTGGCGCGGCTTCCCCAGCGATGGGAGTAGGTGGTGCCTCTTCCAGCTTGTGGATTTCCACCTCAGAACTTGACTTGCTTCATGAGCAACTTGCTCACGCCACGCAGCGTGCTGCGGAGGCAGAAGGGATGCTCTGTATACAGGTAAAAGTTTCAGTGTTGAGTTCTCTTTGTTTATGCCTTATCGCGTATCTGAGATAGTACACTCGGCAGGAAAAGGAGACGGAAGAAGCGCTTGCCCAAGCTGCGCAGAGGGCGGCTAGGATAGCAGAACTGGAGAGGGAACTACGGCGTCATCCTGATGACGACTCCTCTAGGGATGCCGTGGAACTGAGGATCACTCTCCAGTTGGAGAGAGAAGACCGCGAGAGAGAACGTGCAGAGAAAGAAAGAGACGCAGAGAGAGAAAGAGCCAACAGATTGACTGAAAGGGAGGAACGAAGGACCATGGAGGCCTAACTATTCGAACTCCGAATCAGCCTTGGTCTTGCTGAACAGTGACTGAGAGATGGTGAGGAGCGCTACCAAAGAGCACGAGAGCGTGGCTTTCGTGTTGGTAGCTTCTCTGCTGCTTCCGTGGATCAACGCCGGGATGTGGGAATAGGAAGGGGAGTACAGAGCGGTAGGAGTACCGCTTTTCGTAGTTGGGTAGCACCTTTGAGAGCGTTTTACCCGGAGAGTAGTGGGACGAGTAATGCAGAGAGAGAGGGCGGAACTTGATGTAATTTTTTTGGTTTTTTTTGGAATAAAATACAAGGTTCGGTTTGTTTGGTTTTCACCTTTGCTTATGTTGCCTGAATCCCTGCACACATCACTGAAACAAACAAATCAGAATTTCTATTCTGACTTGGCCCCTTGCTCAATAAGCAAATGGTCACTGTGACTGTCATTGATAACTGGTCAAGGGGCCAAGCCTTTATTAATAAAGGTAAGATAAAGATACGGTGATGATAAATGCGACAGGCAAGCACACGAATGCAAGCGGTATTAAAAGTGAGATGCTGCACGCAAATGCAATCATGCAAAATTGATTTGTTTTCTTTTTTATATTTGGTATTTTTTTTGTTTTATCATAAAAAAGATTTTTTTGTTTGTAAATATGTACATTTTCTTTTTCCATTTTTTTGTTGTTTTTATCATTTCAATTTTTCCTTGCTAACGCCTGGCAAGCACCCAAATGGCACCTAACCTACGTGAGAACAGGGGTTTCTTACTAACCTCCCAGGTATCCTAAGTGCACATCTAAGTTGATTTGGGCCTCTAGACCCCTCGAATGATGATCCCGCCGGCTAAGACTTACCCTGATGACAATACCGTCATGCCATGCTTAGGCTCCCAGTCGCTTCCGACCACATGGATTCACCCAAAAGATGTTTGAGGTAAATGATTTGCCCGACCCGGGTCTGTTTCCTCACAACTCTAGATGGTATATGATGGAACACCCTGGAACCCTAACGACCAACCGCGCGACGCTGACCCGGAATCAGACGTCGTCGCACCCATAGGTGACGCGCTTGCATTGGCCTAAGCCCAAGGTTAAGCAAGAAGACATCAAGGTGGTAAACATGGGTCTTGACTAGCCAGAAACACGGAGACCCCTTCGCAGCGATAGCTTTTGCTTTTCAAAGTAGGCAACCAAATGTGTATATTAAAATAAGGTCATAGACCCTGGGCAGTTTTCACCCTTCAGAAACTCCATCGAACCTTCCTCTTTAGAGGGAGAAGGAAGAGTGTAGGGGATAAACCTCCTGAGAGGACCGGCAAAGCCATTAACCCGGCGAGCGAATAAGGGCCCATTAACTCTTTCCTTTCGGACAACTTCAGACCAAATCTCGAGCATTTACATTCCATAGCCCCCCCCTTTTTGTGGATTCAGACTTTTGCTTTGAGGGGTTCCGTTTATCGCAACAGGCACGGTCACGACCAAGCTTTTCTCTTGATTTTGATTTTGTATTTCTTTTTGTGAGGGAGATATAGTCGTTTGACGTTTGTGGGCTCCCTTTTCGTATGCCTGCGGGGACACTGCCCTCTTCTCGTGCTCTGATCGATGCTCGAGGAAATGGATCCTACTCTTGCCTTTGGGGTTTGAGTTTCGGTTTCTCATGCTCAGCATTTTAAGGGCGCCGACTGTCTCATTTGGTCGAAGAGAAAAGAATAAAGATTACAGCTTCCAGAGATCTTCTGGGTGACGCTCCACCGTAGGTGATGCTACCGACTTTTTTTGAATAAAATACATAAGTGAGCACATGTTAGCTTCCTTCGAGCGAGCATAGGCCGACGTGGCCGGACATGGATCTCCACGGTTCTGGCAAACCAAGACCCGGCGCCTACCAAGCCTTAATGGGCCCTATCCTAACATGAAGGTTAGATGCAGTGACTTGACTACATGGTGACTGCCAGGCATCGACATTTTGAATTTTTCATATTTTTAGTGGTTTTCAATATTTCTTTGTTTTTGATGTTTTTTATCTTTTCATCATTTTTTATTTGTTTTGGGCTAAGGGTAGTGTTTCTTAAGATAAAGCCCATTCCAAGGGTGGGATAACTCGGTCCCTTCGGCGTTGACTAGCTTGTAGGCGTTGCCAGGGTACACGGCTTGAATTACAAATGGTCCTTCCCAATTGGGTTGGAGCTTAGAACGCGGCCCTCCAGGTTTGACAAAAATTCTTTTTACGACCATCTCACCGACTTTGAATTTTCTCTCAACGACTTTCTTTTGGTAAAAGCGAGCGAGTCTATTTTGATACACACGTACGTGTTCGGCAGCGGCCAGTCGCTTCTCATCCAAGAGTTCCAACTGGGCGAGGAGTGAATTACGACGATCATCGAGGGGAAATTCCTCGTCCAATTGTACCCTGAGAGAAGGGATCAGAGTCTCGTACGGGACTACCGCTTCCATACCATAAGAAAGGGCAAATGGAGTCTGCCCGGTGGGGGTACGGATTGAAGTGCGATAGGCCCATAGAGCTTCGATAAACTTTTCTGGCCAGTCTGAAAACTTACTAGACTCGCAGGTTTTTTTGATGATTTTGAGCAATATTTTATTGGTGGCCTCTGCTTGGCCGTTACCTTGTGGGTAATAAGGCGATGAATGATGCAATGCAATTGCGTATCTTTTGCAGAGGTCCTGTAGGTCCGGAGAAATGAACTGTGGCCCATTGTCGGTGACGATTGTACTTGGGACATCGAATCTGGCGAGGATGTTCTTCATGATGAACTTACAGACTGTTGATGCCTTGATTTCCGCGTAAGCTTCAGCTTCGGCCCATTTGGTGAAGTATTCCGTCGCAGTAAGGATGAAAGATTTCTACTTGGTGAGGGAATTGGGATCACCTAGGGGACCAATGATGTCGAATGCCCACATGGAGAAAGGCCATGGGGAGGATATTGGATGAAGTGAGGAAGATGGTGAATGGATTTTATCGGCGTGAAGTTGACACTTAACACACCTACGGACATAGACAGCACAATCCTCTTCCATAGTGGACCAATAAAAGCCTTGGCGAATGATCTTCTTGGCGAGCATCTGTCTATTCACGTGGCAACCGCACACACCCGAGTGCGTCTCCTCTACACATTTCCAAACCTCATCGTCACCAAGACATCTTAACAGAATACCAGTAAGGCTCCTCCAAAAGAGTAGACCTCCAACTAATGTATATTTCTGAGCCACCCTTCTTATGGCTTTCTTGTCCTCTGTGGTGGCCCCTTCAGGATAAGACTGATCTTGGCAGTATTTGACGATTTCATAGAACCATGGTTTCTCTTCATCAACCAGTTCTTCTTCAACCTCTGCCAACATGATCTCCCTCTTCTCAAGGATATCTTCCTGCAGGATCTTCCTTGCTATCCTGTCTTTGATGTTTACGTAGGAAGCATCATCGATTGCAGGGGCGTGAAGTTTGTAGATGGAAATGGACTCAAACCATCTTCCTAGAGGGAACCTTATGGATGATGCCAATGAGGCGAGGGCATCGGCGAGAATATTCTGATGACGAGGGACATGAACAAAGATCAGTTTGGTGAACAGTTTGGCAAAGGCAGCAGTGAGTTCTTGGTATGGCTTGAGTTTGAGATCGCGAGTGCGATATTTAGTGAGCACCTGGCGAAGGATGAGTTGACTATCACCTACGACTCGCAACTGAGTGATACGAAAAGAATGAGCGAGTTCTAGGCCAGCTAGAAGAGCTTCATATTCGGCTATATTATTGGTAACTGGAAATTTGAGCTGGTATGCCAATGGGAATGTGAGGCCTTCAGGCGACAGGAGGGCGACGCCGATTCCTCTCCCTTGAGAATTCAGAGCTCCATCAAAATATAGTGTCCACATTGGCTCATCTGATTGGTTGACGGACATTAGTTCCTCATCTGGAAATTCTGATTGGACGGGATCGAACTTGGAAAGAGGATGGTGAGCGAGATGCTCGGCTATGGCATAGCCTTTAATCGCCTTTTGCTGGATGTAGGTGATGTCAAAATGAGAGAGAAAACTTTACCAGCGTGCTAGCCTATCCGTAAGGACGGCTTTCTCCAGAAGGAATTTGATAGGATTCATTCGAGCAATCAAGTGGACCTCATGAGCCAAGAAGTAGTGCTTCAATTTTTGCACTACCCAAACGAGGGCAGCACAGGTTTTCTCCATGACAGTGTACTTCTGCTCACAGGGATTGAGAAGTTTGGACAAGTAATAGGTTGCCCATTCCTTGCCTTCTTCATCAGCTTGTGCGAGGACGGCTCCCACGGAGTCATCCAAGACTGAGACGTAAAGGATCAGAGGTTTTTCTGGTTTGGGCGGAATGAGAACGGGTGGACTAACCAGATATTCCTTCAACCCTTCAAAAGCTTTCTGACATTTAGAATTCCAGTGGAATTCTACTCCTGGCTTGGTCAACTCGTAGAGAGGTCTACACCTTTGTGAATGTTGGGACACAAACCGACGAATAAACTACAACCGCCCGATTAAACCTCGGACTTCCCTCAAATTCTTGGGAGGCGGCATATCTCTGATAGCCTTAGCTTTGTCGGGATCTATCTCGATCCCTCTTTTACTCACAATGAACCCCAACAATTTACCTGACGACACCCCAAACACACACTTTTTCGGGTTCATTTTCAGTTGGAACTCCCTTGACCTCTGCAAGACCTTAGCCAAAACTTCTGGATGTTCCATCCTGGTCCTTGATTTCACCAATAAGTTATCTACATACACTTCCAGGTATATGTGCATCATGTCATGAAATATGGCCATCATAGCTCTTTGGTAAGTAGCTCCAGCATTCTTTAACCTAAACGGCATGACCACGTAACAATATGTTCCCCAAGGGGTAGTGAATGACGTCTTTTCCTGATCTTCTTCTGCCAAACGAATTTGATTGTATCCTGAAAACCCATCCATGAATGAGAGGGTTTCATATCCTGCCGTGTTATCGATCAACACATCAATGTGAGGCAAGGGAAAATCATCCTTTGGACACGCGCGGTTAAGGTCCCGGAAGTCGATACAAATCTTGACTTTCCCATCTTTTTTCATGACCGGGATAATGTTCGCCACCCATTGAGGATAAAGGATGACTCTAATGAACCTGGCTTTGTGGAGCTTATCGACCTCTTCTTTCATTTTCAAAGCCATCTGAGGGTGGAAACGCCTTAACCTTTGTTTTATCGAGACGGTCCCTGGTTTTAGGGTTAAACGGTGTTCGACCAAGGTTGAATCTAGACCCGGCATATCCTCATAGCTCCATGCAAACGTGTCCTTATATTCCTTGAGAACCTCAATTAATGCCGCTTCTTCAGAGGGTGGTAGGTTGTCACTTATGAGGATGATCCTAGGGTCTTCCTCAGTTCCCAAGTTGACTTCTTTGGTGGATTCTTCTACGGCGGTTGACGGCTCGTCGAATCTCCTCATTCCACTTGCGTATGCGCCCGCCGCATCCTCATATTCTTCACCTTCATCTTCAGTGGGGCATTCTTCATCCGTGATCTCGTAGACTCCATACCCTTCATCAAATGCACAGTCGCCCTCACATTCTATTTCCGGTAGCTGGATGGGATTTTCTAACAACTGGGGGATGGCAAGAAGGGCCTGACACCTGGCGGCCAAATCCAGAAGGAATCGACGAGGGATCTGCCTACCCTTGGATTTCTTCCTAGGTACTACCCTTGGTCTATCATTCCTAGATTGACTGACAATATTTACAGAAGAAGAGGAAGACGAAGAGGATGGTGTAGAATGTACAGGAGAAGACCCTCAGAGGAGGGGTAGAAAAGGTCGCTCATCGGACGTTGGACGGGTGGTCCGCAGGGCGGTACGCACCCGTGGGAGATGTAGGAGGTTTCCTCAACGAAGATGTGTTGTTGGGGAGTTTGAAAATTGACGTTTTTTTTTCATTTTCATTTTGAATAACAAAGCAGTGAAAAGAGATTGGTGGGGAGAGAAAAGTGGTTATGGCTAGAGGATTGTGAGGCTCATAGAGCAGATCATGGTTGAAGACCTGGCGTGGGTTGAAAAGCCCGCGTAGGTATGTAAGCAAAGAAGGGGACCTGGGAAGATCATCAGACAACTGTCTGGCCCAGGAAGAAAATATCAGCAAAGGCTGAGACGAGTGGATGGAGAAGATGGCGGCTAATGAGCCGTCGATGGCAATGTTGAGGACGGATGAAGATCTATCGATGACAGGGTCCTTCTGGCGAGGACGATGATAGTTTGGAACCTTGGCAAGAGTGGTAATATTCTCTGGTATTTCGGAGATCAATGGTGGTCCTTCAAGCTACGGAGATGAGAACATCCTTTCCAGTGCAACGGAAATGTCCCGTATGTCGAACCATTTGTTCCACTCGCATTTCGGATCTTTGATCTTGCCTCTTTTGGTGATCCTCGGACATTTTTCAGCCAAATATACAGCATGTGATCCCCCATATGCTTCTCGTGGGTGATCTCCCATCTGAACAACGGGCCCTCTGTTGAAGTGGTTTGATAGAGTCCATGTGAGGGGCTTCCAATCCGCCTTGAACGGTCCTTTGAAGCCTAGGCCAAACCTACGGTTCGGCCTAATTTCCTTTGGCGGTTTGAGCCTACCCTGTAACTGTGCGCCCAAACCTTTACCCTATTGGTAGCTGATGTTCCTCATAATCTCCCACCCTTTGGAGTGAAAAGGGAGATATGATGTTGCGGTTGTCCTGACCGGCTCCTTTGGTGCTAGTGGAACGTGAGATGAATCACGTACGTCCAGTAGTGACAATATGGGCCGATGAGACGGCCAAACAGAGGGCAGAGAGGTGTTGATAGCATCCACTGTGTGAAGGACAGGTGTACTGACCACTTTAATAATTCTCCCATTGTAAGAAAACTTCAGGCACTGATGGTTGATGGAAGGCACAGCGTCCATGGCTTCGATGTAAGGGCGACCCAGTATAGCCTTGAATGTGGGGTCCATGTCGAGGACTTGGAATTCTGTGGGAATTGACATGGGGCCTAGTTCTGCCTTCAGAATAATCATCCCCTGCGGCGGCCTTTTGCTATTGTCATAAGCCGTGACCGTGATCGAGGAAGGTCTTATTTGTTCCTCGTCGACCCCACACAACTGAAGAGTGCTCATGGAGATCACATTTATGGACGCACATGTGTCCACAAGACACGGGTTTATGGATACCCCATTAATTTTTATTGAAATGCACAATGCATATTTTCGAGCCTCCTTGGGAGCGAGCTCGTAGTTGTGGAACATGATGGCCGGTTGTGTGTCCGTTGGGGTCAGGATGGTCGAAATCTTCTCCACGGGGAGGTCTTCATTCACCATGACCCTTTGAAGGTACTCCATTAAGGCTTCCTAATGGGATGTGGATCTTTGAAGTAGCTCCAGGATGGAGATCCGAGCAGGCGTCTTGTCTAAATGTTTTAATAGATCATACTGTGTTCCAGGGATAGCTCTTTCTGGTTGTTCTCCATCATCCTTCTCTGGCTGAAATTGCTCAGGATTCTGACTGTTGTGGGGGAAAACCCTGTGAAAAATCCTTCCACTCCGGAGCACCATTGCCTGCGGCTTTTGTACCTCTGTGGGGGTAATAGTGGGTTTTAACATGGATTTGAGGGGTAATGGTGGAGGAATGGTTGATAAAGCAGGGGTGATGACGGGAGCAGGGATTCTGATGAGGGGTTTGTTAGGTGGAGGCATGGTGGAGGTAGAGAGGATATCGCGCGGATTATGAAGGATAAGGGGTCTGGAAGGTGGAGGTGGAGACGAAGTAGAAGTGGGTAGGGCTTGAAGCGAGCAATGATTTTGAGGTGGGTGATGGTTAATGAGTGGTTTTGAAGGCATTAGTGGTGATACGGTGGAGACAGACGGGGTTATGTATGGTTAACGGATGATAAGGGGTTTAGAAGGCGTAGGGGTAAATGTGGTAGAGGTGGATGGTAAAGTGGGGGAGTGGGAGAAGATAAGAGGTTGTGAAGGCGTAGTGAAGAGTGTCGGTTGATAGGGGATCGGGGTACGGATGAGAGGGCGTAATGGTAGTGGAAATGGTGAAGGTGATACTGACGCGGGTTGATGAGAGAGAGGTGCTACCCGGGCAAGGCAAGGGTGTTGCGTGATGATAGGATTGGTGGTAGAAAGAATGGAGGTACTTTCCTGGTGCCACACCTGCTCTCTCCCGACTTCCGGGAAGGAGGAGATGGGGTTAACCTGATGATTGGGCTGTTGGTGCTCCGGTAATAGATTCTGGATTATGCCCATGTCGGGCTGTTGTTGTGGGGCATGCTGAAGCTGTTGTTGTTGTTGTGGTTGCTGCTACTGCTGCTGCTGTTGTAACTGCTGCTGTGGCCTATGAGGAGGTCTCCTAGCCTTGAGAGCCGTGACGTATCGTCTCATTTCATCCCAATCTATTTGATGTTCATCATTCATATCGTGGATGTAATCTTTGAAATGGTAGCAGTAATCTACTGTGTGTCCTGGCTGCCTGTGGTAGACGCAGTATTTGGAGGTATCAACATTCGAGGGTCACACGGGCCTTTCTCTGGGTAGGGCGAGTTGGTTTGATGCCATGAGGGCATTAAAAATGTCTGCTAAGGTTTCTGGCAATGGTTGATAGTAGGCTCTCTTGGGACCGACCGGCCTCCTTTGTTGCTGTTGGGGACCATAGTTCCCCGGGGGTGGAACTTGGTTGTACTGAAGTGGTGGTTGTTGTTGATGAGGTTGTGGTTGTTGTTGCTGGGGTTGACGTAATGGAGGCATATTATCCTGGGGTGGATTATTTTGGGGTGGAGGACGAAGAGGGAAAGGACCTGGTTGGAGGGGAAGTCGGGGCATTTGTGGAGGCCTTGGGTTGACTGCATAATTGGCATTGTTGACCGCACCTACTTGCTCATTTGTCACAACCCCTTCTGTGGCTCCGCCCGGGACACCAGCGCCTGTCTTTCTGACCACTTTGGGCTTCAGTGACTCAAACATGTTCATAATGGGGGAGTCTTTTAACTGGGTTTGGATGTACCGGGCCCTTTCATAGAGTTCCTCCATTGTAGTAAGTTTATTCATGGCCAGGACGTGTCTGAACTGTGGGGTTGCATTAGACACAATCATCTTCACTTGTTCGGGCTCGGAGAGGGTATCCCTTATTCTTTCCGCCAGAGACCTCCATCTATCAGCATAGCGGACAAAATCCTCATCGGGCTTCATCTTTTTGGCCACTAGGTCGGTAATGGAGAGTGAGGGACCGACCCTATCCCTATATTTCTGCAAAAACCTTCTCTGGACTATTTCAAAATTCTCGGCCTCGCGGGGCTCCAAAGAATAGAACCACTCTAGCGCGGGACCATCCAATGATCTCCGAAAGAGGTATGGGACCTCTGATCGTTTTGCCAATAGGAGGATTCATACATGAAATCCTTGAGGTGAATGAAGGGGTTGCCGGTACCATTGTATCTACGGTACGTGGGCATTTCGGAGGGAGGAAGATGAATGACGGGGAGGATTGGCAAAGCAACCTCCGGGGTGGCTTTCACGTCCACCATTCTTCTCAGATTTTGAAACTGCTCGTCCATGCGATTGAACCTATTGAGGAGCGATTGGGCGAGCTCCTCTGGAGGTGAAGGTGGCACTTGCCACTGAGGGAGAAATTGTCTCCCGGAGACTTGAGGGGGGAACCCCGAATGAGAGGGAGCTATCGGACCGCCGACAGTTGGCCCCGGCTGAAGCGGTATGTGGGGAACAACGGGAGTTTGAGATTGTGACGGGAACTGGAATGAGGGTGGTTGTTGGCTCGCTTGTCCTTGAAGCGAGGGAGACTGGATGGCTTGCGCCAATGAAGGAGATGGAATGGCCTGCACGGACTCTTGGAGAGGTGCGATGGCCAGAGTTGATTCCTGGGGCGTGGGGGAAATAGATTTCCCCTTTAGAATGGCCTGGAAGGCCCGGAGCTGTTCAGAGGTAAGCTCCGTGTTGGCGAGGACGCCCAGTAAGGAAGAGATATCCTGTGGTGGGGACGTGTCCCCGACAATAACCTGCACCTCATGCGAGGGCTCATGAGAAGGACCCGAGTCCATAGCATAGACTCGCGGGTCGGCTGACAAACCACGACTAGGGTGGTTCTCCTCAAAAGACTCGTGAGCCATGCTCACAGTTTTCCCAGAACGCAAAAACATACACTAGCAAGCAGGTAGCAGAGATTATCAAACAAGTGGATGCCTTTACGCCTTTTTTTATGTTTTGATTTTGATGATTTTTTTTGTGTTTTTAGCGAGATCCGAAGTTCACACAAAATAGGGACCCTAGTTTATTTTTGTTTCACTGCCGTGTCAGCTAGGGTCTCTCGTCTCACCACGAATGGGATGACTAACTCTGGGAAACTTCAATGGTACAACCAGCCTAGTGAACGAAGAGGAGATTCTTCGATGTCGGGGACTTACGGAGGTCCCAGTGGAGGAGATTCTAGTCCGTTGAGAGGAATTCTCAAACGGAGAGTCCTTCCTTCACCGGGAAAGGGTGATCCTTAGAAAAAATGAAAAAGGATATAAAAGAGGGATGGATGTATGCAATGGAATGCTGACAGATATATAGAGTAAGAAAACAACAGAAATAACAAATATATAATAAACACCCAACCAATCACAACTGACAGTGCTGCCGTGAGCACAACGGGGGCGCGCGAGGGCGCCAAGGTTGAGAGGCACGGACGGTGCCGAACTTGCAAGGGTAGCCAAAAGGAAGCAGTAGAGGTCCCACCGTGATCGCCAATCTGTGAGCGACGTCATGCGGTTCGGGGAGCAGAGAAGACGCGGAGCGCGCGGGCTCCTCTTTTGTTTGCTGCAACACAGAAATAAGAGAAAAGAGAAGGGGCCACCACGGGAGATTGCTCCGGCGGGGCGAGCGAGACAAATTTAATATAGCAAGATATGGGGGTTAAACGGCCATAGCGGGAAGTGACTCGCCGCGACCTCGGGGGGACGGGAATGGTGCAGAAATTAAATAGTAAGAATTGAAACGACCATTGGGGAAGTGACTCGCCGCGGCCTCGAGAATATGAGCAGATAAGAAGATAACAGAATATAAAGAGAATATAAAGAGCGGGAATTTAAACGGCCATTGGGGAAGTGACTCGCCGCGGCCTCGAGAATATGAATAGATAAGAATATAATAAAATATAAAGAGAATATAAGAGCGGGAATTTAAACGGCCATTGGGGAAGTGACTCGCCGCGGCCTCGAGAACATGAATAGATAAGAATATAACATATAAGAACGGGAATTTAAACGGCCATTGGGGAAGTGACTCGCCGCGGCCTCGAGAACATGAATAGATAAGAATATAACATATAAGAACGGTAATTTAAACGGCCATTGGGGAAGTGACTCGCCACGGCCTCGAGAACAAGATGTGATCGCCAGGGGCCAAAAGACCCCAAAATAAAGAAAGTGATCGCGCCTACCTCAAGAGCGGGAGATCCGGCCGACGAAGAGGGCTTTCCTTGGTTACCCTTGCAAAACAGTAGACAATAAACGAACGGAATTAGAAAATGGCAGTGTAGTAACAATTCCTTGCAATAAAAGTAATGAGATCGTGACCTGACACACACCTGGTTGGTGTGGTTTTAAACCCCTCTCGGACTCGAGTAGGAGGAAAATGCGATGATGAATGCAAGAAGTATGCAAGAGACGGCGCCCTTATATAGGGAGATAGAGGATGCAGTATGATGAATGTAAAGAACTATGGAGAAAAAGGGGAAGAAAAGGCTTATTGGATGAGCCGAGGGTGAGATCCGGCGGAGCTCCGGCAGCATAGGGACGACGTGGAAGCGCGGTGGATGAAGGTAGCCTTCCTCTCGCGAGCCTGGACACCCGAGAAGCCGGTAGAACCTCCACCTACAAAAGACCCCACGGGTTAGAAATGACTCTGGTAGCCTCTGGGCTCCGGCAGCCTTTCGGATCTCTTAGAAGCTCCTCCAGAACTGAGGGGGTGGGCCTCCATTTATAGGGCTCCGGAGGGTGGAGGCGTCCAGGACCCTGGACACCTCCATCAGGGCCGAACTAATATTTTATTCTATTTTTATTTATTTTTTAGAATATTTTTATACAGGCGTCCAGGGCCCCGGACGCCTCCAACAGGTCCACCGAATACCACCGACGGCCGCACGCGGTTTGGCACAACGCGTGGTTTTGTGAGCGGCGCCTCGTGATTCAGAAATGGGCGCGTCCAGCTGGCTGGACGTCTCCATAATTTGGCTTTTTTCACACACGACAAACCGTCGTTCGGTGGGCGGCGCCCGTGTGGGAGTTGATGGAGGCGTCCAGGGGCCTGGATGCCTCCATAAATATATTATTATTATTATTTTTTTTTGTTTTGTTTTTATGCCAAAGCTAGCATTTTATATTATTTTTTTTACTTGTTTTTATGGAGGCGTCCAGGGGCCTGGACGCCTCCATTAATATATTATTTTTTTGATTTTGGGCTGGAAAAAATAAATTAAAAGAATGGGGGCGTCCAGGGGCCTGGACGCCCCCATAAAGACCCACCCCTGGATGCCCCCATAAAGACCCACCCGGGTCCTCAGTTTAGGCGTTGGCGGCCGCCCGGCAGACACCCTTCTTGGTTCCGGAACCTCCTGATGCGGCTGACTGGTGTTGATGCCGTCCGAATGCCGTGACGAGACGATTCCGGATGCCGAAAAGGGCGGAAGAAGACTCAAGAAAAGGAAGCACTTAAGAGATTCGAAATGCGTAAGCCGTCGCGGGGCGTCGTATAGTAATATGAGACTTTCTCAGGAGACATCAGGAATGACGTGTCTACATCTGGGAGCACTAATTAAGGTAGGTTATCTCATGAATGGCTCAAACATGAAGTCAGGAATAAAATCCCTCTGATTTCATTCGATTTCATGCATTATATCTTGAGAATTTCATGTTTTTACTAGGACTATGCATCTAGTTAAATCTTCTTGCATGAACTAGCCTTAATGAGAATAAAAGGAATTTTCTTGTTAATTACATGAACCTATGCATATTGTTGGCCTATCCTTGTTCTATCATGCCATAGAAAGTATATATATGTTGATTTCCAGGCATGATATGTCTTAGTTTAGCATTTGTTTTATCATCATTTGTACTCGGATTTACACAGGAAGAAACAACCTTCCTATAGATCGCCAGGAAATCTAGCGGTCGTACGATAGACCGCTAGCCACCGTAAACGGTCACCTGTTAGACCGTTTTTGATTATCGATTTTTGTTATATTGTTGATCGAAACATATTACATATTAGCCATAATTATGATATGATAAGCCTAGTTAAATAAGTTTTATTCTTGATTTGAGTACTGGTTTCATATGCTTAGTTTATTTTCTTGTTCATCATGATAGATTTCATGTTTTTATGCGCATTGGCATTATTTTTAACTAATGTTAATTTAGGACCAAAAATCATATACGTTTGTAATAAATACATGTTTCAAATGATAGGAGATTCATGGTTTAACTTGATCACTATTTTTGTCACGATTCTCTCTCTTCTAAAGAGTCATATTCTTAAGTACATGGCACCTATCCCGGTATGTTATCATTAGTTACACTTTGCACCTTAAGAACACAATCTTGGACATGATGACCTCTCCTTTGTATATTCCTTCCAACGGACTAAGAAATCTTGTTTCAAGGCCTCCGTAAGACCCCGCGAGCCTGGGATTCCCACTAGGACGCCGAGCTGGTTGTATCATTAAAGCCCATTGTCTAGAAAGCACTTTTACCGGTGTTTTATGTATTCTGGAACTTAGCAGCCTTCTGGTTGACAGCCAGATTCTGCTAGCGGCCCTTCACTAGACCACTAATGGACCCTAAACGGCCATGCATTAGACCGCCAAGACTCCAGATGTTCTGTTTTAAAAATGCCAACTCTGTCTCAGGAAACGGTCCTATACTAGACCGCTTGAATTCCTAAACAGTCCAGCATATGACTGCTTTCTGTATCAAACGGTCCAGCACTAGACCGCTTGCATCTTGATCATGTCTAACCCAAGGTTTGACCTTTAGGGTTGGTTTTCTTGAGTTCATGGATTATAAGGACTCTAAATTGATGTTAATAAGTCAATGTAAAGAATATGAAAGATATTGAATGTACCGCTATGCTGCCAAATTTTTCCATGGCATGACCTAGTTATTAATGCATTGCTTGACTTCTCAAAATCAGTCATTGGTGTGTTCTATATTCTTGGTTACTATATCTTGTGCATTATTGGCCACATTATTCGATATAAATGTGGAAGTAGCTTGATTTATACTTGAAGATGTAGTTCGAGCACTGATTGTGTTCAAAGGCTCTATGCTAGTCCCCTCGGCTGATTGTCGAAAACATATTGTAAACCATGGGGTATGATGCTACTGGCATCGCATTGCACTGGGTGTACTTTCTTTATAAATAAGTGAAATATCCACGAAAATTCACATAAATTCACGAAGTACTTGCTACTAAGTGAAGAGTACATTCTTGTTACATTCTTGAAAAGACCAGATCTACATTCTTGTTATATACTTGATCAAATCATATTCTTGTATCTCAAGTTTGATCATGTCTTGTTACTTTGACTTTATTCGCATGATTCATCGTATTTGCATGATTTACCTTATTCTTTAGAGCTAAAATGCTAATCATTTAAATTTGCCTTCATGTTGATATGAAGACACCTACTGGGCAAGTGTGCTCATTACTCTACTTTTCAATCTTTTTCAGGAAATTCTAGTGGGTCAGATTCGGATTACTCAAGTGATGGATCCGAGAGCGATTAAAGGACATGTGATCGAGAGAAGCCTTAGTTGTCATGTGTCTAGTCATGTCATTATGTAATTTTTGAGTTTCTTGAGTCTGCGATGTAAGAGATATTAAGAGTCAGAAATCTTATGTAATTTGAGAATTACTTTATGAAGGAATAAAATTAAAGGTTTTAGTGAATTATATTGTGCAATTATTTTTGTGTGATTGTCTTGCGCTTTCATTATATTGCTTGCAAGAGGCTTACCATGCCGACTGTTCACGTTCCCGATTGTTTCCGCTGCATAAATCTCGGGGCGTGACAGTTAAGGTGGTATCAGAGTACTTGGACTACAAGTCCAACGGAAGAAGTCATGTCATAGGTTAAGTCCAAGGTTTAAGACCCACACCTATGAAACTAGGAAAGAAACTCCCAACCTATGAGAGAAGTTGGGTAGAACCCAGGATGAGATAGTAATTAGGATTATTTCTAAGGATTAACCTCACTTGTTCCTATAGAATTAACAAATCCATTACTCTTTTCAGGTACCTAACTCTCATAATGACTCATCGCGTGGACTGGAACGGTATGCAAGAGACCGTTGCGGGTCTTACTCAAGCATTATAAACTAAGGCTCAGGCTGGCGCAGGGGCAAGAGTGGGGGACTTGCATTGTAACTTTCGGAGCTTAAATCCTCCTCAATTTTCAGGTTCCTCTAATCCTGATGAAGCCAAAAATTGGATAGATGAGATGAATCGCATCTTTGAAGTTATGCAATGTTCTGATCAAGAAAAAGTTCACCTTGCTACATTCTAATTAAATAAAGACGCCCGTACGTGGTGGAAGTCAGTTCCGGCACCGCCAGCAGATGCACCTCACACTTGGGAGGGTTTCCTTACCCTTTTCGAAGCAAGGTACTTCTCCAAACATGTTAAGGAGAGGAAGGTTATGGAATTTGCTTTTTTTGTGCCAGGACATGATGTCAGTTGCAGAGTATGAACTCCAATTTTCTAGGCTGGCACCTTATGCTCCTCACTTGATTAGTACGGATTTATTAAAGGCTAACCGATTCATGGATGGTTTGAGGCCCGACTATATTCAACAACTTGGGACTCAGAATATCCGTACTTATACGGAAATGGTCCAGCGGGTGCATCTATGTGAAAGGACCTTAGAGAAGGTCGAAAAATTGAAAGGAAAGGGAGAAGAGCCGATCCGAAGGTCTTATCGGCATGATAAGAAGAACTTTAGTATCACGGAACCATACAAATCCCGTGATAGCAAGAAGAGATCCCGGAATAGGAGTGGTAGTGGCTACCACAAGAATAAGAAAGTCAAGGAAGAAGACAAACAAGTCGCCACGGCTTGTACTTTCTGCAAGAAGTTCGGTCATTCGGCCGAAGAGTGTTGGAAGCGCCTTGGTGCTTGTTTAAGATGTGGCAGCCAAGAGCACCACATGTCGGATTGCCCCATTATGAAGGAACAATCTTCCGGTGGTGGACGTAAGCATCAGGCTCATCTCAATGCTATCATGGAAGAAGAAGAAGCAACCAAGAATGATGGGCTAATGGAAGGTACTATCCAAATTTATTTCCATCCTGCATTTGTACTATTTGATACTGGTACTTCTCATTCCTTTATATCTACGTCTTTCGTAAAAACCTTACTTATTTCATCAGTTCCTTTACCTTCGAACCTTGCTATTACTACACCTTTAGGTCCTGGAACCAAACTTACAAACTATTATCCTGATAGTGAGGTAATGGTAGAAGGTCATAATCTCCCTGCAAACCTTGTGTGTCTTGACATGGAAGGCTATGATACTATTTTAGGTGTAGATTGGCTTGTAGACCATGACGCCTACATAAATTGCCTTAACCGGATTATCTCCTTTTGAAAACCAGGTCTTCCAAGGTTTTCCTTCCTTGGTATCAAATATAGGAAGCATCCTAACATAATTTCATTTCTTCACGCTTGCAAACTTATTTCGCAAGGATGTGAAGCTTTCCTTGCTTCCGTAATCGTTACTGAATCCAAGAAAATCATCTTAGAAGATATTCCCATAGTGAATGAGTTTCCCGATGTGTTTCCATCAGATTTACCCGGTTTACCGCCCGAAAGGGAAGTAAACTTTTCCATTGAACTCGTTCCCGGAGCAGCACCTGTTTCAATAGCTCCCTACATGATGTCCCCCACGGAACTCAAGGAATTGAAGAAACAGCTTCAGGAGTTGCTAGACAAGAGTTTCATTCAACCTAGCACATCCCATTAGAGCTAGTTCTATTTGTCAAGAAGAAGGATGGATCCCTCAGGCTGTGTATCGACTACCGGCGACTAAATCAACTTACAATTAAAAATAAATATCCGTTGCCGCGTATAGATGAACTCTTTGATTAGATTTCGGGAGCAGAATATTTTTTCAAGATAGACCTCAGGCCAGGTTATCATCAACTCAAGATCAAAGATGAAGACATACACAAAACTACTTTTTGGAGGAGATATGGCCACTATGAATTCGTGGTAATGCCATTCGGGTTAACCAATGCCCCGGTAGCATTTATGCAACTCATGAATAATGTCTTCAGGCCTTATCTTGACCAGTTTATGGTCATTTTTATTGATGACATTCTTATATACTCCAAAACAAAGGAGGAACATGAAGAGCACTTAAGAATAGCCTTGCAAACATTAAGAGAGCACAAACTTTATGCAAAGCTTAGTAAGTGCGAGTTCTGGCTAAATGAGGTTTCTTTCCTTGGCCATATTATTTCAAAGGAAGGTATCACTATTGATCCTTCTAAAGTTGAGGCTGTTAAGAATTGGAGCTGGCCGACGACCGTGTCTGAAGTCAGAAGTTTTCTAGGTCTGGCTGGATATTACAGGAGGTTTATTAAGGATTTCTCTAAGATCGCCATTCCTTTGACTAGACTCACAAGAAAGGAGAATCCTTTTATATGGTCGAAGGATTGCGAGGAGAGTTTTCAAACCCTTAAAGAACACCTTACCACTGCATCATCAATATTAACGCTACCGACAGAAGATGGTGGCTTTGAAGTCTATACGTATGCGTCTGGCATTGGCTTAGGATGTGTCCTTATGCAAAATGGGAAGGTGATTTGATATTCATCAAGGCAGTTAAAGCGTCATGAAGAAAATTACCCTGTGCATGATCTGGAATTAGCTGCGGTCATATTCACATTGAAGATTTGGTGACATTACCTTTATGGAGAGAAATTCACTATATTTTCGGACCACAAAAATCTGAAATATCTCTTTACCCAGAAGGAGTAGAACATGCGACAACGCAAGTGGTTGGAGTATCTCAAAGACTTCGACTTTAATATTCAATATCATTCAGGGAAAGCAAATGCTGTAGCTGATGCTCTTAGCAGGAAGCCAATGGGAACTCTAGCAAGCCTCAGGAAAGGTATAACTTGTCTTATTAAAGATTTTTCTAATTTAAACCTTGATATTGACAGAGAAGGAGAAGGAGGTATGATTGACAATATAAGGTCTCAACCTACCTTGATAGAGGACATAGTCCAATTGCAAGAAAATGATCTCACATTGATGGAGATTAAGGATAATATTGATCAGAGACCAGAATTTTCTATCTCAAACGATGGAAGATTATTATATAAAGATCGAATTTGTGTGCCGAATCATTATGACACTAAGAAATTAATCATGGAAGAAGCACATAAGTCAAGGTATGCTATTCACCCTGGTGCTACCAAGATGTATCAAGACTTGAAAAGAAACTTTTGGTGGCCCGATATGAAAAGAGAAGTAGCAGATTTTGTGTCCCGATGTCTCACTTGTCAACGAGTAAAGGCGGAACATTGAAGACCCGCTGGTAAATTACAGCCCTTGAATATTCCCGAGTGAAAATGGGAAAATATATGGATGGATTTTATCATGGGTTTACCTAAGACAAGAGGTGGACATGATGGTATATGGGTGATCATAGACTGATTGACTAAATCAGCACATTTTCTACCAATCAAAAGTCGATGGTCTGTGGATGTATTAGTAGCACTATACATAAAGGAGATTGTTAAACTACATGGTGTTCCTGTCACCATCATATCTGACCAAGATCCTCGGTTCACATCACAATTCTGTAAGGGTCTTCAACATTCATTAGGGACCCGACTTAATTTTAGCATTGCATTCCATCCACAAACTGATGGTCAAACTAAAAGAACAAATCAAGTGGTAAAAGATATGCTCAGGTCATGTGCTATAGACTTTGGAGGAAGTTGGCACGATCACTTGCCTCTAGTAGAATTTTCATATAACAATAGCTACCAAGCTAGTATACAAATGGCACCATTCGAGACCTTATATGGAAGAAGCGGTCGTTCGCCTATTTGCTGGAATGAAGTAGGAGAAAGATAATTTCTCGGTCCCAATATCATTAGGGATACTACCGAGAAGATAAAGCTTATTCAAGAAAGACTCCAGATAGCTCAAGATAGACATAAATCATATGCCGATAATCGAAGGCGCGACTTGAAATTTCAAGTAGGAGACCATGTATTTCTTAAGGTTTCTCCAGGTCGAGGTATTCGAAGGTTTTGTATCAAAGGCAAGCTTACTCCAAGATTCATTGGCCCCTTTGAGATTCTCGATAGGATTGAAGAAGTCGCTTATCAAATAGCTTTACCCCCTCAACTTTGTGAAGTTCATGATGTATTTCACGTCTCTATGCTCAAGAAGTATGTACCTGATCCGTTCCATGTCATTACTTACGAGAATTTGGAGATTAAAAAGGACTTGACATATGAGCAAAAGCCAATAAGGATCGTTGAACGAGAGGTTCATCAACTTCGGAATAAAACTATTCCTATGGTCAAAGTCCAATGGACCAAGTTGTGTCCACATGAAACAACATGGGAAACCGAAGTAGCCATGCGAAAAAGATTTCTGTAATTATTTGAATGTAAGTACACTCTCCATAAATCCCTACATTGAATTTGGAGACAAATTCTTTTCAAGTGGGGGAGGGTGTAACGCCCGAGAATTTTTTAGATTTCAAAATATAAATATTAAGCATTTAATGGGCTATAAATGAATTTTATTTAATTAAATCCAATTATTTAAGTCCTACATAAATCAAAGAGGATTAGGCCCATATAATAAGGCCAAAAGGCCCAAAAAGATTGTTTTGGACCTTAGCCCATATTCTAGAAGCTAGGAATGGTTGTAAACACGGAATTAAAGGAGATAATTACTCCTTGGTATATAATAATGGGGATAATATCAAAATAGTTTGATGTATTTCAAATTTGGCACCCAAATAGTGAAAACGGTCTATCGCGAGACCGCTAAGGGACGGTTGGCGGTCTAGTCCTAGACCGCTAAGATCTGTTAGTTCCGTGAGAGAAAGGAAGCGTGAAAAGATTAGATTTTTGGCATCCAAATCGCCTAGGATTGATGCTATCTACTAATTAGATGAGTCTAGAAGGCTTAAGGATCGAATTGAAAGTCTAAATGGGACTCTTGGATCGTTCTAATCCTCAAAACCCTAGCTAACCCTATAAATAGATCCCAGAATTAACGTGTGCGACCCTTACTTTTGGCACGCGTGGAACTAAGGTAAGGAGACAGAATTAGAGGTAAGTTTCTTCTAGGAATTTGTTTATTATAGTTAGAACTAACTACCCTCCGAATTTCATTCTAGGAGATCAAGTCTACAAAGAGTTAGAAGTCTCTAAAGTTGCTGGTCCTACATCAATCACTCAGGAAACTGTGCGGCCTACCCAAGAAGATCAGGGAATTAGAAGTCCCAAACGAGGTAATTAGATAGAGGTTCTTTAGAGCGATTTGTTCCTATTAGTATCCTCTTCTTACCCTCAAAATTTCACGTCTTTAGGTCAAGGGAATCAAGAGATACAAGGGCGTGAAGTTGCTAGTTTAGCACAGGATGTGGAGAACTAGGGCTTACTTTCAGTCAGGAATTGGCAGTCAGGAATTGGCAGTCTGGGAGCACTAATTAAGGTAGGTTATCTCATGAATGGCTCAAATATGAAGTTAGGAATAAAAGCCCTCTGATTTCATTCGATTTCATGCATTATATCTTGAGAATTTCATGTTTTTACTAGGACTATGCATTTAGTTAAATCTTCATGCATGAACAAGCCTTAATGAGAATAAAAGGAAATTTCTTGTTAATTAGATGAACCTATGCATATTGTTGGTCTATCCTTGTTCTATCATGCCATAGAAAGTATATATATGTTGATTTTCGGGCATGATATATCTTAGTTTAGCATTTGTTTTATTATCATCTGCACTCGGATTTATACAGGGAGAAATAGCCTTCCTATAGATCGCCAGGAAATCTAGCGGTCGTACGATAGACCGCTAGCCACCGTAAACGGTCACCTATTAGACCATTTTTGATTATCGATTTATGTTATATTGTTGATCGAAACATATTACAGATTAGCCATAATTATGATATGATAAGCCTAGTTAACTAAGTTTTATTCTTGATTTGAGTACTGGTTTCATATGCTTAATTTATTTCCTTGTTCATCATGATAGATTTCATGTTTTTATGCGCATTGGCATTATTTTTAACTTATGTTAATTTAGGACCAAAAATCATATACTTTTGTAATAATTACATGTTTCAAATGATAGGAGATTCATGGTTTAACTTGATCACAATTTTTGTCACGATTCTCTCTCTTCTAAAGAGTCATATTCTTAAGTACATGACACCTATCCCGGTATGTTGTCATTAGTTACACTTTCCACCTTAAGAACACAATCTGGGACATGATGACCTCTCCTTTGGATATTCCTTCCAACGGACTAGGAAATCTTGTTTCAAGGCCTCCGTAAGACTCCGCGAGCTTGGGATTCCCACTAGGACGCCGAGCTAGTTGTACCATTAAAGCGCATTTTCTAGAAAGCACTTTTACCGGTGTTTTATGTATTCTGGAACTTAGCAGCCTTCTAGTTGATAGCCAGATTCTGCTAGCGGCCCTTCACTCGACCACTAATGGACCCTAAACGGCCATGCATTAGACCGCCAAGACACTAGATGTTCTGTTTTAAAAATGCAAACTCTGTCTCAGGAAACGGTCCTATACTAGACCGCTTGAATTCCTAAACGGTCCAGCGTATGACTGCTTTCTGTATCAAATGGTCCTGCACTAGACCGCTTGCATCCTGATCATGTCTAACCCAAGATTTGACCTTTGGGGTTGGTTTTCTTGAGTTCATGAATTATAAGGACTCTAAATTGATGTTAATAAGTCAATGTAAAGAATATGAAAGATATTGAATGTATCGTTATGTTGCCAAAATTTTTCATGGCATGACCTAGTTATTAATGCATTTCTTGACTTCTCAAAATCAGTCATTGGTGCGTTCTATATTCTTGGTTACTATATCTTGTGCATTATTGGCCACATTATTCGATATAAACGTGGAAGTAGCTTGATTTATACTTGAAGATGCAGTTCGAGCACTGATTATGTTCAAGGACTCTATGCTAGTCCCCTCGGCTGATTGTCAGAAACATATTGTAAACAATGGGGTATGATGCTACTGGCGTCGCATTACGCTGGGTGTACTTTCTTTATAAATAAGTGAAATATCCACGAAAATTCACATAAATTCACGAAGTACTTGCTACTAAGTGAAGAGTACATTCTTGTTACATTCTTGAAAAGACCAGATCTACATTCTTGTTATATACTTGATCAAATCATATTCTTGTATCTCAAGTTTGATCATGTCTTGTTACTTTGGCTTTATTCGCATGATTCATTGTATTTGCATGATTTACCTTATTCTTTAGAGCTAAAATGCTAATCATTTAAATCTGCCTTCATGTTGATACGAAGATACCTACTGGGCAAGTGTGCTCATTACCCTACTTTTCAATCTTTTTCAGAAAATTCTAGTGGGTCAGATTTGGATTACTCAAGTGATGGATCCGAGAGTGATTAAAGGACATGTGATCGAGAGAAGCCTTAGTTGTCATATGTCTAGTCATGTCATTATGTAATTTTTGAGTTTCTTGAGTCTACGATGTAAGAGATATTAAGAGTCAGAAATCTTATGTAATTTGAGAATTAATTTATGAAGGAATAAAATTAAAGGTTTTAGTGAATTATATTTTACAATTACTTTTGTGTGATTGTCTTGCGCTCTGATTATATTGCTTGCAAGAGGCTTACCATGTCGGCTATTCACGTTCCCGATTGTTTCCGCTGCATAAATCTCGGGGCGTGATAGAAGCTATGCCAAACATAGAATTTGGTCACAACCCAAACACAGTTGCCCCAAGCCCAGCCCAATGCAACCCATTGATGTATTCTACATGGAATGTGGCCCAATGGCTTGTTAAAAGCCTTACAAAGGGGCCCAAATGAAAAAAAATCAAAAACACACAATTACAAGCCAATACAACCCATAAGACACACTAATACAAATTAAAACACACTAATACAAGCCATTAGCCGTTGATGCCCCATCAAATAACTAACACAAGTTCTAAGGCATAGCTAGATGTAAAACAACTATAACAATCTCAACATAACGACTAGTTGATACACTCCAAGTCATCACTCTTACCCATTCCCATCCATCTGTGAATCTTCACCTGAGCTGCCTGAAAAGGGGGGAAAATAACTATATGAGCGAACGCTCAGTAGGTAACAACAGACAAGTGTAAGTGATTAACCAATTAATTACATGTATGAAACGGAAAGAAAAGAAATAACGATCGAATGAAACAACATAATAAAAGAAAGTGCTAAAGAATGGAATGAAATAACAATATGGCACAATGATATAACTACAAGAATTACAAGTTAAGAACAATATATATAACAAGAAATTACAGGAAATTGGCCAACTAGTAAGAATATAACCAAGTAGAACACGATTCAAGTAAGAGATCATTATCATAGACATCACGCTAGTCATGCACTCGGTGCAATGCCTCACTATGTCATTACAAACTCCCATGGGCACAAGTACTTTTCAGGCGCTCTCCCCAGGACCAGATCGGGCCCCTATGATGCGTTGGCATTGATTTATTGGATCCAAGATCCCAAGTTCCGTCTAGACTTTAATCAAGTTTAAATGGCCAATTATAATCAAGTATAAACTTACCTCGGAACATCCCAAGGCTAAGCTGAAGAGATACTGTCCAGAATTTCTATCCAGGAGTTCATGTTATCAAGAACCATCATGTTCTTGGATTCAAAACTATAAAACACAGAGAAAACTCGTCTCTGGATGATATGCGGTTACTAATGGACCGCTCAAGACTTGTGCGGTCGCCTCTGGGCCGCACTACAGGAACTGGGCTGTGGTTAAGCCCTCGGGAGGTCAAGGTTGAACGGCTGATAAAGGGCCGCTCTTCTATATGAACGGTAGAGATTAGGCCGTACAAGGCCAGAAGTTTACAAAATTGAGGTCATGATATGCGGTCCTGATAGAGCCGCTCATCAATTGAATGGTCTATTAAGGGCCGCCTGAAAGATGTACGGGCTATATGTAGCCGCACAACATAGGGCCTAACAATAATATAAAATTCACCCAAGTGGGCTCTCGGGCTGCCATAGACAGGGTGGAACTGAACCAGAGTCCAGCCCACTGTCTGCTGGTCGGCCTAGGGTCTACTAGGCTGATCAAATCAGGAATTGGCCGAAGATGGATCAAGGATAATCAGCCAAGACTAATTGGCATTAGCTAGGGATGAACGGTCTCCAGAGGGCCATTCAAGGAGATATGCGGTCCACTAACGGCCGGGCATGTCCCTGCTAGTCCAATTCGGACTAACTCAGATCACAACAATTCGATTGAATCCAAATTCAAATCTACGGGATAATAAAGGTTCGGGTCTAAGGTTATACAAGTATAAACCTAATAGCTATTTCAATTATCAATGACTCACAATTAAGATTGACATTCATTGGAAAGATGAATCAAGATCAAGCTCAAATTAAATAAATCAGCAAGAATTATTTACTGTCATGAATTATAGTTTATTAGGTGTGTTGCTAACATACCATTAACCACTAATCTACTAACATAACATGCTGAAATGACAATCTAATCAAGATCATAACATCCCTTACATCCCCATGGACGGTCACAGACAGGCCGCGCATGCCCCCTCAGGTCTGAAGGCCTGCTGGAGATGGACGGTCGGTCGTGTGCCGCTGGAAGGGATGTGTGGTATGTACATGGCCGCAGGACAGACATGCGGTTGGTATTCGACTGCACGTTCCAAGGAAATGATCAGACACAGAAACATTTATATGGTCCACAACATGCCGCCTGTCTGGGATGTGCGGTCTAGCGTGTGGCCGCACAAGTCCAGATAGGTCGCTGCCCCTTTCACCTTGCCTGATTCCGGCGAGGTTTCTAGGGTTAGACTAAAACATGGAATTCACACGATATAAAGTATGGAATTTGGGGCTTTTATTACCAAAAGAAAGAGCACAAAAAACTCTACGAGATGCATGAATCAATTTTGTGTTTACAGCCTGAATTTACCACTTAATCGAAAGAGAACAATTGTAACCCTAAATGTGACATGCTTCTACTAAAACCTAAAATTCTCACAGAACACTTGATGAAATTTAGGGCTTTCTATATCAATGAAAAGTTGACACAATGATGCTTCCAACAATATATTATTTGTAGGGTTTGGCTTGCTATCACCTACCTTAATCGGATGAAGAAGAAAGGAGAAAGAAAACCCAAGACGTCGGTACACGCAGCCACTAATCGCTAGAGATCTCCCTCGATCCAATCCTCTACAGCCGCCACTAGTTCTAAATGATTATAGAGTTAGAGAGCATCATTTTAATAGGTCACACGCCTTCTGGAGGGTTCTATGCACGGAGTATTCGTCCACGCAAGTCGGGTTGATGTGAACGCCGCCGCAATTATTGACGCGCCAAAACTCCGCCGATTACATCTCCTAGGGTTAGGGTTTCGAGAGATTAAGAGAGGGGAAATGATCCTCTCATCCTGGCCTTTCATTTGCCGCCGGTTTGATCTCAATTGATGGAGTATTGGGCTCGAATTTGGCGTTTCAAGATATGGTTAACTAAGTGTTCAATTTGGGCTTAATCTACTAATTCGACCTACATACATATTTTATTTGGGTTGGCCACAGAAGATAAGTTTATTAAACGTGTTATCCTCTACAAGAATATAATTTTTCTGAATTTTTACAAAATAGTCAAAATATAACTTATTCTATTTATTAAGGAATTATTCTAATTAATTTCTAATTAATTTCTCAAAAAATCGGGGTATTACACCCTCCCCCACTTAAGGAATTTGGTCCTCCAAATTTAATGCACTTAATAATAAAAAGAGGGAGTGAGACAGCTCACCTAGAATAAGTCAGGGTACTGTCTCCGCATAGTATCTTCTGACTCCCAAGTAGCTTCTTCAGTTCCACGCCGACTTCACTGCACTTTAACCATCGGGATGGAACGATTCCTGAGTTGTCATTGCTTCCGATCCAAAATCTTGATCGGTCTTTCTTCATAAGTCAGATCTTCCTTCAATTCAAAGTCTATATGCTGAATAATGTGAGTGAGATCATACACATATTTCCGTAACATAGATACATGGAAAACATTATGTACTCCAGATAACTGAGGTGGTAGTGCCAAATGGTAAGCAACCTCTCCCACTCTTTTCAGAATCCCGAATGGACCAATGTATCTTTGACTCAGTTTGCCCTGAATACCAAACCTCCGAATCCCTCTCATAGGAGAAACCTTTAAAAACACATGCTCACCAACCTAAAATTCTAATGCTCTCCTCCTGGTGTCGACATAACTCTTCTGTCTTGATTGTGCTACTTGCAACCGATCCCTTATAATGCGGATGTTCTTGGACGATTCGGAAATGAGATCTGGTCTAAGCCATTACTTCTCACCTACCTCGTCCCAACATAACGGGGATCGACAGCTTCTACCATATAAAGTTTCAAATTGAGCCATCTGAATGCTGGACTGGTAACTGTTGTTGTAGGCGAATTCAACCAATGCCAAGTGATCACTCCAACTACCTCCAAAGTCGATCATGCAGGCACTAAGCATATCTTCCACTATCTGGTTGGTCCTATTAGTCTGTCCATCTGTTTGTGGATGGAAAGCAGTACTGAAATTCAGACGAGTTCCCAAGGACTCTTGCAATCCTTTCCAAAAATGAGAAGTGAACCTGGGATCTCTATCAGACACAATGCTGACTGGTAGACCATGTAGTCTTACAACTTCCTTCATATACAAAGCATCCAAAACATCAACTGTCCATTTAGACTTAATGGATAAGAAATGAGCCGATTTTGTCAATTTGTCGACAATCACCCATATTGCATCAAATCCACTACGAGTCCTAGGTAGACCCATAATGAAATCCATGCCAATGTTCTCCCACTTCCATTGGGGTATATCAAGGGGTTTCAATTTCCCTGCTGGTCTGAAATGCTCCACCTTGACTTGCTGACAAACCAAGCATCTACTTACGAAGTCCGCAACTTCTCTTTTCATATTCATCCACCAAAATGATCTTTTCAAATCCTTAAACATCTTAGTACCTCCAGGATGAATGGTGTATCTGGATCTATGAGCTTCCTCGAGGATCTTACTTTTTATCTCAACTACATCAGGGACACAAGTTCTCCCTTGAAATAACAATCTTCCATCATCAGCCATCATGAAGTCAGGTCTGTTACTCAAGCTTCCCTTGATCTCTACCAACTCTGGGTCATCATCTTGCAGAGACTTGATTTCCATCAATAATTCGGGCTTAAGTTGAATCTGAGCAATCATAACCCGATCCTTGTCAACATTAAGATCCAAACTAGCTAACTGCTCCAACAATTTCCAATCTTGTAACATGAGGCTTGGCAACTTAGCTATAGGCTTGCAGCTTAAGGCATCTGCCACAACATTACTTTTTCCAAGATGATACTCAATGGAGAAATCAAAGTCCTTCAAATACTCCAGCCATCTTCCCTGTCTCGTATTGAGTTCCATCTGAGAAAATAAGTATTTCAAACTCTTATGATCTGAAAACACCGTAAATGCCTCTCCATACAAGTAGTGCCTCAATATCTTCAAGGCAAACACCACTGCTACTAGCTCCAAATCATGAACAAGATAATTCTCTTCATGCTTCCTCAACTGCCTAGAAGAATAGGCTATCACTTTCCCGTGCTGCATGAGTACACACCCTAAACCAATACCTGAAGCATCAGTGTATACAACAAAACCTCCTTCTCCAGAAGGTAAAGCCAAAACATGTGCAATAGTCAAACATTCCTTCAAAGTCTGAAAGCTTCGCTCGCAATCTTATGACCAATCAAATTTGATCTCCTTGCCGGTTAATCTTGTCAGAGGTACCGCAATTTTGGAGAAATCTTGAATAAACCTTCGGTAGTAACCTGCTAGGCCTAGGAAACTTCTCACTTCAGTCACATTAGTAGGCTTAGCCCAATTCTTTACTGCCTCTACCTTCGAAGGATCAATAGAAATACCTTCTTTTGTGATGATATACCCTAGAAAGGACACCTCTTGCAGCCAGAAATCACACATACTAAACTTGGCATATAACTAATGATCTCTCAATAGTTGCAATGCCATCCTCAAATGTTCAACATGCTCCTCCTCACTCTTAGAATAAATCAAGATGTCATCAACGAACACCACGACCCATTGATCAAGATAGGGCCGAAACACATCGTTCATCAGCTGCATGAAAGCTGCAGGTGCATTCGTTAGCCCAAAAGGCATTACTATAAATTCGAAATGTCCATACCTACTGCGGAAGGCTATTTTATAGATATCTTCTTCCTTAATTCATAACTGATGATATCCAGATCGAAGGTCGATCTTAGAAAAATACTGAGCTCCTGCTATCTGATCAAATAACTCATCAATCCTTCGCAATGGATATTTATTCTTGATAGTCAATTGGTTCGATTGCCGATAATCGATGCACAACCTCATCGAATCATCCTTCTTCCGGATGAATAATACAGGGGCTCCCCACGGGGAAGTACTAGAACGAATGAACCCTTTCTCAAGCAATTCCATCAACTGCTGCTTTAGTTCCCTTAGCTCCGCAAGAGACATATGATAAGGACCTTTGAAAATAGGGGTCGCACCAGGAATTAGATCAACAGAAAAAATAACTTCCCTTTCAGGAGGAAGTCCTGACAATTTCTCAGGAAAGACATATGGAAAATCTCGGACGACAGAAAAGTCCTCAATCTCAATCTTCTGCTCAGGGGTCACATAAACAAAGGCTAGAAAAGCCTTACATCTTCTCCTCATAAGCTTATCAGCTCGAAGAGCCGAAATAAGTGGAACAGACTTATGGTGTCTAATTCCTATAAAAGAAAGTCCAGGGTGTCCAGTGAAAGACACAGAACTAGATCTGCACTGAACATTGGCCTCATACTTAGCCAACCAATCCGCTCCTAGGATGACGTCATAATCCTTCATATCCATTCAGACTAAATCAGCTGGCAAGTTTTGGTCATTGATCAAGACCTTACTGGAAGGATAGAAATACTTAATTGCTGATCCGGAACCAATAGGGGTCGAAATCTCTAACGGAGAATTCATCAAAACTGGCTTCACAGCTAAAGACTTTGCCAATCTATGAGAAATAAAAGAATGAGTGGCACCAATATCAAAAAGAATAAAAGTTGATTTGTCATGTATAATAAGAGTACCTTCAACGAGTCCACCCTCCTCGGCGGGTCCTATCTCGTCTTCTAGTAGAGCTCGGAGCTTGCCTTGCTGCTTCTTAATTCCTTGCGGTTTCACTGGGGTAGCTCGCTCAGATAAAAAGGGACACTCGGGAATACGGTGGTCCCTACTGCCACAACGTAAACAGGCACCCAGCTTGCGCCAGCACTCCTCCATCTTCTGACCTGGACGATCATAGTACTTGCATACACCCTTGAATGGAACAATAGGGCTAGGCTTATTGTCTTCAATCTTCGGCATCTTGCCCTTCCACGAACCAGACCCGCTAATGGGCCTCTTCCTGCCATGACCAGGCTTGATACTCCCAGAACCAGTATGGTGTTGCTCAATCTTAACACTCTTCCCACGGATTCTCTCCGTCATTTCTAAAGTATCTTCCAACACTTGAGCCTTTCTCACCATCTCGGAATAAGTTTGAATTTCCATTGGTGCCAACTGGTTGATATACTGTAGCTTCAGCCCATTAAGAAAGCGCTTAGCCTTCATCTTCTCGGTAGATATCAAGTGAGTAGCATAACGAGATAGCCGAGAGAACTGAGCTTCATATTCAGCTACGGAAAGATTTCATTGCTTCAAAGTAGCAAACTCAGCCGCCTTCTTCTCTTGTACTCTATCAGAGAAATATTTACCATTGAAGAATTCCTCGAACTCTTCCCATGTGACTTGTCTATCACCAAGGGTAGCCTTCACTGCGTCCCACCACGTCCTCGCATCACGTTCAAGTTGAAAGGTCGACAAGAGGACACGTTCTTGATCGCTGCATTGCATCACTTCAAAAATCCTCCCTATCTCTTCAAGCCAGTGCTCAGCTTCATCAGGGTCAGTCGAGCCTCCAAATCGCGGGGGATTCATCCCACGAAAGTTATGATAAAGATCGCCAGTGCCATGGTTTGCAGCTCCTCTTTGGGCCACTTGTTGCAAAGCCAGAGTAAGTCCTTGAACCGTACGCTGCAAGTTCCTCCATTCCGCACGTTCTCCTGCCATTGTAAAAGCCTACACGTGGAATAGGTTAAGTTAGGTTCAATTAAGAATGGATAATTGTGCAATGAGATTATTAACTCAACCCCAATCTTCTACCCAAATCTCACCAGGTTGGGTCCTTAGACTTATAACAAGGTTATAGGTCCTACGGTATCACTTAGGATCCTAGAACTTAGAGAACCTAGGAATATTAGAAAACCTAGGCTCTGATACCACCTAACTGTCACGCTCCGACGGGGAATATCGGGATCGGCAGTAGAAAACGCTAGTAAAGATAACATGCTAAGCTAAGACTTAACATAACATCATGAACAGAATAACTCCAAGTCTATTACAAATACCATCAAACTGACTTAAACATAATCAAGCATAATTTCTACTCGACTCCGTCACAATAACTAACACAAGTTCTAAGGCATAGCTAGATGTAAAATAACTATAACAATCTCAACATAACGACCAACTGATACACTCCAAGTCATCACTCTTGCCCATTCCCATCCATCTGTGAATCTTCACCTGAGCTGCCTGAAAAGGGGGGAAAACAACTATATGAGCGAACGCTCAGTAGGTAACAACAGGCAAGTGTAAGTGATTAACCAATTAATTACATGTATGAAATGGAAAGAAAAGAAATAACTATCGAATGAAACAACATAATAAAAGAAAGTGCTAAAGAATGGAATGGAATAACAATATGGCAGAATGATATAACTAGAAGAATTGCAAGTTAAGAACACTATATATAACAAAAAATTGCAGGAAATTGGCCAACAAGTAAGAATATAACCAAGTAGAACACGATTCAAGTAAGAGATCATTGTCATAGACATCACGCTAGTCATACACTCGGTGCAATACCTCACCATGTCATTACAAACTCCCATGGGCACAAGTACTTTTCAGGCGCTCTCCCCAGGACCAGACCGGGCCCCTATGATGCGTTGGCATTGATTTATTGGATCCAAGATCCCAAGTTCCGTCTAGACTTTAATCAAGTTAAAATGGCCAATTATAATCAAGTATAAACTTACCTCAGAACATCCCAAGGCTAAGCTGAAGAGATACTGTCCAGAATTTCTGTCCAGGAGTTCAAGTTATCAAGAACCATCATGTTCTTGGATTCAAAACCATAAAACACAGAGAAAACTCGTCTCTGGATGATATGCGGTTACTAATGGATAGCTCAAGACTTGCGCGGTCGCCTCTGGGCCGCACTACAGGAACTGGGCTGAGGTTAAGCCCTCGGGAGGTCAAGGTTGAACGGCTGATAAAGGGCCTCTCTTCTATATGAACGGTAGGGATTAGGCCGTACAAGGCCAGAAGTTTACAAAATCGAGGTCATGATATGCGGTCCTGATAGAGACGCTCATCAATTGAACGGTCTATTAAGGGCCGCCTGAAAGAAGTACGAGCTATATGTAGCCGCACAACACATGGCCTAACAATAATATAGAAATTCGCCCAAGTGGGCTCCCGGGCTGCCATAGACAGGGTGGAACTGAACCAGAGTCCACCCACTGTCTGCTAGTCGGCCTAGGGTCTACTGGGCTGATCAAATCAGGAATTGGCCGAAGATGGATCAAGGATAATCGGCCAAGACTAATTGGCATTAGCCAGAGATGAACGGTCTCCAGAGGGCCGTTCAAGGAGATATGCGGTCCACTAATGGCCGCGCATGTCCCTGCTAGTCCAATTTGGACTAACTCAGATCACATCAATTCGATTGAGTCTAAATTCAAATCTAGGGGATAATAAAGGTTCAGGTCTAAGGTTATAAAAGTGTAAACCTAATAGCCATTTCAATTATCAATGACTCACAATTAAGATTGACATTCATTGGAAAGATGAATCAAGATCAAGCTCAAATTAAATAAATCAGCAAGAATTATTTACTGTCATGAATTACAGTTTATTAGGTGTGTTGCTAACATGCCATTAACCACTAATCAACTAACATAACATGCTGAAATGACAATTTAATTCGTTCTGTTATATATGTGCGGTCGGTTCTGGACCCTACATCCCCATGGACGGTCACAGACAGGCCGCGCATGCCCTCTCAGGTCCGAAGGCCTACTGGAGATGGACGGTCGGTCGTGTGCTGCTGGAAGGGATGTGCGGTCTGTACATGGCCGCAAGACAGACATGCGGTTGGTATTCGGCAGCACGTTCCAATGAAACGATCAGAGACAGAAACATTTATACGGTCCACAACATGCCACCTGTCTGGGATGTGCGGTCTATTGTGTGGCCGCTCAAGTCCAGACAGGTCGCTGCCCCTTTCACCTTGCTCGATTTTGGCGAGGTTTCTAGGGGTAGACTAAAACATGGAATTCGCACGATATAAAGCATGGAATTTGGGGCTTTTATTACCAAAAGAAAGAGCATGAAAAACTCTACGAGATGCATGAATCAATTTTGTGTTTACAGCCTGAATTTACCACTTAATCGAAAGAGAACAATTATAACCCTAAATGTGACATACTTCTACTAAAACCTAAAATTCTCGCAGAACACTTGATGAAATTTAGGGCTTTCTATATCAATGAAAAGCTGACACGATGATGCTTCCAACAATGTATTATTTGTAGGGTTTGGCTTGCTATCACCTACCAGAATCGGATGAAGAAGGAAGGAGAAAGAAAACCTAAGACGCCGGTACACGTAGCCACTAATCGTTGGAGATCTCCCTCGATCCAACTCCTCTGCATCCGCCACTGGTTCTAAACGATTCTAGGGTTAGAGAGCTTCATTTTAATAGGTAGCACGCCTTCTGGAGGGTTCTATGCGCAGAGTATTCATCCACGCAAATCGGGTTGATGTGAACGCCGTCGTAATTGTTGACGCGCCAAAACTCCGCCGATTGCATCTCATAGGGTTAGAGTTTCGAGAGATTAAGAGAGGGGAATTGATCCTCTCATCCTGGCCTTTCATTTGCCACCGGTTTGGGCTCAATTGATGGAGTATTGGGCTCGAATTTGACGTTTCAAGGTATGGTTAACTAAGTGTTCAATTTGGGCTTAATCCACTAATTCGGCCTACATGCAGATTTTATTTGGGTTGGCCACAGAACATAAGTTTGTTAAACGTATTATCCTCTACAAGAATATAATTTTTCTGGATTTTTACAAAATAGTCGAAATATAACTTATTCTATTTATTAAGGAATTATTCTAATTAATTTCTAATTAATTTCTCAAAAAATCAGGGTATTATAGGATTACTGTTGACTCACAGCTTGAAATCACTGGGCCTCACAGCTTGCCTACAAACCGCTGCGTATCACAGCTTGCGTCAGCTGGGCCTCACAGCATGCCAACCGCTGGGCATTATAGCTTCGCCGACCGCTGAGCATTACAGCTTAGCTATCCAGAGGAATCCACCTCTGCCGCTGATTCACAGCTTCTGAAATGGAATATGAAAAGGAAAAATAAGAATGATAGAAATTCATCTACGAAAATCTAGAAATAAAGCACAATAATGTAGCTCGCTCAGGAGCAGTGTAGCTTGGATCTGATCCAGAAGCTACTGGTCTTCCTTCTCCTTCAATCTTGCTACTGCACTCTCTCACGATCTCTACTCTCACAAGCTCTCTCTCTCTCTTTCTTCCTCTTCCTCTTTCTCACGAACTCACAATCTCCTAAAATCTCTCTTCCTCTTCTTCTTCTTCTCACTGCTTCTTTTTATCTCTCAGACTACTTCTCTTCACCTTTCTCTTTCTGCTACGATCTCTCTAACTTCTTCTTGTCTTCGTTTGTTTTTTATTCTTTTCTGTAGGAGCCTATATATATGGAGAGCAGAGGCGCCAGAGGTAAATGAAACAGGAATGTACTACCTCCTTCTTCTGATTCTCCTGTATGGCAGGATCACACTTTGATCTTGTGGTCCCTACACTATTTGCCTAGGAGGCGTGTGGAGGGAATACTCCTGCCAATGCCTTTTCCAGAAAAGTGTTTCGTTGAAGAATAGCTGGAGTCCACGTGGCAGACTCTCCAGACGCTACTCCTGCTTGGATCATGTACATGTTGCTGCCTTGAGTCATATGTCTATTTAAGTTGAGTCTCGATCCTCATAACTTGACCCTCTGCATACTTAAGTTCCTGCCAAAGGAAAAACTTGCACCGACCCTGGATTGCTCATGTGCACGGACTTGTGCATAGAAGAAAAACTAGCACCGACCTTGCTTGTGCATGCTACAGGAACTAGCACCGACTTCCTCTATGTTTAAGCAAAATGTGCACAGACTTCGTTCAGCCTAACGCATGACTGCATAGACTCTAGTATGTGTGACTGAAGGTTTGCACCGACTTTATTCCGCGTGCAAGACAGGACATGCATCGACTCACAATATGCATCATGCAAACATGCACTGACTTAATATGGTCTAAACATAAACGTGCACCGACTTCACTCTGAACAAGACAAACTATGCATCGACTCAGTTACGTGAGAGACACATATGCACAGACCTATTGTATTCACACGACATAGAATGCACCATAAGAAAAATGTGTACCGGCTTCATATAGGATGTAGCAAGCATGACTGGACAGGAGTCGACTTTATCATGATTACCATGGAACCAACAAGAATGAACTAACTCCATTGAGTCCTCATAAGAATAAACCAAATGCATATTTTATTAACATTCAGACTTTCATTCAAACACATGATGACTCATAGTGTTTGCTATCATCAAAATCACAGGGACACAACAATCTCCCCCTTTTTGATGATGGCAACACTATGAGTCATATGAATCAACATGGCAATGTAGTAAGTCACATGAACGAAGTATGAAAGTCTTCAAGCCAATGCAGTGAGTTAATTCCAAACCTGAATGCCCAGACACAGAATATGTATTCTCCCCTTTTGACGTCATCAAAAAGGAAGGACCTAAAGTGTAGACATTGTGGCACACAATGCTCCCCCTTTGATTAGAAGCAAGCATGATATGAATGAGCTCTAATAGACAGTGCGGATCATGGAGCCCTACTTCCCCTGAAAATGTGAGATGTATGGAATTGGAGAAAGGATTACAAGGATAGCCAAGAATGAATATCAAACTGAGCATGGAGAAATCAAACTAATCTCCCCCTTAATACCAGAAGGATGCTGATGAGACAATCTCCCCCATTTGACAAAATAGAGGAATTGGAGTAAAAAATATCATCAGACATACAGAATTAAGTCTGATACCAAAGTGATATCAACAAAGGCACATGGGCAATCGAGAATAGTTTCAGGTCGTACTCAAGAGACATCAGGATCAGTGAGCACAATGAAAATTTTGAATTTCAACTGCAAATGAAAAACTGAGCATGGAATGATCATGGACAGTGAGAAAGAGTAAAGCATAAGCATTTGACTGAATTGCCAATGAATATGTAAGGCAGAAAGATTTTCAATAGGATACCAATTCCATAAATGCTAATAAAAGAATTTCAGACTCTTCTATTATAAGGACTTATGAGTAAGTCTTAATTCACCAGCATGGTTTAAGCATGATGCATACAGAGTTTGACAATAAAGTTCAATACTCATATCTGAAGCAAATTTTAATAAAAATGAACTAATTACTTATGAGATATTCTTGTTTAACCTCCTTCTATCTTACTCATTCAGTTTCAATGACTCCTTTTGGAGTTACAAAAGGTAGTGTTGAGATTAAACAAACATGAGAGCATCTGGTTTTGTCCAATGTTTAGATTCAACAATATTTAGATTTTCTTTCTATCTATGCATAGCAATCTTTATTGTATTATCTTCCAAGATCAATCGAGTTTAGTCCACACCTTGTAACTAGAGGATGCACGTTGTTTAGACGCCAGTATCCCTAAGCACTTAGTATGACTAACTGCCATGATTCATGCTGAACAGAGTTAACTAGGGCACTTCATGACATAGGATGACTCCATTTCTTTGAAAAGAGTCCCAGTTTCTTAGTGCAACTTAATCATTGCTCTGCCTTAATCTTCCACAAGTTTTTCATTAATTTTTCACCAGAGATAACTAAGACACTTCATGACACAGTCCTTTGGACATGGTTTCTCAGTGATCAAAGTCATTGCTCTGAACTTATTTCATTATCAGACATTACTCAGATCAAACAAATGTTTAAAAACAACACTCATCTCAAGTACCTCATGTTGAACATGTGTGCGACATGATTAATTTTATGGTTTTGATGATATCTACCTCTGTAGTCATTAATGAACTATACCTGCATTTGATAGTGTTAATATTCATACATTTCAGGTCATTATACTTCAAGCGCAAAAGATCAAGAATGACACACAAATCTAGGCAACTGAATACACAGATATCAAGGCATATGATAATATTGGAGGCACGAAAATCTAGCATGTTTCAAGCATAGAAATCAAGCTGAATAGCATCACACATAAGGTCATTGCATATTCCTCATATGGTCAGTGCATATCTTGCCTTATGGATGGTTCAAGGTCGGTGTAACTTCTGGATAGCAAGCCACAAGATAATCCAAGGAATGGAGTGGAGTTGGCAAAAGTGAAAGCTCAATGATTGCGCCCTCGCACGCAGATCGACCTGCGCGGTCAGGTCGCGGAGAATGACCTGCCCGGTCAGGTTGCGGGGGTCAAGGGGGCAGCACCCCTTACGGGGGTTTCTAGGGGCAGAGCCCCTGGAACAAAATTTTGATTATAGGAGCGATATAATCAACAGAAATCTTCAAGACTGTCAAGGGTGATGCCACAGACATGAACGGGCTGCTAAAGGAGTCAAGCGATGGAGCTAAAGCAGTTAACGGACCGACCCGGGAAAGCCCGGGGTCTGCCCAGCTGGCGGTCGACCGCCAGCACAGGGGCGGTCGACCGCCCCAGCCAGCAACCCCAAGATTGCAACTCTTTCAGTAGCGGTCGACCGGAATTTCCAGGAACCGCCCATTTGTAGGTTTCTCAGTAGCGGTCGACCGCTAGAAGCCACAGGTCGACCGCCAGTCCCGAGCCATCAATTGTTGACTTTGTTTTCTACTTTGAGAAGGGCCATTCTCCATGGATTTCTTTAATCCAAAAGTCACCTAATCACCCACAAAATGTGGATCTGGTCTGGGATGTGTTTATTGACCATCCAAAGAGATATAAAACCAACACAAGAGGGTTAGAAACCCTAGTTGATCATTTGGAGCAAAGAGAGATGAAGAGAGGCTATAGGAGCCCCAAGGAAGAAGAGGTACTGTAGCCGTGAACAGTACTTTTTTTTTTTTTAGAAAACCCTACCTAGGAGTATTTTGGAGAATGAGCCCAAGACGGAGCATTCCCAAGATACCACTAGGAGGTTAATTTTATTAATGATAAGGACAATTACAAGATACGGACGCTAGGCAAGCCTAGCTTATCCAGTCGGGCTGCACCCTGAACATTTTTGGGGAGCTCATGATAAGAAAAGAAAATATTACATTTATTCATGCAAGCTAAAGAAGCTAAAGAATCTGCAACATTGTTGGCTTCTCTGTATATGTGAATCAAGGAATCCATATTTGAAAGAAGATCCCAAGTTTCTCTGATATATGGAAGAATAGCCCATGGACAATTAATCTGTTTGCTAACTACTTGCACCAGAACCTTGGAGTCACATTCAATCAATGCAGGATGTGTATTGATGGTGGAAAGGTATTTAATGCCATCAAGAAGAGCTCTAGCTTCAGCGATGATGCTTGAGCTAGGACCGTAGTAGTGGGAGTAAGCTAGAAGGGTGTTTCCTTTAGAATCTCTAATTACTCCTCCCCCACCAGAAATTCCTGAGCGCTTACATGCCCCATCAGTGTTAAGCTTGAGAGATGGCCATGGGAGACATAACCATTTAACTGCCATAAGATGAGGAATTCTTTTATTGACAATCTGAATGCCAAATTGAGTGAGGATTTTCCTCTTGCTGGAGTGGGTTTCTTTGAGACCAGATAAATCACAGATTTCCTTTGCTTGAGCTTTAATCTTGTGTAGCAAGCAATTTTTAGAGATGATCCGGCCTTCATACTTGGCCAAATTTTTAGTAGACCACAGTTCCCACATTGTGTAGCCAATAGCTGCCAGGGAAAAGAGACCATACAGAGATTTTGAGCTACTGTGTGAAATAGAATTCAGAATTCTTGACTTTGCAGAATTACCATCTAATATTAAGCCTGAGCTTTGGAGAGATGACCAAATAAAGGCAGCCTTGTCACTGCTGACGAATAGATGGTTTAAGGTTTCCACTTGGGGCTGTTGACAGCAATAACATTTGGAGCATAAATTTATTCCGAGCATCTGTACATTATAGTCCGTGGGGAGGCAGTTGTTAATGATTTTCCACAGGAGAATAGAGATCTTTGTAGGCAGCCAGGAGGACCATAGTGATTGCCATGGCAGATTTAAGTGGATCTGGTTCAGGTTGCTAGCATGTTTATAGAGTGAAGAAACCGTACATTGACCTGAGTGTGAGAGACTCCAGGCTTCCTTGTCAGCATAAGAGGATAAGGTAGTATCCCTGATTGCTATGATCACTTCAGGTGGCAGGAAATTGTCAATGAGTTGTTTTACTTCAGCAGCCGGGTGCAATATACAGTCTTCAACAGTGTCATTTTTATTGGTTATAAGTTCAACAGGAACAAATGAAATCAGAGGCTTATTGCCGAGCCAAGTATCATACCAGAAATTGGCAGAACTGCCATCCCCAAGGATTATTCTTTTGTGCTGTAATATGAGATTTTTGGCAAGAGACCAAGACCTTCGGCCATGACCTTTCATGTTTCTGAATTTTACCTCCATAAGATGGTTGCCCCGGAAGTATTTTGCTCTGAAGCAACTTGCCCATAGAGAGTTAGTATGCATGGCCCTCCAAAGCATTTTGACTCTGAATGCTATTTCCATTTGCCGAAGAGACATGATGCCCATACCACCTTGACTGACTGGCCTGCATATGGCTTTCCAAGATTTCCAATGATGTTTATTGCCATGAGAAGATTCACCCCAGAAAAAATTTGCAAGACATTTGTCAATAACCTGATGAGTTCCAGAAAGAAGGGGAGAGGAAGCCAGTGTGTAAATAGGAATTGAAGAAAGAACATGTTTGATAAGAATGAGCTTGGCTCCCTGAGATAGAAGCTTAGCATTCCAACCTTGAATTCTATTTTGAATTGCAGAGATGAGTCCAGCAAAATGGACTTTCTTTCTTTTGCCAAGAATTAAAGGGAAACCCAAGTATTTATGTGGGAAGGAGTGATGAGAGAAACCAGTGATGTCTGCAATGCATCTAATTTTTGAAGAATCAGTTTTCGGATGGGTGAAAAAACCACTTTTCCCCACATTAATTTGCTGGCCCGAAGATCTTTCATAAAGTCTTAACACCTTGATAAGATTTCTGACTGAAATGGCTGTAGCTTTACTGAAAATAACTGTGTCATCAGCAAATAACAGATGAGAAATGTTAGGACAGCCCCTTGGCCCTGCATACCAACCAATCTGACCTGAAATGAATGACTCTGACAGAGATCTGCTTAGTGCTTCTTCAACAATAATGAATAAAGAGGGAGCAATGGGGTCTCCTTGGCGAAGACCCCTTGAGGATTGAAAGAATCCTGCCATGTCTCCATTGACTAACACAGAAAACCAGCAGTTATTTAGCATGTTTCCAATGAGACCAGTGAATTGGTTGCAGAAACCAAAATTACTCAAAACCGCAAGGAGAAAGTCCCATTCCAATCTATCATAAGCTTTAGCCATGTCCAATTTGAACATCACATTTCCCCCTCTGGTTTTCCTGCCTAGTTCATTAACCAGTTCTTAGGCAAGGGCAATACTTTCCACTATCTGACGACCTTTTACAAAGGCAGACTGCTCCATGGATATGATTCTGGGGAGGATGGGCGCCAGCCTGCTATTGAGAATTGTAGAGATGATTTTATAGAAAAAATTACACAGACTAATAGGCCTGTAGTCAGAAATGTCCATAGCATTGTTCTTCTTGGGGATAAGAGCAACAAGGGTGGCTGTTGCAATTCTTGGAAGAGGTTGCTGATTGATAAAAAAATCCTTTACAGCACTGATCACCACACTGGATATAATAGACCAAGCCTTTTGATAGAAAATACCTATGAACCCATCGGGCCCTGGGGCACTGTCAATTGGCATATGAAAGACAGCTTCATGTATTTCTGAGTTCGAGGGGACAGCACAAAGGAGGGCATTGTCTTCTGAAGTAAGAATTCTTGGAATACAAGAAAGAATACTGTTATCAATATAGTGATCCTGCGATTGAAAAGCTTTTTGGAAATGTGAAACAGCAATGCTCTTCATTACTTCATGGTCAGAGGTTATGCTTCCATCTGAATTCCTAAAATGAGTAATCTGATTTTTCCTTCTGTTAGCCAGTGTTGTCATGTGGAAAAATTGATTATTTCTGTCCCCTTCCACTAGCCAACGAATCCTAGACTTTTGCCTCCAAAAGCATTCCTGCTGAATATATCTAGCAGATAGAGAAGACTTAGCCTCGTCTAATTTGATATGATTAGCTTCAGAGGAGTCTGTGTCATAACTAAATTCTGCTTTAGTTACTGCATCTTCGGCTATAGCAAGGTTCCTATGGACATCACCAAAGACTTGTCTGTTCCAAAGGCTGAGAGTTTTCCTTAAATGCTTCAATTTTAAATAAAGAGTGGTAATTGCAGAAGTTGCAAGAGGGCTAGTACGCCAGCAGATGTCAACAGCCGTTAGGAAGTTATCATGCAAAGTCCACATCTTCTGAAAGCAGAATCTATTTCAGAATTTCGAAGTATGAAGAGGTTTAATTAACAGAGGAGCATGATCTGAAGCTTCCCTTGAAAGATGTTCTACTGAGATTGGAAAATGGAGCATTAGTTCATGATTAATAAGGGCTCTGTCCAATCTTGCCCATAATCCATTACTTCCAAGTTGGTTGTTATGCCAGGTGAACTGAGAGCCAGTAAAGCCAGCATCCATTAGACCACATGCCAGGGCACAGTCCTTAAATTCTGATATAGCTGTCATATTAGGCGGGTTGCCTCCTAGTTTTTCATCAATTTCCAAAATACAGTTAAAATCCCCTGAGACAATCCAGGGGGCAGAAATCTGAATGTTTAAGGCAGTCAGAGAAGCCCATAACAGCCTTCTTTCAGCAATGGAGCACTTGGCATAAACAATAGTCATATAAAAATTTGGAACACAAGAATTAGCCTGCAAAATTGTAATTTGCTGATCATCCCTATTAATGAGGGTGAAGTCAAAAGTATCATTCCACAAAATGCAGATGTGGGCTAGCATATCATTATTGGCAATATCATGTTTCATACCCAATTTCTTACAGATATTTTCCATGTGACATGTATTAATTTTTGGCTCTAAAATAGCCACACAATCAATCTTGTAAGTTTTCAGCAAAAATTTTAATCTGCCTTGGGATACATCATTACCAATACCTCTGATATTCCAAACGAAAAGAGTCATTGAGAAGAGGATTTATCAGCAATATTTCCGGCAGACATAGTCCTGAGCATAGATCTAGTAGTGACACCAGTCTGTTCAGTAAGCATAACCCTGAGATTGTTGATTTCAGCAGCAGTAGCAATCTTAGTGCAAATCTGTTTGACATTATCTGAATGAATTCGAGTTCCAGTGCCCATGAAGGAAATAGCTATATCAGTATTGCCCTTATCTGGACCCACAACAGCTAGTTCAGGAACCAAGGCAATCACTCCTGGAGAGGGTGCCAGTTTTTGGAATGAAGGAAGCTCCACTTGAGGAATATCCGAGGACTCGCTCAAACAACCCACTGAAGGCGTAGGATGGGTTGAGGTAGAAGACGGTTGCTGGAAAACAAGATTCTGCTTTTGATCCAGAGTCTTTTGTTTCACTTGAAAGTTTGACACAGGCTCCCCCGAACAAGCCAAAGAACAGATAGATGTATTAGGAGTAGGTGCCAAGGTTTGAGGGCTAGGTGGCCGCTGGTTCGCAGCTGGTTTAAAGGAATTATCCTCTGCTTTCTCAAAATCCTCTTGAACAAAATTTGAAGGATCATGTGTCCCTAGCAACACCGGTGCTTCCTTTGAACATTCTCCCAGAAAATTCTCCTTAAAAATGACAATATCAGACTTCTCTGAGCAAGGACTAGTTTCAGGAACTTCCTGTGGTAATTGAGCAGCAGATTTCTTCACATCAGCAATGTCTTTCCTATTAGTGACAGGTTGCCAAATGGCTTTAGACTTATTGTCAAAGCCAGTAATTGCTTGAGTGGGGGGTTTAGGTTGCAAAGTCCCATTCTGATCATGAGTTTTGGACATCTTGCAGGAGTCTTCGTTGTGACCAATCCGTGAGCAAAGAGTGCAGAAGTGGGGGAGGTCAGGATAGGAAATATTTTGCCAAGCTCCTCCACCCGGAAATCCAATCCAAACCCTTGAATGTCTTGACTTTGAGATGTCTAATTCAATGCAAACACGGGCAGCATTGGTTTGAGACAGGTTAAGAGTCGATTGATCAATTTTCAAGACTCGACCAACATTGCCGGCAATTGAGCGAAGCAGGGGTTCAACATAGAAATTTACTGGGAGTCCAGGTAAATCGATCCAGACTGGAAGAATGGGCGAATCAGCATTAGGAGAGAAATCCATCGTCCATTTGAAGAAGCGGAATAATCTACCGTGAACATACAATGTCTCCTTCAGCAGCAAGAGAAGGAAGTCTTCATGGTTTCTAAATCGCAGAAGGAGGTGACGATTGTCCAATGCGCTGATCAAGAAATCTTCTTTAAAGCCGCATCTGCTGGATAGGTGTGCCCTGATGTCTGAGAAAGAAGGTCTGCCCTGCGAAGTACGAGCCACCGGAGAAAACGAGAAAGGCTGAAGCGAAGCTTTGATTTCGTCCTGGCTGAAGAACACAGCGGGTTCGCCACCGTCAGTCAAAGCAGGGTCATGGACAGAGCCATGGATGACGGGCGGCGCCATGGAGGAGGAGATAACTTCAGCAAACGTTCTGGTTCTCGTAGATGACAAAAAACCTGGGGGCAAAGTGGAGGAGGAAGGAGGAACAAGAGGGGGCCCCGACGGCCCCCCGGGGTCAGCCATGGGGCCAACCGACGCACGCGCCGCCGGGAGCTAGGTCAACGCTGTCGTCTTCCTTCTAATTTCTCACCAAGGCCATGTTTACTTCTCTGCTTTGCGGTTGATTCTGATGGCTCGCCATGAACAGTACTCCGTGCAGAAGTTCTACATCCAATCCAAGGGATTCAAGCCTACATCTGAAGCCCTCAATCTTCAAGGAAGAAGAGAAGCAAGCAAGCTCACAAAGGAGATCAAAAGGAAGATCAAAGCTACATCCAAACCTCTTCATCAACTCAAGGGAAGATCAAAGCTACATCCAATATTCTTCTTCATCAACTCAAGGAGATTCAAAGGAAAGATCAAGCTACATTCTATATCTTCTCCATCAACTCAAAAGGATCAAAGGAAGATCAAAGCAACATATTCAAGATCCAATAATCTCAGACAAGATCTACTTCATTCTAGCATATCTCCATATCTTGTTTGAGCATTTTCATCTTGTTCTATTTTTATTTCATTCAATCTATTGAAACTGAAGATCGCCCCTACTGGTGGTTAGTAGGAAGGCAATCGGGAGTTCTCCGATCTGCGGTGTAGCCGTCCCTGTCGGCTTTGTGTGTAGGAAGACAGAAAGAGGGCTTTCTCTGTTCTGTGGTTTGGGACGTGTCCCCGGTCAAGCTGTGAGTCAGCAGGAAAGCCTCACCGGATTTTGGGTGAGGGGTGGACGTAGGTTGCGGGGTTGCAACCGAACCACCTTAAAAATCCCTGTGTTGTGGGTTGTTCATCGTGTGCGATTGCTCTATATCTTCTACCCCCATTCACAGGTTCGTGTGCTTCCATACTTGGTTATCTTATCTACACACTCAAGCACTCAGATTTGCACTTTCGGTTTTATCTGTGGTTTAATTGAGCTTAGCACTTTGACTGCATCCCTTTGGCGTCCTGCTGCACCCTTGCACACAGACGCCAAGGTGAAAGTATTGCTAAGTGTTTCCCTTGCTTAGACTCGCATGCAACTTGGTTGATCACCACTGCATTCACACACATATGCACTTTGAGTGATCAACATAGCACACACACACGCACGGTTGTTGGAAGCTATTTCATGCTCTAGTATTATGCTTAATGATCCCTGCACTACAAGGCTTGTATCTCTCAAGATCACTAATGTGCTTGAAGAAGTGTTGACGCTTCATCACTTGTAATCTGAGTCTTTTCTATTTGAGCCACTCTACTTAATTCCGCTGTGCATTGTGCCTAGGTGATTCATTCACTTTATAGGAGTGGTTCGTGCTTCTGATAGCTAAGAGTTTTTAAATAGGCCAAAGCTTTTGATAGGATCTATTCAACCCCCCCTTCTAGATCCGTTTACACCTCGCGGGACCCAACACCTCAACCAAAGAAGATCATTGATTTAAAAACTTTCAGGTTTCAGAAGGTTTTACATGATATATCATGAATTGACTAGTTAAAGTTTATTAAAAAATTGATCCAGATACTTTCAAGATAAACATATCCAAACTCAAGAAATACAGGAAACTTAAATCAGCTGAAAATTTTTCAGATATTCATAATTCCGTATAGTAGAAGATTCCTCTTAATTTTGCATTCAGATTTATGAATATGGTATACACATTGAAATATTCTCAAGTGAAGAGTCAAGGAAGTTAGATAGCGTCTAATTCAACTATGCAGTAGAGAGCACTTAGCATGAATGAGAGTTACAGGCAGCTTTTGCCAGTTGTTGATAAAAATTACAGAAAGAGACAGAATGAGTGAAGATATGGCTAGACCAAGAAGGTGTCGGTTGACATAGTGAGCAGTTCAGGTTGACCGAATAATATTGGAAGGAAGTGAATGAATAGCCATGCAATGAATGCATCAATTTAGACACCTTCATGTATTTATGACAGTTGCAAAATGACTGAACTCTCCCTGTCTACATGCAAATGTGATATGAAACACAAACTCTCCCTATCTATTTGCATTGATCCACCTCTTTCTGGAATTTTCCATATGATGATATGCAATCAATCAGAATATATGCACATGGATTGACTGGACCTTGAGTGCAACTCATGCAATGAAACATATGCAATCAACACGTGCATTCATATGCATTGACTTCTCCTAACTAAATGCATTAGACTATCATCTATGATACGAAGACCACGTAGGAGATCAATCTGACCAACCAAGAATAATGAGAATCAGAACAACAACATTCAATTGATTTCAATGATCATCATCTTAGCGAAGGTAGAGAACTATTCACCAAGTACTTGACGGAGTTATAGATCCTAGGATCACTCACACAAGGAATGGTGTTCCAGATTGGCGTAGCCGAACCTTCTAGCCACAACTTTTGATATACTTGGTTAGGTGGTACTGATAGCTTCGATCAAATGAAAATAGGAAAGAAATATAGTGTTGCTATATCACAATTATTAGAAATAGAAATCGGCCTTCAAGCATGACAATGCATTTCAAATAAAAACAATCCTAGATGCATTTCTGGTTTATGATGATGGTTTGTCAATCACATGTGTTTGCATATGAAAGATGTATGTCACATGCGTTCAGTGAATGCATTATGACAAGTGTCACTTAAATGCAATTGGCACAAGCACACATCAAATACATCCAATTCAAATTTCAAATTACGAATGTGGTGCGGACACCAGAGCGATCGAGAAGCACGAACCAGCGAGCCGTCGGTACCGTACGCAGAGCACCACTCGAGCTACATCGGCTTCCATCTGGCTTGGAGACAGTCTGGAGACTCCCTCTTGAGTCTTAGTATTTATCATATTTACTGGGATTTTATTTGTTTGTAATGTGTGTTTATTTGGCTTTATTCAGATTGTAATTCGGATTGTAAAAGGGGTTTATTTGTAATTTGGGACCACCTGGGTCCCGCGGGCCCCCCATCCCTTCTCCCATTGATCCACCTCAGCTCTTGGGCCCATGTGGGGTCAGTCAACCCTCCAAGGTGGGCTTCTAGAAGGGTTGGACCAAGGGGGGACAAAGGGTAACAAAATTCAAAAGTTGGAACACATAAGTCAAGGGGGTGCCCCATGTATAACATAGTTTATTAGGATTGAAATTTTATTTTATTTGTTCCAAACCACATGAGAGAAATAAATTGTGGACTCCCTCTTTTACCCCCCACCAATCCTAGATCTAGGGATAGAACTAGTCTTTTTGTATTTTCTATAAGAACCTTGTATTTTCTTTTTGAGTAAATTAATGTAAAGAAATTCAGATATTTTGTTCAAAAGCCAAAGGCCGCCCCCTATCTCTCTCCTCTCTCCCCCTTCTGCAGCTGGAAAGGCTATGTTTCTGAGGTGAGACGCCTCCTATATCGGTTCGTGAGATTGCCATCGCCGCCGCCACCGCCATCATGCCACCATCGTACCACCGCCAACGTCACCGGAGTTCTGTCCACTCAGGACAGCCCCTTGATCTCGGATTTCTTGCTCTCAGCCACGAGATCTTCTAGAGCCCAAACTTTCAGGGTGAGTTCCAGGGGTCATCACCACGTCCTAGAAAAAATGGTGGAGCTTCTAGTTTTTATTTTTCATTTTTTCATTTTCGTTCTCCACCTCCTCTCAGATATGCCAGTAGTCTGTCCAGATTTTCAGAAACCCAGTAGAATGTTCATGAACCCACCTTCTCTTGATCTAAATGACTTGATATTTTTATTGGAGGTTCTGTCCACCTAATCCTTCATCCATAAATGTTCGTGGAAATTCTGGAGTCCTCTACCTATTTTTAAAAAATCACTGTCAGATCCAAATTTTAGATCTGTCTCCACTGTCCAGATCCGACCACCTAGCCGTAAAAAATACTTTTCCCAAACCAAATCTCAACCAAACCCTTCATAAAAATTATCCCCATTTTCCTCTCTTTCCCATCTACAACTTTCATGAAGAGCTCATCTTCTGATTCGGAGGTCTACATCACGGTCAACGCCAACTCTCAGGAAAGTTCATTTCTGTCTGGCCAGATCTGAAACAGAGATCAATCCGGTTCTAAAATTCCCCATCAGAAGCACAGTCACAACGAATTTTCTGGAGTGACAGAGGGTCGAAGGATTTTGAGTCAGCGTTCCAACGGCGCTGGTTTCGTGCCGATCCGATATCGGTGCTGATCGCAGCAACAAATCTCGCCGGGTCGCGCGCTGTAAAATAGAGGTTGCAGATCCGTGGCCAGCACTTCCGACAAGTGGAGATCAGAGCCGCCCGGCCTCCGACCGGTGTTCCAGTCCGACCGCCGTCCAGGGAAGCGTGCCACCATGTGTCACCATCACAACGGGACCGACCCCATCAGGTCCAGAGGACTGAGCAGCACGTGGGCCCCATGAACCCGCAGATCGCGCCGTCCGGACAGCACTAAAACGCGGATTTCGGCACCGTCGGAGTGACATCATGATGCTGCCCGTCAACCCACTTCCCGATACTCCCAGCCCCACATGTGACCTGTTACCTCCCTGCGTGGAGTGGGTCGAAATATTTGTACCACTGTATATTTGTTAACCGAGAGTACGGATCTGGCCGGGGTTGTCTTCCCCATGCCGGGAGCGTGGAGGCACGGTCGTAACTTCTTGGCATTCATTTGCTAGCTTAGTATATGGTCATATGCCGCTGTGAGTGCATTAGGATTCTAGCCCGTGAGTTCATGTCAACGCTGTGAGCGAGAGAGTGACCCGTCTCGTGGCTCAATCCGAGCACGGAAGTGAGTCGACCACCCTTGACTCTGCCAGTATCTCAACCGCGCGGATCCACGTTTCCCCTCGCTTGGGACGACGAGTGAGCTTGCGTTTCTGTTAGCGACGTATAGCCCATAGGAACTCTTAGTGTCAGGCCAAAGTGTCTCCATTGTTGTATGTTGTGGGTCGCGTCCGCATTTAGAATCCGAGGTCCGCATCACTTAGAGTCGGTCCCCGTGTCCGTCCCGCATCAAATTGGTATCAGAGCGAGTCGAGTCTAGGGTAGTCAATAGTCATTGCTTAACAAAAAACACAAAAAAAGAGTCATTTAAGTCTAGGAGTCTAAGTCGGTCGTTGCATTTGTATACCATTATTCGGTATATGAAAAAGGTGTCGCCCGACCGTTAGGTTACACCTATCGGGGAGGTGATTCACTCGCGTGAGAGGATCTTCTTATCCCCAGACTCCGCCAGGTACCGGATCTTAGATTAAGTCTAGGATCCTTAGTGTGCATTAGTTAGTGCATTCGAACCTTGCATAGTCATGTCTAGTGTCTTGTCCAAGTGCTAGCATCTCCGTCTTGTAGTTCCCCATTCCAATGGAATCTCGATCGCCCAGGCGATATGACCATTGGCACACCCATGGGCTTGGCAACCACCCTCTCCACTTCCGTAGGCCCGAAGCCTCGGATTTTTATGGCTCTAATGACCCGGGCGACTACCTCAAGTGGGAGGCCGCCATGGAGACATACTTTGATTTTTATACCATGTCCGAAGCCGGTCAATTCTATTTCGCCACGGAGAGGCTTCTACACGAGCCCGCCGAAAAGTGGGACCACATTGATCGCTTGAGAGAGGTTAGGAGGCAATGGCCTATCGAGTCATGGTGGCACATGAAGAGAGAGCTTAGAAGGGTCTACCTTCCCTATCCGATCCCTTCCAACCCATCCCACCCATTTACTTCAAACCATATGGGTCACACCTCCAGCCGACCCCACCAACTCACTTCCAACCAAGTGGGTCATATCCGGAGGCAAGAAGCCCCTCAGGTACCCAAGCCTAGGCCGGTTGATTACGAGCGAGTTCACCGCGATACTCCTACTCCAACCCACACCGTTGTCGAACTTGTGCAAATGATTTTGGATCGTGTGGATAGGAGATGTGCTTATTTTGAGTCGCTGGTCTCCCCTTGCCCACCTCCGAGTCCGAACATTGCCATACTCGAGCCTAGGGAGGTCATGGCCGGTAGTCCCAACCCGGCCCCACCCACGGGGTCCCAAGGGCCTCTTCCCCTCCTACTGGACAGCCCTTCTCCAAGTGCTCCTTTGCCACCCATTTTTGATCCTCACCCAGAGCCATTTCATTTGGAGTCATCTTAACCAGAGCTACCCGTGTTTCTAACGGGAAAGCTACTCATAGCCGAGCCACTCTTTAGCTGGCTTAGGATAGGTTTGGTCCCTGCCCCATCTTACTACCCATCCATGGACCCCGCACTACAAGTAGTGCCAGTCAACTCCTTCCACGCAACGTTTCGGTCTAGTCACCACATAGATACCGTGGAAGACCTTCTCCTGGGATTAGACTGCCAATGGCAGTTGACGCATATGTTAGCCCCAGGCTTCGAACGACCCACAGGTCGTAGCTTCACCCATTCCGCTTTAGGGTGTTGTGCCCCTTGTGCTTTGATGATAATGTGGTGTTTTAATGATAGCAACATGAATGAGTCACCATTGTGTTTTGTTAAGAACATCACATTGAATGATAGCAACATGAATGCATATGACTGATCTATTCTATGAAGAATGTATGAGTGTGCTTGTGCTAGCTCTGTGGGTCGACCCCCCTCTTAGATGGGTCGACCCCCCCTTCAGATTCGCATGTTTGTACATTGCATCTGTCTGTGCTGCACTCATAAGTCCATACATTATTTGTGCAACGTTTGTTCTGATAAGTTTATGCAGTGTCTTGTCTGCACGTTACATAGTCTGCACATTGATTAGTTGCACGCCTTCTGAAGTCTACACATTGCATAAGAGCATCTTTGTAGTGTCTGGCTAGCAAGTCTATACATCGTCAGGGCTCTTCATGCATGTGCATAGTCTATACATTGTGCATCTCGTTGACAAGTCTGCACATTAGACTGTTCATGTATCACTCCATTGGCCAAGTCTGTACACTGTCCTGTTCATGCATCATCTCTCGTTGAACTCCTAAGTCTATACATTGGACCGTCTTTCATTGCGTCTTATTTTCATAGCTAGTATGTACAGCCTTTAGTTGCATTCACTCAAAGTGTGTACAGCCGTCCGTCTCAGGTAGCGTCTCTATTGGTGTCTCACTGTTGAAGTCTGTACATCGTTTCACTCTTAAAGTCTATACAGACTTCAGCGTCTCATGCAGCGTCTCTTTTGAAGTCAAAGTCTGTACAGTCTCTCTTAACGTCTCTGCTGAACGAAAGTCTATACATTGCACTGTACATCGGACCAAATTTGTACAGTCTCATTTGAATTCTATACAGTGCATCATGTCTGAAGTCTGTACACTGCACTGTAGTTTGCACGAAGTGAAGTCTGTACATCCACCAGTTCAACTTTGAAGTCTGTACATTGGCATCTTTACCATCGGTGCACCCGCAAGTCTGTACATTGGTACCTTTACCTACGTTACACTCGCAAGTCTATACATTGGTACCTTTACCTACGTTGCACTTGCAAGTCTATACATTGCTCGAGTTGAGGAATGTACAGCCATTGTCTTGCCAAAGTATATACGTTGTGAACCTTCAAGTCTGTACAGACTTTGCCTTGTTCAAGTATGTACATCGTCCAGTTCTTTGGCAAGTCTATACCTTGTGAAAGTCCATACATTCGATTGCTTTGCCTTGGTCAAGTCTGTACAGCCATTTCCTTTGGCAAGGTCTATATATCGTCTGTCTTCTTAGAGACTCATGCATAACATGAAGTATGTACATCGCACAGCATTCAAGTCTGTACATCGTGCATCTAGTGTTTCAAGTCTATACAGTGTTGCACGTTGTGTTTGTCAAAGTTTACACACTGCTTCTTCATGCATTGAAGTCTGCACAACGTGAAGTCTATACATTGCTTCAGCCTTGCATCCACAAAGTCTGTACAATGCCATAGACTTGCATATATGAAGTCTGTACAGCCTGTGTTCGTAACACAGAGTCTGCACATCGTTCAAGTTTATACAATGTCTACACACTTCATCATGGTTGATTTTGCTTGAAATTTGACGCCCATCAGTAGGAGCGTCCATTCTGTATCTGACGCCTAAGAAAGAGTCGTCTTTTAGTTGTGCTTCATTTTATCAAAGTCTAGACATTGTCTCGCTTGCTTGAATGAAGTTTGTACATACATTTGCCAGCATGTATGCACAATGTTCTTCATGCATTATCTTGCTTGATGCATTCTACGTTACTCATTAGCAAGTCTGTACAGCATATGTTCTTCATATATGATCAAAGTCTGCACATTGCATTACACTTCAGAAGTCTATACAAAGTCTACACATTGCATTACACTTCAGAAGTCTATACAACGTCCGCACATCACACACTGCAAAGTCCATACATTCTTGTCGCTCTGCAAAGTCTATACACTGTATTGTGCATACAATGAAGTCTATACAAGGTGTCGACACTAAACTGATAAGTTTCTGTTTGACTGACTGACAGGGACTAAAGTGCAAAGATGATGACCTGGCACGTGATTCAAGATGCTGAGAAGTTGACACATGGACTAAGGCTCTTTGGTGGGAGATGTGGAAGACACACGCTGCCCTAATCGGCTGCTATAAAAAGAAGCTTTCTTCCACTGAAGAAGTAAGACGAGGGGGATAATGACAGAAGAGAAAGAGAGTGATCGAGAGAGAAGGAAAGAGCTGTAGAGAGGCAAAGAGCAGAAGAAAGAAAAGAGAAGCTGAGAGCCAGACAGAGAGAGCCTGCGAAAGAGAAGAAAAAGAAGAGTGAGAAGAAGAGAGAGCTAGAGTAAAAGAAGCTTCAACTGAAGATCAATTTCTGCTGGACTGTGGATCAAATCCAGGCCTGCCAGCTCCTGCGAGAGCCACATTTTGATTTTATATTTCCAGCTTTCAGTTGCTGTATTTTCTTTTATTGTTTTCTTTTCAAACTGAACCTTATTCTTCCGATTGCCGTGTTGGGGATCGGGTTCCTCCTGTGGTTTCAGGAGAAGGGAGATTTGTTTCTCCGGTTTGCTGGTGACTTTGTGTCATCAGTGGTTCCCTCCTTCGTGGAGGAAGAGAGGTCCGAGACCTCTAGTTTGCAGGTGACTTGGTGTCACTTGTGCTTCCCTCTGGGCTTCAGAGGAAGGGAGACTTGGGTCTCCGGCTGCAGGTAGTGTTGCTACTTGTAGGTCCCCTCCTTGGTGGAGGAAGAGAGACTTCAGTCTTTGGCTTACTAGTGACTGTGTGTCACTAGTGGATTCCCTCCGGTGTGGAGGAAGAGGGGAGGTTGTTTCCCTGGTCAAGCTGTGTGGCAGCATTTGTTGCAGACTGAGTCTGCTGTTCTAGCGTTGCTAGTGGAAGCCTCACTCCGATTTGGAGTGAGGGGTGGACGTAGGTCTGTGGACCGAACCACCTAAAAATCCTGGTGTCCATTGTGGTTTGATTTTCTTATGTGTTCATGATGGGGACATCGCTTACCACTACCCATTTCTCCAAGGGTCCCGATGCTCGCCTTTGTGTTCATCTTGATTTTCTGAGTCTAGCCATGTAATTTTCATATCTTTCTTTGAGTCTTAACCATGTAATTTTCATTTTTATTGAGTCAAGTACCTAAGTTAGTGAGTCATCTTTCTAAGTCTAAGTATCATTAGGTGGCCGAGTGGGTTAACGGGCCCACTTCAATGGGCTTGGCCCATGGGCGCCCCCGTCCCCCCCTTGGTCATTTGTCAATAGTCCAAAAGGTAAGGACTTTTTGTAAATTGAGGGTTCCCTATAAATAGGACCCCAATCCCTCCATGGAGAACTAATGAATGAATGAATGAAAGTTTAAGAGAAATCTTGAAATCCCTTGTGTTCTCTCCCTCTTTCTCTCTCTCTCTCTCTATCTCTCTCTATCTCTCTCTCTCTCTAAAGGGGGCGACCCCCTCTCTCTCTCTCCCTTGGGCGCCCTTGCCCCTTCAGCTTCCTCCCTTGCCACCTCATCATCCACCTCACCCCAACCCCTCATCTTCCCAAGGCCCCATCACTCCCACCATTACTCTCACCAAGTCCCAAGCAACCTTCCACCTTCCAAGACAACCCTCCCCATTCCCAAGCCAACCCCTCCATCTCCCAAGGGAGAATCCCATCTCCCAACACACCCTTTCCCCTCCCCAAGACTTCATTAACCAACCACCATTAACCCCACATTCAAACCAAAGGAGAGATCTCTCCTCCCTCTCTTCTTCCCAACCCAAATTCGCAGCTCCCCCTTCCTCCACTTGCTAGACCACCTCCCAGCCCCCTTTCTGCCCCTCCCACACCTTGTATCACCCCCTAACAGACCCCCACATAGTCAGGTGTCACCCCCACACCCATCCACCCCATTTCCTACCCCATCTACTCCGTCTCCCATCACCTATCATCACCCTATTCATCTCAGTTCGCAGGCAGCAGTCAAAGGTCAAGTTGCAGAGTCAACCACGTCTTAACCGCACATCTTCTGGAGGCGTATCCTACATTTCCGGAAAGATATTCTAGTCGTCTTCGCAGGCGAGGTGATCCCGCCCCAATTCGAGTTCGGAGCTGTCCGGGAGAGCCATTCTTCACCGACTGTGCAGAACCAGTCCGGCCAGAAACCAGAGCTGCCATTCAGAAGCTACTGCGACCACACCGGTGCTCCACTTGGTGCACCACTTGACCGGGGTGAATATCCACCAGTCCTATGTCCAACACAGCAAGCGAAACCTCGTTTGGAGTTCGGAGTTCCCCGTTCCAAATTATTTTCCCCAGGTGTGCAGGTTAGTTCTGTCAGGGACTGATCAGACCCCCTCTCACTCTTCGGGTTCCACCTCCCTGTTCCGATCTCCTCTGGTGCCGATCTTTTGTGCTGATCGAAGAGGATTTGACCACGCTTGCAACCGTCCTAATCCCGTCTCGATTGGATCATGGGAGCGATCGTGGTGAAGTCTCCAACCTGCTGTAACAACCTTAACTCAGTCCAAGGCAGAGCAGAGTAGCACTGCTCCAGCGTCTGTCCCGGCCAGCGTTGATAATTTCTGGTGCCAACGAAATTCAGGCTTCATCCCGGGTCAGTCACAAACATTTTGGCGCTGATCTCGTTCACTTTCAAGTCCGGGAGCGATCACAGCAGAGTCGACAGTGAGTGCCTGTCAGCGGGCAGAACCGGCGGACAGAACCCCGGGAGGGCAATCCGGCTCCGTTCTTAGCTTCACGCCCCTCCCCGCCTAGCCGGCATACCGCCCCTCCCTGTGTGAAGGTAGTGTTTGTGTGTAATCCACTTTTCCCCACCCCGAGATCCACCCTCCTGCGTGAGGCGTAGTGCATGTAAATAATTAGTAGGGATCAAGCTTCATCGACGCAGTGTGCGGGGAACCCACACTTCCCCGCTCGCCCTCGTCTCCGAACGGGGTTGGTTTCTTCAAACCAACCAGGTAAGCTCTATCCCTTGCTCTCATATCAGTAGTTTGTTCATATAATATCCGTGGAATTGCTCTGTTGACGGTGAGAGAGCGCCCGGCCCCGAAGCTCCCCGTTTACGAGTGGTCATCGTGGGATTGTGAGAGAGTGACCCGGTGCCCTTTCGGCACCTAGCCAGCCCTTTGATTGTGGGCACTGTACCCTCGGGAGGGCGACCATAGCTTTGCTGGTCCTCTACCAGCAAGGGCTTTGTTCCACTACCTCCACTCGGCATCGCCGAGTCACCCGGGAATCGTGTGCGCAACGGTGGCTTGGCAACTTGCGTAATTCTCTACTCGTGTGCGTTGTGCTTGCTTGGTAAGTCCAAGGACCCTCGGTCTAGTTGCTGCATTCACAAAGTCAGTGTCACATCAAATTGGTATCAGAGCGAGTTCTAGGCTTGTTCTCACAAGTCTAGTCCTTGGGCATTGCATTAGAGTCTTCCAAACAGTGTCGTCATCGTGTCTAGTCGAGTCGCCCTCCCCGCTCCACTATCCCTTCCCAAGATGAGTGCATGGGACAAGCTTGTTATAGGGATGTTGAAAGAGCGTGCCAAATCACCTACAGCCTTTTACCAAAAATATGGCACGTGCGTGTGGCCAACGTCCCCGATCTCTTACCCCACAAAACATACCCCTTTCACACCTACACCGGAACCCCACACCCTTCCGATGATCCCTCCGCCAACTCCCTCACACCCCACAACATTACACCCACCAGTCCAAATTCCTACCAAAACCACCCACATGGGAGACATGAGCTTAGTCAATGAAGTCCCAAAGAATGACGATGTTTTCCTCAATATCACCCCTACACCGAAGGACACCCGCATCCAAACAATGGAGGGAGATCGGCGTCAGACCTCTAGCTTTCACACCAACCTTAAGTTCTACCTAGAGCCTTCTTTCCCATCCAATGGATAGGTGATCATAAGAGAGCCTCTAGCTGAGTGGCTGAAGAAGAACCCCACCATTCACAACTCAAGCCCATACCACCCACCCATGGAACACCTATCCCAAATAGTGCCCATCCAACCTCCCCATGTCACTTATCATTCCATCTACTTTGTTGAGACCTTGAGAGGCTTGGTTGAAGGTCTGCTTGGGCAAATAAGGTTGACGAACATGCTAGCCATAGGGTTATTTGACATAGGATACTTGAGTCTTACTTACCCCTCTCTTGGATCCATCACCTCTATCTACACAAGGGGTCCTTGCACAAGCAAGCTATTATTGATCCTGCCCGAACCCGAAGAGTTTTGCCAAAACCAACCCAATGACCCCCACCTCCCTCAAGAAAAGGGCACCCCATCTAGGGAGTCAACCTTGGTGATTGTCCCACTAGGTAATGAGTGCATAGTCCGCACTAGGCAGTGTGTGAGTTGGAATACCATTAGTCTAGAAATGGAAGAAGCATCCTTCCCCACAAGCCAAGCCCACCTACATCCTTGTGACCCATTCCCTTGGGAACCCCAATGCCAACATGGCCACTTTCCCTCCTTCACAATTGCCCACCCCTCATCCAATCCCAAGGGCCATTTCATTATACCCAACCAGGCCCATTGCTCCCGCGCCACTACATGCCTAGTAGGCCTCAAACTGATCCCTTGGGGCGAGCAACAACCACCACTCACACCCTTCAATTTTCCCGTTGACGAGGTCCCAACCTACATTGGGGAATCTATGGAATGGACTTTCTTGATCCATGGGATTGAAAACACCCCCTTCACCAAGGGCCTAACCATACTTGACCCATTTGATCCCTCCGCATGGGAACCCCCAAACCTGCCATCCTTGTCCCATTTCTCCAAAGAATTCCTAAGCCTCGCCCCTTGCCGAGACCATTGCGCCAAAGTTGAACCAAACCCCTCCTTGTCAACACCCACGCTTTGGAAGATAAGACTCAACGTTTGGGTAGAGTGACATGGTAGGATCACATTTGGGTGTCCTGGACCCCCTATAGAAGTCAACAATGTTAGGAGACACATGCATTTTAGGACCACATGTGGATGCCCCGGTCCTCCAACCTTCCGTAGAGAACCTATGCATGATAGGGCCACGTTTGGATGCCCCGGACCCCCAGTATTCACCCACCTTGATAGGAAACCTAAGCAAGCTAGATCCACTTTTGGATGCCCTGGCCCTCCTAAGTCCACCAAAATCAATGTAACACTTGATAGGGCTAAATTTGGTTGTCCAGGCCCTCCCTTCATCCCTAGAGGATCATCATTTATGACATTGCATGGCAACCCTCGCAAGCACATCAACAAGAGCAACGAGATGAACAAACAATTAGCCAACTCTCACCGCTGCCACCAAGAATTATGGTTTGGTGATTTCGTGATGGTGAGGACTAAGAGACTATCCTCTAAGAATGTCTCAAAACTGAGGTCTCGTGGAACAGGTCCCTTCCAGGTCCTGAGATACATCAGAGCTAATGCTTATGTGTTAGACCTCCCTAAGGAATACAGAGTAAGCCCCACTTTCGTCAAGGCTGACCTGGTGCCATACATGGGTCCCACGGTGACACCCAGTGAGGAAATTGAGCTCATCCCCTCCCTTGAGAGAGCACCTACCCTTAAGAGAAATCTACCAGCCCAGAGAGACCAGCATGAGCATGTTGAACGGATATTGTATGAATAGGTCACTGTCATCTGGAGCAAAAGGTAAGGGCGCTACCTCGCTTGGTGAAAGGACCAACTACCTTTGGTAGACTTGTGGGCAACCCCGCCGTGGCTCACTCCGCATACGATGGATCTTTACTCGACAGAGTCGAGTTCTCTGCACCCCGGGAGTATGATGGGGACATCGCTTACCACTTCCCATTTCTCCAAGGGTCCCGATGCTCGCCATTGTGTTCATCTTGATTTTATGAGTCTAGCTATGTAATTTTCATATCTTTCTTTGAGTCTTAACCATGTAATTTTCCTTTTTATTGAGTCAAGTACCTAAGTTAGTGAGTCATCTATCTAAGTCTACGTATCATTAGGTGGCCTAGTGGGTTAACGGGCCCACTTCAATGGGCTTGGCCCATGGGCGCCCCCGTCCCCCCCCTTGGTCATTTGTCAATAGTCCAAAAGGTAAGGACTTTTTGTAAATTGAGGGTTCCCTATAAATAGGACCCCAATCCCTCCATGGAGAACTAATGAATGAATGAATGAAAGTTTAAGATAAATCTTGAAATCCCTTGTGTTCTCTCCCTCTCTCTCTCTCTCTCTCTCTCTCTCTCTATATATATATATATATATATATATATCTCTCTCTCTCTCTCTCTCTCTCTCTCTCTCTCTCTCTCTAAAGGGGGCGACCCCCTCTCTCTCTCCTCCCCTCTCTCTCTCCCTTGGGTGCCCTTGCCCCTTCACCTTCCTCCCTTGCCACCTCATCATCCACCTCACCCCAACCCCTCATCTTCCCAAGGCCCCATCACTCCCACCATTACTCTCACCAAGTCCCAAGCAACCTTCCACCTTCCAAGACAACCCTCCCCATTCCCAAGCCAACCCCTCCATCTCCCAAGGGAGAATCCCATCTCCCAACACACCCTTTCCCCTCCCCAAGACTTCATTAACCAACCACCATTAACCCCATATTCAAACCAAAGGAGAGATCTCTCCTCCCTCTCTCCTTCCCAACCCAAATTCGCAGCTCCCCCTTCCTCCACTTGCTAGACCACCTCCCAGCCCCCTTTCTGCCGCTCCCACACCGTGTATCACCCCCTAACAGACCCCCACATAGTCAGGTGTCACCCCCACACCCATCCACCCCATTTCCTACCCCATCTACCCCGTCTCCCATCACCTATCATCACACTATTCATCTCAGTTCGCAGGCAGCAGTCAAAGGTCGAGTTGCAGAGTCAACCACATCTTCACCGCACATCTTCTGGAGGTGTATCCTACATTGTCAGAAAGATCTTCTAGTCGTCTTTGCAAGCGAGGTGATCCCGCCCCAATTCGAGTTCGGAGCTGTCCGGGAGAGCCATTCTTCACCGACTGCGCAGAACAAGTCCGGCCAGAAACCAGAGCTGCCATTCAGAAGCTACTGCGACCACATCGGTGCTCCACTTGGTGCGCCACTTGACCGGGTGAATATACACCAGTCCTATGTCCAACACAGCAAGTGGAACCTCGTTTGGAGTTCGGAGTTCCCCGTTCGAAATTATTTTCCCCAGGTGTGTAGGTTAGTTCTGTCAGGGACTGATCAGACCCCCTCTCACTCTTCGGGTTCCACATCCCTGCTCCGATCTCCTCTGGTGCCCATCTTGGGTGCTGATCAAAGAGGATTCGACCACGCTTGCAACCATCCTAATTCCGTCTCGATTGGATCACGGGAGCGATCGTGGTGAAGTCGCCAACCTCCTGCAACAACCTGAACTCTATCCAAGGCAGAGCAGAGCAGCACCGGTCCAGCGTCTGTCCCAGCCAGCGTTGATAACTTATGGTGCCAACGAATTTCAGGCTTCATCCCGGGTCAGTCACCAACATTTTGGCGCTGATCTCATTCACTTTCAAGTCCGGAGGCGATCACAGCGGAGTCGACAGCGAGTGCCTGTCAGCGGGCAGAACCGGCGGACAGAACCTTGGGAGGGCAATCCGGCTCCGTTCTTAGCTTCACGCCCCTCCCCGCCTAGCCGGCTTACCACCCCTCTATGTGTGAAGGTAGTTTTTGTGTGTAATCCACTTTTCCCCACCCCGAGATCCACCCTCCTGCGTGAGGCATAGTGCATGTAAATAATTAGTAGGGATCAAGCTTCATCGACGCAGTATGCGGGGAACCCACACTTCCCTGCTCGCCCTCGTCTCTGAACGGGGTTGGTTTCTTCAAACCAACCAGGTAAGCTCTATCCCTTGCTCTCATATCAGTAGTTTGTTCATATAATATCCGTGGAATTGCTCTGTTGACGGTGAGAGAGCGCCCGACCCCGCAGCTCCCCGTTTACGAGTGGTCATCGTGGGATTGTGAGAGAGTGACCCGGTGCCCTTTCGGCACCTAGCCAGCCCTTTGATTGTGGGCACTATACCCTCGGGAGGGTGACCATAGCTTTGCTGGTCCTCTACCAGCAAGGGCTTTGTTCCACTACCTCCACTCGGCATCGCCGAGTCACCCGGGAATCGTGTGCGCAACGGTGGCTTGGCAACTTGCGTAATTCTCTACTCTTATGCGTTGTGCTTGCTTGGTAAGTCCAAGGACCCTCGGTCTAGTTGCTGCATTCACAAAGTCGGTGTCACATCAGTTCATCTTATTGCTTTGCACATTAGATGCTTGCTTAGGATCGAGTGAAGGTAAATTCATTTGTGCTGTTTTGCTGAGATCGTCCTAAGCATTCACAGAATATTTTTGCAACAGGTTATAATTTCGCATATCTGAGCATAAGTTTTAATTAGGGTATAATTTTAAAGGGGAGATTCATTCACCCTCCCTCTGAATCTATCGCACCTGTCTCAACAATTGGTATCAGAGCGGGTCTCTGATCTAACAGATCTAACAAGCTGCAGAGGATCCTGCTAGTTTGTGGTGCATTTCAGAGTGGGTTTCTGGTGCTCGGTGTCTTGTTTCATTGACTTGTGCTTTGCCTTGTGTATCTGGTTTTTGGTTCATTTCTTGTCGATTGTTTTGCGCATTGAATCTGTGTGCCATCTGTCCAAATGGGTCGTCCTCCGGTTTATGATGGTTCTAACTTTAATAGTTGGCTAGGAGGCCTATGTGTGTACGTAGACTCCATTGATCCCAAACTATGGAATCTACTATCTAAATGCCCACACAAACTGCCTCATGATGAGACCAAGTGGTCTAGAGAGACAGAATAAAGAACCATGACAATGTCATAATTCTTAAGATCTTGAGAGCTGCGATTAATACTGATATATATCCCTTTGCTCTCAGGTGCACTTCTGGAAAAGAGATATATGACAGAGTCATTTCTGCGCATAACCAACAAGATGATACTTGCATGATGGCTGATCGGAGAAATGATCATGAGGAAACTGCATCCAAGCAAGAAGAAAATGAAGAAGGAGATGAAGATGAGGTACCTTCTGAATTTGATAATTATGATATGGATGATTGGATTGTAGCATACAATGATCTGCTTGATGCTTACGAAAAGTTGAGAAAACGAAATAAATCTCTAAAAAGAAAGTTGAATGAACATGTGAATGCTTATTCTAGAGGTGAAAACCCTGAAATTCTGAAAACTAAAAATGAAATATTCAGAAGACAACTACAAGATTTTAATTTTGTTACTTCAGATTTAGATCACTTAAAATCTGAAAAACAAACTCTCATGAAACAAAATGACTTACACAAAAAGGAGAATCAAGAGCTTGTTTGTGAAATTGCTGAACTAAAGGAAAGACTTAGTTTAACTGATGATTATCAGACTCATAACAATGATGTAGTTCAGTATGAAAAACTCATAAAAGATTTAGTGTGTGTTAGCTCTAAATTGAATGTCTTGAAATCTGAAAATGAATGTCTTAAGAAAAAGAGCTTAAAAGTCAATGTTGAAACTACATGTGAATCTGATTGCATGGATTGCTCATGTCTGAAAGAAGTTAATGAGAGACTTCAATTTGATCTTGAATGGTATATGGATATAGTTGCATCTTTAAGAAATGAGAATAATGAATTGCTCAATAAACAGACTGCAGAGTCAGACTGCAACCAATGTTCCTCTCTAAGAGAACGCAATGAAGAACTCTACAGTGAAAATGAAAGACTAATGAAGCTGATTGCCTCTCTTAAAGAAGAAAACAAAGACTTATTGAAGGAGAAATTGGAGGCTGAAGAAGCAATGAATATAGAGCTTCAGAAAAATATCAACAAACCTCAATCTGAGAAACAACAGGAAATGTTTTATGAATGTCAATTTTCCTCAGATGATTGGGTGATTGATGATGAACTCTTAAAGCAAAATAGTAAACTGAAAAAGGAGAATGAAGAGCTGAAGTTTCTAAATACCGAAATGTCTGAGAAGCTCTTAATGCTAGAAAAAAGGAAGAGTGTAAACCTGGTGAGCTCTAGTGAGTTGCTGAATGCTGAACAAGAAATTGCAAACATAAAGACCATCAATCAGATGTTAAACGAAAAGGTTGTGTGCTATGAAGATAAAATTGCTAACTATGAACTTCATGTCTCCAAACTGTAATCTAAAATTTCAAGGTTGACTGAATCTTTGGCTAAATTTGTGAGTGGAAAAGATAATTTGGATAAGCTCCTTGGTTGCAAAATCAATTTCCAACGTGAGGGTCTGGGCTTTAACCCAGCTAATAAAAAGGGGATTGACAGTAAGCTTCACACTTCATTTGTGCATACCTCTGAGCCAACTAGTACATCTAGTGCACCTATCTTCAAATTCAGTGCTCAGAAAAACCAAAAATCCACAGTTAGTCCCAAAACTGTTGAACAAAATCAAAAATTGAAAAAGAATGACAATCTACAGAAAAAGGACAAAGACACTCCTGTTGTTACAAAAATTGCTGCACACAAGTCACATGACCTCCCACAAACTCATACTAAAAAGGGGTCATGTTATTATTGTGGGAAATTTGGTCATGAGATGACTGAGTGCTTTGTGATAAAGGAGGATGATCTGAAATTTAACAGAATTCATGCTAGGAATTCTCAGGTTAAGAAATCTTCTTTAGCTCAGAATAAAAGAATTCAATGCTTTTACTGTCACAGAATTGGTCATCTTATGCACAATTGTAAGCTAAAGAAACATGATGATTTCAATGCTAGAAAATTGCATGATAGAACTGTTCAAACTAAAAATCATGAAAATCATAAGAAGAACATTCAATGCTCTCATTGTGGCAAAATGGGCCACATTGCAGCCCACTGTTGGCATAAACAGGGAAATAAACTTAATTTTGAATTTGTCAAATTTTCTGCAAATAAAAATATGTTTCGTAGGAATAAAACTTTTTTTGAAGAAAAGAATCTTGCATGCTTTGAATGTGGAAAAACTGGCCACCGAGCTTCTGAATGTTGGTGGGCAGGTAATGGTTTTAAAAGTAAGCATATCAGATGCTTTGAGTGTGGGAAAAATGGCCATACACTCAAGGACTGTTGGCATGTTCAGATGAAGTCTGTTAACCCCCATGTAGTCAAATTCCATGCAAAACAATTTGCAAGACTTTCATGCAATAACTGTGGGAAGCAAGGTCACAAATCTTCTGAATATTGGCTGATTAAGAATAAGATACAGAATGTTCATGTAAGCAACAGACAATCTTATGCTCATGCACATAGGCCTCATGTTTTTGCTAATGTGCATCATAATAAAGTCAAAAATTCTGTTGGTACATGTAGATATTGTGGAAAATTTAGACATTCTATGGATGATTGCTTTCTGATGAAATTTGATTTTGATCTAGCTAAGAAACAGGTTAGAACACTTGTCAGGGCTAAGGCAGGACCCAAAGCTGCTTGGGTCTCTGCAGGACCAAAATGATCAAAATTTGCAGGTGTGCCTTGGATTGAGAAATAAAAAGAGGGGTAAATAAACCAAGGCACCCAAGATGATAAAGCCCCATTCAGGTAAATTCTGAAAACTCTGTATTCTGAATTTGTGTGATCTGAATGCACTGCATATCATGATAATTCTTTTGTGCATTGTCTAACTGAATCTAATTGAAAAATCTGAAATGCTCATGAAAATGATTGTAGTTTATCTCTGAATGCATTGAATATAAATGCCATGATATGTTGTATTACATAGATTTGCATGACCACCATGGTATATTAAATAGTAAGCTTCTAAAAGGCAGGTGAAATCTATCTGGAGGTTCTTACTATGTGTGAGATGATCTTTTAGACCAAGCTCTCCGCCTAGTACCATGGGTCATATCTCTTTATAGGGCAGTCTGAATGAGCATAAATTTTAATATCATGTTTCAGTGCTTTAATTGCATATCATGCACTTTGTAAGAGGGAGTTTGACTGATGTTTGCATAATCATGATAATCTCATTTACTGAATGCATTACATATCTATGTTCCGGAAATTTCTCCAGGAGAGCCTTTACACATGCATACATGTAGTTAGTTGCATTGCATTTTCTTGCATTGAAAAATATAAAAAGCAATGACTCATTGCATCTAGATAGGGGGAGCATTCCTGTTTCATCTCTTCACCTCTTGAACTCCTTCTGTCTACCAATCTGATCCATTCTTGGCAAATGTGTGGTTCACTTCAATTCCCTGCTGTTTCCACTTGTGTAGCTGTTCTGTCTGTACTCCAGACTCAGCTAGTGTCTTCTAAACTGAACTGTTCTAATGTTAAATCCTTGTCTAATCATGATTGCTCTCTGCTACTCTCTCGATAAAAATGCTTTGTTGACTCCACTGATTTGCTAAAATGTCATTGATTCATCTGAATGAGGCAAGATTTTAGTCAGTGCACCCTAGACATAAATCAGACATATTCTGAAAAGAAGAAACTTCTATTATACTGGCTTAAGAATGTTTTGATAAATCAAATTGATTTAAGTCTAATGTATTTCCTAAGTTTTGATGTAAAAGACTTGAAAATATCTGAATCATCATGCTTAATAAATCTTAACCAATTATTTCATGAACTTCATGCAAAACTTTCTGAAATCTGAAATTTTAAAAGACATGGCTATCCTTGGTGAAGATACATGTAGAAGGTATTGTTCTTAAACACTTCAGTGTACTGAGCTTTGTTTGAAAAATCTGAAAACATTTAAAAATTGCAAGAGCAATGACTTTGGTCACAGAGAAACTGGGTTCTCTATCAAAGAAATAGAGTAAGCCCATGTCATGAAGTGCCATAGTTACCTCTCTTATAAAAATGTTTGAAAATCTGGCAGAGCAATGATTTGGTTGTGTTGAGTAACTGGGGATTCTGGCCTCTTATCAAGGTGTCTCCTCATGTAAAAAGACACTCCAAATTGCTAACTCTGTTCTCTTTGAGAGGCTATATGGTTGTCACACTGAGTAACTGGGTCACTTCACCTAAGACGTGTTGTATCTCACGTAAAAAGGTGTTGACTGAACCAAACTTGCTCAGGAAAAATAAGTGCTGATCAATAGAAAATTTTGAAAAACTAAAGATAAGTTCTGATACAATTATCTCTGTTTAATCTCAATATTATCTTGTGTAACTTAAATAGGAGTCATTGAATTTAAATGAGTAAGATGGAAGGAGGTTAAACATGAATATCAAATGTGTTGTTGGTTCATCTTTATTAAAAGGTGTTTCAGATATGAGTACTGAATTTTCTTGATAAACTTTGAATACATGTCTCTTAAATCATGATGGTAAGGTTAAACTCATTCATAATCTATTATAATTGAAGAATCTGAAATTCGTTTACAAAGATTTATGAATTTGGTGTGCTAATGAAAATCTGTCTTCCTCATTTATTCATTGTGCTTACAGATTGTGGTAATCCTTGAGTACCCATGTGTTTTGCTGATATATGCTCATCACCTCTTTCACTCCATCTAATCAGGGGGAGTTTTCTTGTCATGCTGAGTGTCTTTCATAAAGGGGGAGATCTTGTCAGCATTCTTGAGTGTCCCTGCGCTTTTGTTGATATTCTCCCATCATCTCAATTGGTTTCAACCTTCAAAACATTTCTGATCATTATTCTATTCAGGGGGATCCTTTAATTCACTCATCTTATGCAGTCTTATTCTTCCCTCTTCAACTAATATCTTTTTGCTGAAGTCAAAGGGGGAGAAATAATTGATCAAGTCAGTATGACTCATGGTGTTGCCATCATCAAAAAGGAGGAGATTGTTGTGCCCCTTGTGCTTTGATGATAATGTGGTGTTTTAATGATAGCAACATGAATGAGTCACCATTGTGTTTTGTTAAGAACATCACATTGAATGATAGCAACATGAATGCATATGACTGATCTATTCTGTGAAGAATGTATGAGTGTGCTTGTGCTAGCTCTGTGGGTCGACCCCCCTCTTAGATGGGTCGACCCCCCCTTCAGATTCGCATGTCTGTACATTGCATCTGTCTGTGCTGCACTCATAAGTCCATACATTGTTTGTGCAACGTTTGTTCTGATAAGTTCATACAGTGTCTTGTCTGCACGTTACATAGTCTGCACATTGATTAGTTGCACGCCTTCTGAAGTCTACACATTGCATATGAGCATCTTTGTAGTGTCTGGCTAGCAAATCTATACATCGTCAGGGCTCTTCATGCATGTGCATAGTCTATACATTGTGCATCTCATTGACAAGTCTGCACATTGGACTGTTCATGCATCACTCCATTGGCCAAGTCTGTACACTGTCCTGTTCATGCATCATCTCTCGTTGAACTCCTAAGTCTATACATTGGACCGTCTTTCATTGCGTCTTATTTTCATAGCTAGTATGTACAGCCTTCAGTTGCATTCACTCAAAGTGTGTACAGCCGTCCATCTCAGGTAGCGTCTCTATTGGTGTCTCACTGTTGAAGTTTGTACATCGTTTCACTATTAAAGTCTATACAGACTTCAGCGTCTCATGCAGCGTCTCTTTTGAAGTCAAAGTCTGTACAGTCTCTCTTAACGTCTCTGCTGAACGAAAGTCTATACATTGCACTATACATCAGACCAAGTCTGTACAGTCTCATTTGAAGTCTATACATTGCATCATGTCTGAAGTCTGTACACTGCACTGTAGTTTGCACGAAGTGAAGTCTGTACATCCACCAGTTCAACTTCGAAGTCTGTACATTGGCATCTTTACCGTCGGTGCACCCGCAAGTCTGTACATTGGTACCTTTACCTACGTTACACTCGCAAGTCTATACATTGGTACCTTTACCTACGTTGCACCTGCAAGTCTATACATTGCTCGAGTTGAGGTATGTACAGCCATTGTCTTGCCAAAGTATATACATTGTGAACCTTCAAGCCTGTACAGACTTTGCCTTGTTCAAGTCTGTACATCATCCAGTTCTTTGGCAAGTCTATACCTTGTGAAAGTCCATACATTCGATTGCTTTGCCTTGGTCAAGTATGTACAGCCATTTCCTTTGGCAAGGTCTATACATCGTCTATCTTCTTAGAGACTCATGCATAACATGAAGTATGTACATCACACAGCATTCAAGTCTGTACATCGTGCATCTAGTGTTTCAAGTCTATACAGTGTTGCACGTTGTGTCTGTCAAAGTTTACACACTGCTTCTTCATGCATTGAAGTCTGCACAACGTAAAGTCTATACATTGCTTCAGCCTTGCATCCACAAAGTCTGTACAATGCCATAGACTTGCATACATGAAGTCTGTACAGCCTGTGTTCGTAACACAGAGTCTGCATATCGTTCAAGTTTATACAATGTCTACACACTTCATCATGGTTGATTTTGCTTGAAATTTGACGCCCATCAGTAGGAGCGTCCATTCTGAATCTGACGCCTAGGAAAGAGTCGTCTTTTAGTTGTGCTTCATTTTATCAAAGTCTAGACATTGTCTCGCTTGCTTGAATGAAGTCTGTACATACATTTGCCAGCATGTATGCACAATGTTCTTCATGCATTATCTTGCTTGATGCATTCTACGTTACTCATTAGCAAGTCTGTACAGCATATGTTCTTCATATATGATCAAAGTCTGCACATTGCATTACACTTCAGAAGTCTATACAAAGTCTACACATTGCATTACACTTCAGAAGTCTATACAACGTCTGCACATCACACACTGCAAAGTCCATACATTCCTGTCGCTCTGCAAAGTCTATACACTGTATTTTGCATACTATGAAGTCTGTACAAGGTGTCGACACTAAACTGATAAGTTTCTGTTTGACTGACTGACAGGGACTAAAGTGCAAAGATGATGACCTGGCACGTGATCCAAGATGCTGAGAAGCTGATACGTGGACTGAGGCTCTTTGGCAGGAGATGTGGAAGACACACGCTGCCCTAATCGGCTGCTATAAAAGGAAGCTTTCTTCCACTGAAGAAGTAAGACGAGGGGGATAACGACAGAAGAGAAAGAGAGTGATCGAGAGAGAAGGAAAGAGCTGTAGAGAGGCAAAGAGCAGAATGAGCAAAAGAAAGAAAAGAGAAGCTGAGAGCCTGACAAAGGGAGCCTGCCAAAGAGAAGAAAAAGAAGAGTGAGAAGAAGAGAGAGCTAGAGTAAAAGAAGCTTCAACTGAAGATCAGTTTCTGCTGGACCGTGGATCAAATCCAGGCCAGCCAGCTCCTGCGAGAGCCACATTTTGATTTTATATTTCCAGCTTTCAGTTGTTGTATTTTCTTTTATTGTTTTCTTTTCAAACTAAACCTTGTTCTTCCGATTGCCCTGTTGGGGATCGGGTTCCTCCTGTGGTTTCAGGAGAAAGGAGATTTGTTTCTCTGGTTTGCTGGTGACTTTATGTCATCAGTGGTTCCCTTCTTCGTGGAGGAAGAGAGGTCCGAGACCTCTGGTTTGCAGGTGACTTGGTGTCACATGTGCTTCCCTCTAGGCTTCAGAGGAAGGGAGACTTGGGTCTCCGGCTGCAGGTAGTGTTGCTACTTGTAGGTCCCCTCCTTGGTGGAGGAAGAGAGACTTTGGTCTCTGGCTTGCTAGTGGTTGTGTGTCACTAGTGGATTCCCTCCGGTGTGGAGGAAGAGGGGAGGTTGTTTCCCTGGTCAAGCTGTGTGGCAGCATTTGTTGCAGACTGAGTCTGCTGTTCTAGCGTTGCTAGTGGAAGCCTCACTCCGGTTTGGAGTGAGGGGTGGACGTAGGTCTGTGGACCGAACCACCTAAAAATTCTGGTGTCCATTGTGGTTTGATTTTCTTATGTGTTCATCTTATTGCTTTGCACATTAAATGCTTGCTTAGGATCGAGTGAAGGTAAATTCATTTGTGCTGTTTGCTGAGATCCTCCTAAGCATTCACAGAATATTTTTGCAACAGGTTATAATTCTGCATATCTGAGCATAAGTTTTTAATTAGGCTATAATTTTAAAGGGGAGATTCATTCACCCCCCCCTCTGAATCTATCGCACCTGTCTCAACATAGGGTCCATTACCTCCGTGTACACCGTGGGCCATATCACCACAGAGGTTCTTTTGTTCCTTCCCCTACTGCCCGAGCCTCACTTTAGTCCATTTGTCCCAAGGGAGGAATCCTATATCCTATACACCGTCCCATCTCCCTTCATGGATGAAGGAGATCAACAACACCTTCTAGACTTCCACACATGGGACCTTGAGATGAAGGAATACATATCGAGGGGTCACACATTCTTTGATCCCTTCGATCCCTTTCTTAGTGGGCCCCTTGGTCCACAATCTCCATTCCACCTCAGTAGGAGAGTCCACCATTATACCCTTCCCCGCGGCATGGGCCATCGACACCCACCGAGTCCGTTCACGGGCAAGAGACACCCAACCCTCCTGGCCAACCCAAACCTCCCAAATCCAAAGGACCATCTTATGATTGTAACGACATTCGGTCACACCTAGGGTATGCATGGCACACATTTGGATGTCCTGGACCACCTTGCATATGATTGGGTCGGACTAACCGTAGGGTTGTTTAGGGTCGTGTGTGCATCCGTGTGTTTTATTTTGCTAAGCATGTTAGGAGTCTGCATGACAACGTTCATCGTCACGTTGAGACCAGCAATGCACGGTATAAGGAGCTATCCGATGCCCATAGACACCACCGTGAGTTCCAAGAGGGTGAATATGTCATGATCAGGGTAAGACCTGAATGGTTTTTCCCTGGAACCGTAAAGAATTTGCAAGCTCGCGGAGCCGGTCCATTTAGAGTGTTGAAACGCGTTGGATCCAATGCGTATGTTGTGGACCTGCCCGAGGAATATTGTATAAGCTCAACTTTCAATGTGTCGGATCTAGTTGCATATAGGGACCCAGCGGTGATCCCTAGTGAGCCTTTCGAGCCATCTCCTTCCATTGAGAGTGATCCCACACCTGAGTGTCCACCACCAGCCCCATTTCCACGGCAGCGAGGGCATATAGATCATATACTGGATGAGCAGGTGACTGCTACCAGGAGTGGATCCTACCCGTGCTACCTAGTGCGATGGAGAGGGCGACCCTCCACCGAGGATACTTGGATCACCCGTGGAGAGTTGCAGAGGCTAGATCCGGATCTACTGGAGCGCTACCAGAGCGATGCAGACCCTTACTCGATAGGGTCGAGTTTCTCCCACCCGGGGAGAATTGGTGCGGACACCAGAGCGATCGAGAAGCACGAACCGGCGAGCTGTCGGTACCGTACGCAGAGCACCACTCGAGCTACATCGGCTTCCATCTAGCTCGGAGACAGTCTGGAGACTCCCCCTTGAGTCTTAGTATTTATCATATTTATTAGGATTTTATTTGTGTGTAATGTGTGTTTATTTGGCTTTATTCGGATTGTAATTCGGATTGTAAAAGGGGTTTATTTGTAATCTGGGACCACCTGGGTCCCGCGGGCCCTCCATCCCTTCTCCCATTGATCCACCTCAGCTCTTGGGCCCATGTGGGGTCAGTCAACCCTCCAAGGTGGGCTTCTAGAAGGGTTGGACCAAGGGGGGACAAAGGGTAACAAAATTCAAAATTTGGAACACATAAGTCAAGGGGGTGTCCCGTGTATAATATAGTTTATTAGGATTGAAATCTTATTTTATTTGTTCCAAACCACATGGGAGAAATAAATTGTGGACGCCCTCTTTTACCCCCCACCAATCCTAGATCTAGGGATAGAACTAGTCCTTTTGTATTTTCTATAAGAACCTTGTATTTCCATTTTGAGTAGAATTAATGCAAAGAAATTCAGATATTTTGTTCCAAAGCCAAGGGCCGCCCCCTATCTCTCTCATCTCTCCCCTTTCTGTAGCTGAGAAGGCTATGTTTCTGAGGTGAGATGCCTCCTATATCGGTTCGTGAGATCGCCATCGCCGCCGCCACCGCCATCGTGTCGCCATCGTACCCCCGCCAACGTCACCGGAGTTCTGTCCACTCAGGATAGCCCCTTGATCTTGGATTTCTTTCTCTCAGACACGAGATCTTCTGGAGCCCAAACTTTCAGGGTGAGTTTCAGGGGTCATCACCACATCCTAGAAAAATTGGTGGAGCTTCTAGTTTTTATTTTCCATTTTTCCATTGTCGTTCTCCACCTCCTCTCAGATCTGCCAGCAGTCTGTCCAGATTTTCAGAAACCCAGTAGAATGTTCATGAACCCACCTTCTCTTGATCTAAATGACTTGATATTTTTATTGGAGGTTCTGTCCACCTAATCCTTCATCCACAAATGTTCGTGGAAATTCTGGAGTCCTCTACCTATTTTTAAAAAATCACTGTCAGATCCAAATTTTAGATCTGTCTCGACCGTCCAGATCCGACCACCTAGCCGTATAAAATACTTTTCCCAAACCAAATCTCCACCAAACCCTTCATAAAAATTATCCCCGTTTTCCTCTCTTTCCCCTCTACAACTTTCATGAAGAGCTCATCTTCTGATTCGGAAGTCTACATCACGGTCAATGCCAACTCTCAGGAAAGTTCATTTCTGTCTGGCCAGATCTGAAATAGAGATCAGTCCGGTTCTAAAATTCCCCATCAGAAGCACAGTCACAACGAATTTTTTGGAGTGACAGAGGGTCGAAGTATTTTGAGTCAGCGTTCCAACGGCGCTGATTTCGTGCCGATCCTATATCGGTGCTGATCGCAGCAACAAATCTCGTTGGATCGCGCACTGCAAAATAGAGGTTGCAGATCCGTGGCCAGCACTTCCGACAAGTGGAGATCGGAGCCGCCCGGCCTCCGACCGGTGTTCCAGTCCGACCGCCATCCAGAGAAGCGCGCCACCAGGTGTCACCATCACAGCGGGACCCACCCCATCAGGTCCAGAGGACTGAGCAGCACGTGGGCCCCATGAACTCGCAGATCGCGCCGTCCGGACAGCACTAAAATGCGGATTTCGGCACCGTCGGAGCGACAACATGATGCTGCCCGTCAACCCACTTCCCGGTACTCTCGGGCCCCATATGTGACCTGTTACCTCCCTGCGTGGAGTGGGTCGAAATATTTGTACCGCTGTATATTTGTTAACTGGGAGTACGGATTTGGCCGGGGTTGTCTTCCCCACGCCGGGAGCATGGAGGTACGGTCGTAACTTCTTGGCGTTCATTTGCTAGTTTAGTATATGGTCATATGCCACTGTGAGTGCATTAGGATTCTAGCCCGTGAGTTCATGTCACCACTATGAGCGAGAGAGTGACCCGTCCCGTGGCTCGATCCGAGCACGGAAGTGAGTCGACCACCCTTGACTCTGCCGGTTTCTCAACCGCGCGGATCCACGTTTCCCCTCGCTTGGGACGACGAGTGAGCTTGCTTTTTTGTTAACGACATATAGCCCATAGGAACTCTTAGTGTCGGGCCAAAGTGTCTCCATTGTTGTATGTTGCTGGTCGCGTCCGCATTTAGAGTCCGAGGTCCGCATCACTTAGAGTCGGTCCCCGTGTCCGTCCCGCATCAAATTGGTATCAGAGCGAGTCGAGTCTAGGGTAGTCAATAGTCATTGCTTAACAAAAAACACAAAAAAAGAGTCATTTAGGTCTAGGAGTCTAAGTCTAAGTCAGTCATTGCATTTATATACCATTATTCGGTATATGAAAAGGTGTCGCCCGACCATTAGGTTACACCTATCGGGGAGGTGATTCACTCGCGTGCGAGGATCTTCGAATCCCTGGACTCCGCCAGGTACCAGATCTTAGTTTAAGTCTAGGATCCTTAATGTGCATTAGTTAGTGCATTCGAACCTTGCATAGTCATGTCTAGTGTCTTGTCCAAGTGCCAGCATGTCCGTCTTGTAGTTCCCCATTCCAATGGAATCTCGATCGCCCAGGCGATATGACCGTTGGCACACCCATGGGCTTGGCAACCACCCTCTCCACTTCCGTAGGCCTGAAGCCTCGGATTTTTATGGCACTAATGACCCGGGCGACGACCTCAAGTGGGAGGCCGCCAGGGACACATACTTTGATTGTTATACAATGTCCGAAGCCGTTCAATTCTATTTCACCACGGAGAGGCTTCTACATGAGGCCGCCGAAAAGTGGGACCACATTGAGCGCTTGAGAGAGGTTAGGAGGAAATGGCCTATCGAGTCATGATGGCACATGAAGAGAGAGCTTAGAAGGGTCTACCTTCCCTATCCGGTCCCTTCCAACCCGTCCCACCCATTTACTTCAAACCATATGGGTCGCACCTCCAGCCGACCCCATTAACTCACTTCCAACCAAGTGGGTCATATCCGGAGGCAAGAAGCCCCTCAGGTACCCAAGCCTAGGCCGGTTGATTACGAGCGAGTCCACCGTGATACCCCTACTCCAACCCACACCGTTGCCTAACTTGTGCAACTGATTTCGGATCGGGTGGATAGGAGATGTGCTTATTTTGAGTCGTTGGTCTCCCCTTGCCCACCTCCGAGTCCGGACATTGCCATACTCGAGCCTAGGGATGTCATGGCTGGTAGTCCCAACCCGGCCCCACCTACGGGGTCCCAAGGGGCTCTTCCCCTCCTAGTGGACAGCCCTTCTCCAAGTGCTCCTTTGCCACCCATTTTTGATCCTCACCCAGAGCCATTTCATTTGGAGTCATCTTAACCAGAGCTACCCGTGTTTCTAACGGGAAAGCTACTCATAGCCGAGCCACTCTTTAGCTGGCTTAGGACAGGTTTGGTCCCTGCCCCATCTTACTACCCATCCATGGACACCACACTACAAGTAGTGCCCGTCAACTCCTTCCAGACAAACGTTTCGGTCTAGTCACCACATAGATACCTTGGAAGACCTTCTCCAGGGATTAGACTGCCAATGGCAGTTGACGCATATGTTAGCCCCAGGCTTCGATCGACGCACAGGTCGTAGCTTCACCCATTCCGCTTTAGGGTCCATTACCTCCGTGACACCGTGGGCCATATCACCACGGAGGTTCTTTTGTTCCTTCCCCTACCGCCCGAGCCTCACGTTAGTCCATTTGTCCCAAGGGAGGAATCCTATATCCTATACACCGTCCCATCTCCCTTCATGGATGAAGGAGATCAACAACACCTTCTAGGCTTCCACACATGGGACCTTGAGATGAAGGAATCCATATCGAGGGGTCACACATTCTTTGATCCCTTCGATCCCTTTCTTAGTGGGCCCCTTGGTCCACAATCTCCATTCCACCTCTTTAGGGGAGTCCACCATTATACCTTTCCCCACGGCCCGGGCCATCGACACCCACCGAGTCCGTTCAAGGGCAAGAGACACCCAACCCTCCTGGCCAACCCAAACGTCCCAAATCCAAAGGACCATCTTATGATTGTACCGACATTCGGTCACACCTAGGGTATGCATGGCACACATTCGGATGTCCTGGACCACCTTGCATATGATTGGGTCGGACTAACCGTAGGGTTGTTTAGGGTCGTGTGTGCATCCGTGTGTTTTTTTTTTTGCTAAGCATGTTAGGAGTCTGCATGACAACGTTCATCGTCACATTGAGGCCAGCAATGCACGGTATAAGGAGCTAGCCGATGCCCATAGATACCACCGTGAGTTCCAAGAGGGTGAATATGTCATGATCAGGGTAAGACCTGAATGGTTTCCCCTGGAACCATAAAGAAATTGCAAGCTCGCGGAGCCGGTCCATTTAGAGTGTTGAAACGCGTTGGATCCAATGCGTATGTTGTGGACCTGCCCGAGGAATATTGTATAAGCTCAACTTTCAATGTGTCGGATCTAGTTGCATATAGGGACCCAGCGGTGATCCCTAGTGAGCCTTTCGAGCCATCTCCTTCCATTGAGAGTGATCCCACACCTGAGTGTCCACTACCAGCCCCATTTCCACGGCAGCGAGAGCATATAGATCATATACTGGATGAGCAGGTGACTGTTACCAGGAGTGGATCCTACCCGCGCTACCTAGTGCGATGGAGAGGGCGACACTCCACCGAGGATACTTGGATCACCCGTGGAGAGTTGCAGATGCTAGATCCGGATCTACTGGAGCGCTACCAGAGCGATGCAGACCCTTACTCGATAGGGTCGAGTTTCTCTCACCCGGGGAGAATTAATGAGGACACCAGAGCGATCGAGAAGCACGAACCGGTGAGCCGTCGGTACCGTACGTAGAGCACCACTCGAGCTACATCGGCTTCCATCTAGCTCGGAGATAGTCTGGAGACTCCCCCTTGAGTCTTAGTATTTATCATATTTATTGGGATTTTATTTGTGTGTAATGTGTGTTTATTTGGCTTTATTCGGATTGTAATTTGGATTGTAAGAGGGGTTTATTTGT